>ML776577.1:1307072-1354203 GCA_009831015.1 Picea engelmannii | reverse complement strand
GTCTTCAAACCAAAGTTGGAGTTTCTCCATTCTTGATTCACCTTCCTTGTGTCCATATCATGAATTTCATGGGATGCATTTTCACTTTCAGGTGTCTTCTCTGTTACGAAATTTTTCAATACTTCCATGATCTCCCCTTTTAAGACATCCATATTAGTATCCAACTTAGCTTCCATTGAATCCATCTTATTTTGTAGTTCATTTATGTCCCTACGCATTTCTTCACCTTCATCAAGAGTCCAAGTATGATTTTCTGGAGGTTTATGTGGTGTAGAAGTTCCCTTTTTGGGTGGCATGTTGTCCAAGTATCACTTTTGAACCTTGATTTTGAGGTGGTTTTGCTAGACAATATTTCTTATATTTTATCTCCCAATTTTTGTCCCTTCTGGGTATGAAACTTTCTCTTATGTATTTCTATGATATTTATTCTATGCAATGCCACAGGTATGATCACAATTGGATGTGCCAAGTGGAATTTACGGTAACTTCCCCACAACTTGCCGATTTTTGGCCTTTCCAGAAGATCTCACTTGTATAGTGTGCCCCACACAAAATAATTGATATAAAATTCTAAAACTCCCACCCAAAATAATACCAGCTATCCTCGATCCAATGCAACCAGTCCCACAAAATTTTGATACTCTAGGAAGAAGTTATGATTGTTTTACCCAGAACACCTTCTTGAGACTAGTCAATAGGACTAGTCAGATACCCTATCTTACACAGGGTGTATATACATATTTAAGATGACCCGGAAGCTGAACGTTTTACCACATATAACTTAATAATTTCTATAAATTTCCTATAGATTTCAGGGTCTGACACCATACAGGAAATCTTTTATAGTGAAAATTACGCAATGACTCATTTCAGGATGATTCAAGAACCCTATATTGTACAGGATGTATCTCTGAAAGTATAAGGCTTCATGAGCTGAATTTTGAACCCAACGTACCTTGATCCATCTACTAAATATCCTCCAATCCGTTCCTTCTAAAACGTTTTAGAAAAAAAGTTATAGTGAAAATTCCACGGTGTCTCAGATGTAGCAGCGAAACCCCAAGACCTTGAGCTCTGATACCATATGTTAAGAACCAAACATCAATATAGAATAGAAAAACCTTAGGAAAAGTACTCAACTCCTTGAAAAAGAGATAATTTTAGATAATAAGCCTCTTTTAGGGGGCAACCTCCTTTTACCCCACTTAAATGTTCAAGTACAAGATGATCCAAAATGAAAATGTCTCCTTGGTATATATAGGAGACTAGGAGGTATAACTACAACTAATGGCCTAAAGCCGACATAAATAAAATAACATTACTAATCTAATATGCCCCAATTAAGGGGTAATGAGCCAATATTAGGGCTTAACACTAAAGAAATAAAGAGAAGAAAACTAAAAGAAAATGTAAGAAAACCAATTATATACTCGAAGGGCAACCATGCTACTAGGACCCTGTTGTCACCAAGTTATCTATTCACACAACTTAACTTCTCTTCTCATATATATATATATATGTGTGTGTGTGTGTGTGTGTATATATAGATAGATAGATAGATAGATAGATATGGCTAATGCTAATAAAACAAAAATTCTAACTACTAAAAGGAAGAGGACAACCTAACTTTCGAGCAACCCCATTAAAGTGGATGTGTGGGCTCTTCCCTCACATCTTAGAGTCTTATCTCATCCCTTAGGTCATTCTTAAAAGAACACCACACTTGCATGAAAATAAACACACTTGCATGAAAGGAACAATCAAAGATTTGGAGAAATAAAAACAACTTGCCTGTGCTCTAATCCCTTTAGTACCTCCCCGACAATGACGTCAAAAATGTGGGGCTAAATATATGCGCTACTAATTCCCACATTAAATTATCAACCAAGGCTCGTAAGCTTCAAGGTGAAAGCACATGAAATGTAGGATTGGAGCCTAGTCTAGCCTAATCTAAAGCCGACGACAATATGAACAAACTGAGAAAAATAAACAAACTGCAGGAAATTAACACTAAGGATTCATCACTAGGACATAGATATAACTTAGTGCTATAAAGGCTTAGATCATAGTCTTTCATGCACTCATGGTGATGTTCATGTGATTAACCATGAGTAGCTTACTTAAGTTTTCTGTCCTTCAATGATTATTTCCTATAGCGGATCCACACTTAAATGCAATAAAAGAAACAAGCAAATGAAAATGAATTCAAGTGATATGAAATAAACTAACACCTTCGGATGAAGCCCATAATGGGGAGGCCATATATCACGAGTTAGACCCTTAATCTATCCTTTGGTGAGTAAAATTACAAGCTTGTAATAAGAAGCCAAACAAAATGAAATACTAAAAAAAAGCTGTGTGATCAACAATTTATTGAGCACGAAAAGAAATCATGAATTATATAAGAAATGGGAGCTGAGAACTATCTACAATACAGAAAATGAAATCAAGAAATTGAACATTTCATTATTTTTATGAACTAAAGGAATGCAAGTTCAGAAATTCATCTACGTAGATCTGCCACACTAAGAAAAATCAAAGTCTGAGTTAACCAATAAATAAAATTAACATAAATGAATTAGAAAAATGAATAAAACATCTAATCTATGAATCAAATAACAATGCAACAAAAATCTCTCACACATAGATAAACTAACATATACATAAAAATAAATTAAACAAATCTAACAAACAACTATAAATGAGCAACACATTACCAATCTTGAGGGGGCCTCCCAAGATGGAAATTGCTGCTAGAGATACTTCAGATGAAAACCCAACGATGGACCACAAATCTGAAATCAATCATATTTAATCTATTGAAATTCAAGCTCAAATTACAACAATGGCACCATAACTATTTTCCTCTATTACATGAACCTCCATTACAAAAGAATGATCATAATGACAACTCGATCCTTCTCATGACCCTATGAGGATTATTTATACATGAAATCCATGGAGGAATGAATGAAAATGAATTCCCCAACTCAGATTTTGGTTAAAACCAATTTTACAATTTTTCGAATGAAATCACAAAAATATGGGTTTTTCATCAATTTGGGCAGATTCGAGTTGAAGATCCACCCATCACTCTGAAAATGTTTTTAATTTTTAAATAATTCCCAAGTATTACTCAGTTTTCCATATTCTAGACAAAACCCATATCATAGAATTTCTAGATTTGATACCATTTACACGAAAATCGAGGTGCAAGTTGGCAGTTTGAGATTTTTACTAATTTTTGCATAATCATTCCCCCTGAGTTGGAGGTCCACATGTGTGATATGGGTGAATTTTGACACACATTTACTCATGTCGATGTCGCTCTAGACAAAACCCATGTTTCCGATTTTCCTCTAGAAGCATTCTGAATTTTCGAACTATATCTGGTACCGAATGCCTATAAGATGTTGGTACGGGATGAGCACAGGTGACAAATAAACATTGGTATTGGATGATTGCAGAACCTTATGATAAAATATGAGCATAGGTACTATATTATTGTGATGATACCAGAACATGAACAATACAGGTACCAGAACAATGACAGTGCAAGTATAGGAACAATACATGTATAGGAACAATACATGTATAGGAACAATACAGCTATTGGAATAGGGACATGTTGCTTGGACATAGAAACATAGGATTAATTCATCATCGATAAAATCATGTTAAAAACATATTTAATCACTTAAAAAGACAAGAAAACAATTGTAATTAACCACAAAGTAGAATGGATGTAATTAGTGGTAAGTGACGCGATAATGGCTATAGAATGTATCAAGAGTGTGATAATATAACTTATGGATAAAGGTTTTACATGGTAGAAAATATGACATATTTGGAGCCCAACAATGAGTTATGAATGTTTTTTTTGGGATATCTTCTTCCTTCATTCTAATCTAATGGTACCCTGAATGAAGATCCAACTTTATGAAGCAGATTTCTCCATGTAGTTCATATAACAATTCATCAATGATGGGAATGGGAAACTTATATTTAATGGTGATCTTGTTGAGCTCTCTATAATATGGACACATATGCCATGAGCCCTCTTTCTTGAGTACCATTACCACTGGTGCAGAGTAAAAAATTTGGCTAGGTTTAATAATGCCAACCTCTAACTTTTATTCAACCATACACTAAATTTCACTCTTCTGGGAATAAGGGTATCTGTAAGTCCTAATGTTAGGAGGAACACTCCCATAAATTAAGTGAATAACATGATCATGATCGCGATTGGGTGGAATACCTTTGGGAATATCTTCAAATAATTTGGAATGCTTATCAATGATCCCTTGGAGATCTATGGGAATTTATGGCTTAGATGTTTGAACATATAGTGAGCATGCTTGTACGATTACACCCTGATGCCTCTTTTCCAATAATTTTGTCATGCCGTTAGAGATTACCACCTTACTGGGTTTCCCTGTGATACCCCTTAACTCAAATTCATGTCCTTCCGATGCAAATTTCATGAAAAATGATTGAAAATTAAAATCCATCGTTCCCAATGATTGTAACCATTGGACCCCTAGTACAACATCAACACCACCCATGGGTATAGAAATCATTGGAGTATTCATTTCATATTCCCCCATAGTAATATTGATCTTATGGAATTTTCTTGAGAAATTGATAGTTCCTCCATTTGCAATCATTACTTGAAACTCTTGCGTTGGATATATAAAGAAATTGAGAGCTTTCACTAATTTACAGTGAATGAAATTATGAGTACTACCAGAATCAATTAGCACTATTACCTTTTTTTTATATATCCTTCAATGTTGAGGGTTTGGGGAGTGATAATTCTAGTCAATGCATGACATGATATGGTGGGAGTCATATCTTCAGAAGAAATTTCTTCTACATCTTCATCTTGAGATGGTTCTTGTTCTTGTTCTTGTTCTTCTTCCTCTTCACAATATATGTAGAATAATTTCTTCTCACCACACTTATGTCCCTTACTATACTTTCTTTCACAAATAAAGCATAAATTTTTTTCTTTTCTTTCCTCCAATTGTTGAGGTGTCAACCTTGTAGGTTGAGGTGGTTTAGAAGAAGGAACATTATTATCTTGATAGATGTTAGGGGTGGTCCTTCTAGTATCCATAGCCATATTTTTACTTTCAACATTTCTCGCCACCCTGAACGCATTCTCCAATGATTTGGGTTCCCAAAGGAGAACCTCATGTTGAATGTTATCCTTTAAAGTACCTATGAAGACATCAAGAAGGTGCTCATATGGAATATATGTTACCTTTATATTCAATCTTTGGAAGTTCTCAATGTGCTCTACAACTGAACCCTTTTGCTTGAGACTTATCAATTGGCTGAGGAAACCGTTTCTCCTTGTATCCTCATAGTGTGCTATCATTTCTTCCATGAAAATTGTGCAAGTGACAAGTGATTTGCGAGAACAAATCCATTGATACCACACAAACTGATTAGGTTCTAAATATAAGGATGCAATTTGTACCTTTTGTGTGTGTGGCACATCATGTAGATCAAAGAATTGCTCCATCTTGAGAATCCATGTGATTTGATCCTTGCCAACAAAGTTCCTCATATTGATCTTAGGAAAGTGGTTGGTATTCAACCCAAAGCTAGAGTTTCTCTAGTCTTAATTCATCTTCCTTGTTTCCTCATCATGAATTTCATGGGATACATTATCACTTTCAGGTGGCCTCTCTATTAGCAAATTTTTCAACCCTTCCATGATATCCCCTTTTAAGCCATCCATATTAGTATCCATCATCACTTATATCTTATCTTCAGTTGAATAAATCATCCTTTGTATTTTATCTTTTGTTATTGCCTTCTTTTGTAAATGATCTATGTCCTTGCACATTTATTCATGTCCATCAAGAGTCCAGGTAGGACTGTCTGAGGGCTTATTTGGTGTAGAAGTTCCCTTTTTTGGTGGCATGTTTTCCAAGTATCACTAAAAGGTAGGGATTCCTAATTGGCTTAGGCAGAGGTTTGTTGACGATTAAAATCACAACGAGGAATTCCACCCATAAAGTATTGCTAAATCCCTATTATTTAAAATATGTTAATAATATAATAGTAGTAGGTGGGACCCCCTTGTAGACTGGAGGCTCGGAGATAGTCATATCACTCATTTTTTGTTGTTGTTTCGATGTTGCTTACAACACCTATGTGGTTGAAAGTGCAGTCATTGTTTCATTTTGGATATAGTAACAAGTGGATGATTCATTTTGTGGGATGCTCTGCTATTTAAATCTTTATTTTTATGTTATTAATGGCACATATTTACAGTTGCTATGTTTAATCATGTTACCATGATTTATTTCCTGGCTACACATGCACAAGAAATATGTTAGTAATGACATAACCAAAACAAAGGGAAAAAATGTATAGAAAAAATCCTAAAAGAAAGGGCCTATGTTAGGCTATGTTAGAAGTTATGTGCAATTGAAAATGTGAAACATGTCAGTATTAGTCCTAACTATTAATGGTTATGTGTTGCATTTGAGTTATCATGGTCATATTTGATATGGAAATACATATGGTATGGTATGGAAATTTGGAAATGTTTAATGTGATGTTTTGGGTGGTGCATTTGGCAAGCAATATGGTCGTAGTTTTCAATGGTTTAGAATTAATGACATGGTTAATGTATTAGTGATTGCTAGCTGTCGTGTACTTCAAAATTGAATGAGGAAGAAGATGGAAGCGACATGAAGTAAATAAATGTCACTCCATACTTCCCCCTTCGGGCCGTCACTCTAGTATGGTTATTGTTTCATTTCATTTTGCTGGTGGTTAATCTCTGAGATCCAAACCTGGGAAGGAAACGCTTGACCAACTTGCCCCTTTTAAAGATATTGGTTACATGTATGGTTCTTTTCACTGATCCATGAATTATTCTCTTGTATGAATGAACGATGGCTCAATAATTCTTTGGTTTGTGTTTTCCTGAGATTGGAAAATGTGTGGTTCTTTTCTCTGGAATGACTGTGTGGTTATTCATTTTGCAAGTAAAAGAGTTGGTTGGTTGAGTTGTGCATTTGCTAGTTGTTTTGTGTGGTGAAAATCGTGATGGATCTCTATAATTTTTAAGTGAATATGGGTATTATCACTCTCTGTTTTTTTGGAGGGTTTCGCTCAGTTTATCCTTTCTGGCCGCTTCCTCACAGTTATGAGGGTAACCTTGTCCAGTTGTATTCGGGTTGCTATGTGGTTGGTGTGTATTTTTTTCAGACTTCCTTTTGGTCACTGCGTATTTTCTAGAGTCATGGTCCTAGGTTATTCTCATGGTCGTGGATTTATTTTCATGGTCTTGGCATCAATGTATCTCAGAGGTCTATCTTAGGGTGGCCATTATGCCAATATATATTCTTTATGGTTGATTGGGTGGCATAAGTTATGCCTTGAGTCTGCATTTCCATTGGAATTGTCATAAAATGAAATGGACAAAGGTTATACCTCTGTGTGTTCTGGGTACTTGTTACTATCCAATGGGAATTCACTTCTCCTCTGCATCGTGTCCTACCCTACTCATCATTGAAATGTTGCACCATTGCACATACCAGGAGTTATAAGGAACCCTGTGCTTGTATCAAAGGGTCTTTGTCTATTGGTTGATATGTTTGGAGGACCTCCAATACCTCAGTTTTATTGATGAATGAACAAAATCTTAATGGATTCTTTGTATTCATTGTTACATAGATAGTTTAAAAAAAAAAAATCCCTGACTATCTTACTTAAATCGAGCATATTTCTGATTGTCAAAGATTGGTTGTAAAATGGAGTGGTTATGACAATTGCGTTGAATACCTAGCTCATTTTATTTGATTAAATTGGTTGATTGGGAATCAGTGATAATGTGTAGTAAATGGATGTCTCTTCTCATTATTCTTTCGATCAATGTATTCTTACAGTATAGTGTCAATTTCAAGTTGGTGATTGTTGTGTGTTTCACTAGTCCTGGTCAGGATCATGGAAAATTGTGGAAATTATTGACTGTGATTTTGTTGTTTCTTTGTTTGTCTATTATGGAGGCATCGTGCATGTTTTATTTAATTGCATCATCAGTGATGAATCTCGGGTTTTGTATTATGGTTTCATTGCAAGTTTTATTGGTTAATATAATGAAAAGGGCATGAAATCGAGCAAGTATTAGAAGTCTGTTCAATTTGGAAAAAGGGACTTGTGTATATGTTTTATTTGGGAGATTGTGAATTATGGACAATGTTTGATATTTTATAGTGATATATGATGGATAGAGATGGAGCAATGTGGCTATGTGTTTCTTTTGATTTTATTTTAAATGAAAGGAATGGAAATGAAAGAGACCAAGTATTCTCTTAACATGTATGTTGAAATTCATAGTGATTATGAGTATGAATACATACTTTTTTAATTGAGAAGTTTTGAAGAAATTTAATGTGGGACAGTGAACAATTTTGACACACGATAATTTTTTAATTGGTATCGGTATCTTTTGTATTGAATACAAAGTTGTTTTTTATGGATTACTTGATTTGTTTTATGAATAATATGTTTTTTTTCCCTACCATTCTCTCACTTTTTCGCACATTACAAGTCCCCTCGCCTTCCCATATTCACTACCCACTCCCTGTTCTTAAAATTAAATTATAGTTAAGTTAAACTTTGTATTATAACAGTTAAAGGATGGCACAAGGATGCGTTAGAGTGATATGTTCTTTTGATTTACGATACATTTGAGTGTTTGATGATTTGTTGATCAATAATCATGATCTACCCCCATTCATTTTAACACTTTTCACTCAGTAGACTCCCTCACATATCCCAGAACCCTTATTCATCCCCTGCTCATTGACAAATATTAAATGATTTGTATGGATTGGATTGCATGAGTTTGATGTATTGTTGAGCGAAACTTTGTTTCATATTTAAAGAGATGTCATGTATGGTTGTGTTGGCAGACAATTCACACTTTTCTACTGTCCTTATAAGCTGCCTACACCAGTGTTTTGCAAACCTTAATTTTTCGTCGCAATTTTCAAATAAACGACACTTTTATTTTTGCGATATTTACACACCTACCTTCGTTCTTGTTTTCACGACTGTAAGAGTGAAAACTTGGTCTTTCAAAGTCGCATTAAAATCATTATTGAATTGTCGTTCTCATTCTTGTTGATATACCCATTGCGTTTACATTTTATTTATCATTATACAGCTCGAAAAACCTTTGGATCTATACTCATTTGAACACTCCTTGAATGATTATGTAGTTTCGTTTCATAAGTGATTGAGTTTGCAATACATTGGGGATTGGATTTACATGTTATTTGATCAATCCACTTGGCACATTGGTATACATAAAAACACATTGGCATGTTGGTTAAGCTCTTGGTATGAATCGTTCTATACACCGCATGTCGCATGGTTAAATCCGGGGTATTGGTTTGGACTTGTGTGTTTTTAAACTATGGCATAACTTTTGATTGTGTGAATGGTTTATCCACTTACCAAAGGTTTCGATTGATTGATTAAAGTAGCAGAGTCATAATGCATATGAGTTATGATCTGAATAGTTGAAAGTGTCAACAGTTGTACCATTGGTAATGACTATTCTGCATGGGCAGAAAATAGCTCCACCACCTTCGCACGATGTCATTAATGCCATCCCTTATCCCTGTTTCACCTCTAGCATCGGATAAACCTTTGAATACTCTACTCTTGCATATGCTATGATTCAAACCCTGGTTCATTTGCATTGTCCATCGTGTGCTCTTCTCCATGGCACCCGTGGTGCGAATTGAGCCGAACGGTAGTCAAGCCTTGCTACTGTTCGATAATGCCCAAAAATACTTAGAAGATAATTGTTGGCTCACATTCGTACAAAGGTTTGAGGGTTTTAAACTATTTTTTTCACAACAGTTGACCCTGACTTTTGATGGATGTAGGGCCAAGATAGGTGACATTCAGCTTGAAATCAATGAAGAGTTCATTAGCTCTGCCACCGGATTAGCAGCCACGGGCCAACGATGGTTTAAAAACTCTAAAGTTGAGGAGGTGCCATGGCCACTACTGTTCGTCTCACGAAAGGTCACATCCTGTGATAGAGGTATTCCAATTTCCACGGTTAAACCAAGGTGGCATGATCTTTTGATAGTGGTTAAACAATTCGTGACCTATGAGGGTCGGTATGGACTGGTTTTTCTTTATCACCTTTGTTTGTTAATGAATTTCATGGGTTATCCATTGAATATGCCATTCTACTTCCAACGTGACACAACCCGTTCGGCCTCCGCAGCACAGTCGCTTTCACCAGGACCTTCGATTTCCACAGGCCCGAAGAACTCAATGGTTCTTCTCTCTCTCGGATTTCTCTGCACCCACAACTCACTCTTCTCTATTCTCTTTTTCCCCACTTCGGGAGATCGGGACTTCTCCTCTCTCTCTACCGACCACTCAGGGCTTCATCTCCCGATATCCGAGGCACCGAGATGTCGAGACTCACGATCAGACAATCTCGCAGCTTCGCTCCCGCGAGTCCAAAGCAACTCCACTTCGACTTTCGAGGTCCGAGTCACCGATACCGAGTATCGCTACCTCATCCCCTCGCGAGTTCGTGACTTATGAGACCAATCGTTTGGCCCTTCAACTCCCGAGACCCGACGTCCCGAGATCATGTGCCACCTGTCCCTCCGAAAATCGATGCTCCCACGGAAACTGGAAGTCGCTAACCGCGATATCGATGTGCATGCAACTCTGATGCTCGCCAACCCTGATATGCCGATATGCGATAGCAAGTGGGTTCTACTTGCTCTTGAAAGTCAACTCTCTCCCTGAGATTCAAGTCATTGATTCTCTTCCTCTTGAAGAGTCCTTCGCTCCGAAACTTCTCCCACTCGGCTTCACCTGGTCTGGCCCACAATACTAGCAAGGAACTCTCTTTCCTGAGCTCCACCAACTTTCCACTCAGAACCACTCTGTGCTCAATTCTTCCATAAAATCACGTAAGCAGCATATGAAAGAAGTAAGTAACAGGAAGAAAATATGCAAAGGCATAAATCCAACAACACACAGAGAACAAACATGTCCCTGGAGGTTAACCCCGGATTTGCGGTTCCCCCTCTTCCTAAACTTGTCTCCGAGACTTCAATTCAACCTGCTCTTCACCTGCACGGTTCGAATAACTCACCACAACTTCTGGGCAACCGAAAATGAGAGTTTAACCGTCCAACCTCCTCAACGCACTCTATGCGGAGGAATTCCACTGCACTCTATGCAGGAATCTCCTGGCTTAGACAGAGAAACGATTTAAACTCATTCGTTCATTTCCTCAGGTTTCGAACCTGCCATGCAATCACATATGCAGCATATAGACAATAGGCAAAACAAGAAGCAAATATGCAACAGCATAATATCAACAACACACAGAGAATAATCACAGCCATGGAATTGAATAACAACTTTCCTATTAACTCAATATCTGTACATGGGGATTCTTCACCAGTTCTCTGCTTTTCACTCCTTGCTCTCAATGCTAATGCTGAATAATCCTCAATTATACAAAGGAGGGTGCCTATATTCCATTTTCCCTCTCGAAAGTAAAATTGTCTAATCTTCAGTTAATTCCTATCTAACAGCATTAAAACTATTAAATGCCTTCCTATCTATAATATAATACAAGTGCGCTCGGCTTTGAATGCCTTCATTTAAATGGCGGCGCAACAATCTTTCCAAAGTATTTCAAAATATATGTGCTGGCACTGCCCAACTGTATTCTCCATATCCACACGCTGGCTCGCTTGATGAAGTCGTAGATGCTCCTGCATCATACTCCTCGGCTCAAAAGATTTCATGGGCTCCTGTCCATGAGTTCCTGCACAGTCTGCCCATGCTTCTGTATAACGGCCTTTGTCTCCCAGCTGGCATCCTCCACTAGGTGGTTCTTCCATTTTACCAGGTATTCAAAATATTGCTTTCTCCGGGTCTTTCTTCCAAATCTTTTATCTAGTATGCACTCCATCTGCAGTTTCTGTGCGACTGGCAATTGCTTCTGCCACTGGATCACTGGTTCTTCAGTTCCAGTGTTTGCTTCTCCATCATCCCTATAGGGGTATAAATCTGAAACGTTGAATATCGGAGATATCCCGATGCCCTCTGGCAACTCAAGCTCATAAGCGTTCTCTCCGAACTTTCTCAGGACTTTGCACGGTCCAATTTTCTTCATCTTGAGCTTGTTATATGTTCCCCTCGGGAACCTTTCTCTTCTCAAGTGCGCTAGAACCATGTCCCCAACTTCAAACTGAAGATGCCTCTTTTTTCGATCGGCTCTGCGCTTATATTCCTGATTCGATTTCTGCAATCGCTGCTTCACCTGCGTGTGAAGTTCCTGCATTGCCTCAGCGAATTCCTCAGCTCTCGTGCTACTAGTTTCAGCCTGTTCTGACTCCCTGAGTTCAGACACTCCTCTCGGCTGTGTCCCATACAAAATTTGAAATGGGCTCTTACCTGTACTCCGATTCACTGAATCGTTGTATGCGAATTCTGCCTGTGGTAAGATCTGATCCCAACTGCTGTGATGCTCAGTCACCAGGCTCCTCAACAGATCCCCCAAGTTTTTGTTGACTACTTCTGTCTTCCCATCTGTCTGCAGATGGTAAGCAGAGATGAATGCCAAGTCAGTCCCCAACTTCTTCCATAGAGTCCTCCAAAAGTGACCTATGAACTTGGTATCTCGATCAGAGACTATGCTTCTCGGCAATCCATGCAATCTGACAATCTCTTTGAAAAACAAGTTCGCGATGTGGGTCGCATCGCTGGTCTTATGACACGGAATAAAATGTGCCATTTTCGAGAATCTGTCCACCACCACAAAGATGGAATCAACTCCTCGTTTTGTTCTTGGCAAACCCAACACAAAATCCATACTAATGGCTTCCCACGGCCTCTCGGGTATGGGCAATGGTTGATAGAACCATGTGTTCTATTTTCGACCCTTCGCATGTTGACATATTCGGCACCTGTCAACAAATCGCTTTACATCAGCACGCATGCCCGGCCAACAATATGATTCGCTCAACTTGGCGAATGTTTTGTCATGCCCAAAATGACCTGCTAAGCCTCCACTGTGTTTTTCCTTTACCAAATTCTCTCTCATAGAGCAATCTGGAATGCACAATTGATTGCCCCGAAACAACAATCCATCCTGGATCAGGTAGTCTAGCCAAGGACTCTGATCCCTGAGAACTGGGTTCTCGGCTGCCTCGTATGCCTCGCCAAAGTCTGCGTCACCTGCATACATATCTTTCACATTCTAAAAACCCAAGGTTTTGACTCTAAACTCCTGCAGCAACAAACATTTTCTGCTCAAAGCGTCAGCCACCTTGTTCGCAGTCCCTGAAATGTGCTTTATCACAAACGTGAAATTTTGCATGTACTCTACCCACTTTGTATGCTTCTGATTCAACTTCTCCTGTTGACTCACGAACTGCAATGCGTGATTATCCTTGTACAAAATGAATTCCTTGGGTATCAAGTAATGCCTCCACTTTTTCAATGCCTGTATGATGGCATAGAACTCCTTATCGTACGTGGACTACTTCAGCTTTGCATCATCCAACTTCTCACTGTAATATGCAAAAGGTTTGTCATCCTGACTTAAAACCCCTCCAACAACATACCCACTGGCATCACATTTCACCTGGAAGGTTTTCTGAAAGTCTGGCAACACCAGAATTGGCTGCTCAGTAATTTTCCGCTTCAACAGATTGAAGCTCTTCTCAGCCTCGGTGGTCCAATGAAAAACTTTATGCTGCTTCTTCACTGTGTCCATCATTGCTGCGCTAATTCCACTAAAATTCCGAATGAATTTTCTGTAGAAGCTTTCCAATCCATGGAAGCTCCTTACCTCGAAAATATTTCTCAGCGATGGCCAATTCCTGATTACTTCAACCTTCTCAGGATCCATCTTTAATTCATTAGCCGAAACAACGAAACCCAGATATATGAGTTCCGTCTGCATGAAGGAACACTTCTTCAAATTGATCAGCAGCTTCTCCTGCTGTAATCTTTTCATCACAGTGGCTAAATGTCTCAAGTGTTCAGCCTTGGTCTTACTAAAAATCAATATGTCTTCCAAGTATACGACCACAAATTTGCCAATGAATTCCCACAAGACTTCATTCATCAGCCTCATAAAAGTGCTTGGCGCATTTGTTAAACCAAACGGCATGACCATCCATTCGTACAAACCCTCGTTTGTCTTGAATGTTGTCTTCCATTCATCTCCCTCTCTCATCCGGATCTGATGATATCCGCTCTTGAGATAAATCTTCAAAAAATAATTCGCCCCACTCAGGCAGTCCATCAGATCATCCATTCTCGGCAGTGGAAATCTGTACCTGATGGTGATTTTATTTATCACCCTGGAGTCTGTACACATCCTCCAGCCTCCATCCTTCTTCGGACTCAGTATCGTTGGAACGGTACATGGACTCAGACTCTCTCTAACCAGTCCTTTATCCTGCAGATCCTGTACCTGCCTTTTGACTTCCTCATTCTCCTGAGGCGTCAACCTATACGTTGCCTTGTTCGGTAAACTTGCTCCGGGTGTGAGGTCAATGTGGTGACTCACACTCCTCACTGGTGGAAACGAACGAGGTAGTTCTTCCACGATGATATCAGCGAACTCTCCCAGCAGTTCCTGAATCTCCTCTGGCAAGTCATCCACTCTTGTGCTTGTCAAGACAACCCTCGGCTTCCTGACAACAAAGAATTGTGGATCTTCATCCTTCTCCATCTCTGTGAGAAGGTCTTTCCCACTCATGAGAAGTATCGTACTGCTCACTTCCAGCTTTACTTCTTTATCCTTTATCGGAAGCAGTCTATGGGTTCTCCCATCCTTCTCCAGAGTGTATGTGTTCATCCTCCCATCATGAACAACATTTCGGTCATACTTCCATGGTCTACCCAGCAATACGTGGCATACGTCCATGGGAATGACGTCACACAAAATCTCATCGTCATAATTCCCAATTTTAAATTTAACTAAGCATTGTTTAGTGACACTTACCCGGTGTCCTTTCTGTAACCACGAAACTTTATAGGGACTCGGGTGCTTAGTCATCTCCATCCCTAATTTTTCCACCATCTCGGTCAAAACGAGATTATCCGTGCTTCCGTTGTCAACAATGACTTTGCATTTTATGTCCTTGGCTGTACAAGCCGTTCGGAATAGTCTGCTCCTTTTCACTGAGCTATCCACCTCTTTCTCAGGTGTTAAAAGAATTTTATGCATTCCCAGCGACCTCCCGCTATCTGCATCTTCATTCTCATCATCATGCCTCCGCGCCTCTGTGATGTGAGCTTCACTCCTGTCTGGCTTCCTATCTGGATAGTCAACAGCTTTGTGTCTCTCCTTTCCACATGTAAAACATGTGATGATTCCTCCACGGCCTCTTCCTCTACCTCGGGTACGATGGAATGTATTGGCATCAATGTAATCTCCTTGCTGATCTGTTTGCTGTCTCCTCGGCTCAACAATTTTCTTCCTCTGTTGTGAGGTTCCACCTCTTTCAGCTTTTCCCAGAGGCCTCTTCCAATCCTCCTTGGGCTTTTGAGTTCTCTCTTGGGCAACTGCTTTGCCTCTAGGCTGGCTTCTGCCTCGCCCTCGCTGTCCCTGCTTGCGGCTCAACTTCTCTTTGGCTTTTAGAGCCATCTGGTACACATCCTCAACTGTTCGGATGGTCAGCATGCTTAGCTCGTCCTGTATGTCGTACCTCAACCCATTCAGGTATCTCGCCACCTTTTCGTCATCACTCTCCCGATGACCAGCTCAAATGTTGAGCCTGTAAAATTCCTCTGTGTACTCCTTCACTGTCATCATCTTCTGTCTCAAGTTCTGCATGCGCCTGAACAGAGTGATCTGGTAATCCCTCGGAATGAACTTTGCCTTCATTTTGGCGATCATCCAATCCCAGCTTTTGATCTTTTGTTTGCCTTTGGAACGCCTGTCTGCCTGCAGCTCGTCCCACCATAAGGCTGCATGTCCCTTCAGCTTCGTGACGGCATGCCTTACCTTCTTGTCCTCTTCGATATCCTCATAATCGAAGTAGGTGTCGAGTGCTCGGATCCAATCCAGCAACTCCTCTGTGTTTAGACTTCCCTCATAGACGGGAATGTCCATCTTGGTCTTCAAGCTCATCCTGGCGATGGCTCTGATCAACCTCTCTGTTGATGCGTCTTCTGCTGAGACTTCCTCTGCATTATGTCCAGCCTCCTCTTCTACCTCGGAGTCACTGAACTCTGTTGCACCAGCACCACGTCTTTGGGTGTTCTCCATTTCTTCAAGCCTAGCTCGGAGATCTCTCACCTCTCGTTCCATCTCAGCATTACCTGCTGGCCTTCCCCTTCTTCGGACATCCCTGTCTTCACGATCAGGTGACTGTCTCTCTCTTCTGGGCGGCATGGTGAAATCTGCTTTTCTCTACTATCGAAGCAAAGAGAAACTCTTTCTGGCTCTGATACCACTCTGACACAAGTCGTGAGTATCAGAGTGCTTTCCTTTCCTCCTTCACTCCTCTTGCCTGAAATATATAGACAAGATCTTCGGGCTCTGATACCACTCTGACGCAACCCGTTCGGCCTCCGCAGCACAGTCTCTTTCACCAGGACCTTCGATTTCCATGGGCCCGAAGAACTCAACAGTTCTTCTCTCTCTCGGATTTCTCTGCACCCACAGCTCACTCTTCTTTATTCTCTTTTTCCCCACTTTGGGAGATCGGGACTTCGCCTCTCTCTCTACCGATCACTCGGGGCTTCAGCTCCCGATATCCAAGGCACTGAGATGTCGAGACTCACGATCAGACAATCTCGCAACTTTGCTCCCGCGAGTCCAAAGCAACTCCACTCCGACTTCCGAGGTCCGAGCCGCCGATACCGAGTATCGCTACCTCGTCCCCTCGCGAGTTCGTGACTTATGAGACCAATCGTTTGGCCCTTCAACTCCCGAGACCTGACGTCTCGAGATCACGTGCCACCTGTCCCTCTGAAAATTGATGCTCCCACAGAAACTGGAAGTCGCTAACTGCGATATTGACGTGCATGAAACTCTGATGCTCGCCAACCCCGATATGCCGATATGCGATAGCAAGTGGGTTCTACTTGCGCTTGAAAGTCAACTCTCTCCCTGAGATTCAAGTCATTGATTCTCTTCCTCTTGAAGAGTCCTTCGCTCCGAAACTTCTCCCACTCAGCTTCACCTGGTCTGGCCCACAATACTAGCAAGGAACTCTCTTTCCTGAGCTCCACCAACTTTCCACTCAGAACCACTCTGTGCTCAATTCTTCCATAAAATCACGTAAGCAACATATGAAAGAAGTAAGTAACAGGAAGCAAATACGCAAAGGCATAAAGCCAACAACACACAGAGAACAAACATGTCCCTGGAGGTTAACCCCGGCTTTGCGGTTCCCCCTCTTCCCAAGCTTGTCTCCGAGACTTCAATTCAACCTGCTTTTCACCTGCACGGTTCGAATAACTCACCACAACTTCTGGGCAACCGAAAATGAGAGTTTAACCGTCCAGCCTCCACAACACACTCTATGCGGAGGAATTCCACTGCACTCTATGCAGGAATCTCCTGGCTTAGACAGAGAAACGATTTAAACTCATTCGTTCATTCCCTCAGGTTTCGAACCTGCCATGCAATCACATATGCATCATATAGACAATAGGAAAAATAGGAAGCAAATATGCAACAGCATAATATCAACAACACACAGAGAATAATCACAGCCATGGAATTGAATAACATCTTTCCTATTAACTCAATATCTGTACATGGGGATTCTTCACCAGTTCTTTGCTTTTCACTCCTTGCTCTCAATGCTAATGCTGAATAATCCTCAATTATACAAAGGAGGGTGCCTATATTCCGTTTTCCCTCTCGAAAGTAAAATTGTCTAATCTTCAGTTAATTCCTATCTAACAGCATTAAAACTATTAAATGCCTTCCTATCTATAATATAATACAAGTGCGCTCGGCTTTGAATGCCTTCATTTAAATGGCGGCGCAACAATCTTTCCAAAGTATTTCAAAATATATGTGCTAGCACTGCCCAGCTGTATTATCCGTATCCACATGATGGCTCGCTTGATGAAGTCGTAGATGCTCCTGCATCACAACGTAGCCTTTTTAAAATGGATAAAAGGTTTAAATGAGAGAAGGCCGATAGTAGCTTGTTCCACCATGGCCTAATCGGACTCATCGTTGTTCGCCACTTAAATATTCATGGTGATAGTTGGCTAGCTTTTATCTCTCGAAATGGTTTTAATGATATAGAGCCTATCCAAATTGACAAGCCAGTGGTTAGTAAAACTAAGGTCGAGCCACCTGTGCCTTTCCATGTCCTTCTACCTTCTCCTAAACCCTCGGTCGACCCTGATATCAACCTAACCGACGTTGTAGCAGATAAGATTGAGGCTATAAAAAATCCTGTGAGTAAAAAGGTTAAAGGTAACCCTACTGTCGATGGAAAAGGTAAAAAGAATGCTCGACTTATATCGAGACTGGCCCAGAATAAACCTAAGCCAAATGCTAAGCAGAAGCCCATAGTCCTCAGTGAAGACTCGGAATCTGAAATCGAATGCTTCCTAGCTAGTGAGTACCCTTACTCCCAAGGTCTGTGCTCTGAGCCACCCTATGACTTCGTTTCTAATCTACCCCCTTGCCTAAGGAACAACCCTAGTTACCCAGGGATCAAGCTACCTAACGAAAACCTCACCTACATTTTCAAAGCCCGGACAGTCGTCATGGAACCAATGTAATGTGTGGCTGGAACGCTACTATACCGATGTTCCCTTTTTACATTCGAAGATCAAATTGTTGGAAAACCAAGTTACAATGTTGACAAGCCAAAGGGAAAAGATTCGAGCTGATGACCAGAAGCAGAAAACCATTGGTTCCATCGTATTTAGGAATGTCGAATCGGCTATAGCCTTCGTGAATTCCAAAATTTCATGATCAAATTGTCTGCTCATCATCCAGGTATGAATTTCGATATCACTTTCGTTTTGTGAATTGCTAGGATTAATATAATGATTTGAGTTTTCAAATAACTTTGTCCATCATTTGAAATGACTCTGTCATAAATTTGTGGATCCTGTACATTGTTTTCATTTTGCTAAAATAAATGAAGTGATGATTTTGGTAAACGATTTGATCGTGCCCAGTTTAGCAATTGATTGGTTTTCATTGGGTTTGATTCATTTGTCTCTTGGTTTAAGTTAACGAAGTTAATGGTTCATTTTTGATTGGATTTTGTTTGTATCTAATCTGAACATGAGATTTTTATGCTAAAATTAGAGCACGACCATGTTTTAATTTGGTATGATTTCGTTATGACTGGATTATATCGGCTCTGATTCTATGGTGTGATTTTGGAACGATTTCGTGAGTTTGATTGTTATGATCTTTTAATATGTTATGTGATGTAATCTTCTAAATCAGGAATACAACTCTGATCGACTCCGATTTGGAAAGAACGGATCTGTTTTATATGGAAACGATATTCTCATTTAGCCTGTGCAGAAGATCTTTTCGCTATAATTATGGAAATGTGTTGATTCAAAATGACTATGTCAAACTCCAGCTGTTCGATTCTCTCTTGTTTTGATTGGATTGCTGCATATATTGAGTTGGTACGATTGTTTTCATGAGTTGAATTCGTATCGAAAATAAACTTGATGCTACTATGTTGATTTTTAATTTTCAAAGAAAGTTTGTTAACTTAGATCGACTTATGTTATCTCTGTTGAATTCGTATGAGAAGATTCGGTTAATATTTCATTTTGAAATGAATTCAAGAAATGATTTTTTCGACTGTCAATCGATTTTGTTTTCCCCAATTGGCAACAATAAACGATTGGGCGAATCCCACAGACCCTGTTATCAACCGATTGAATCCATTGTGATTTCATTTACATACCAGTTTTGATTCGATTCACTAATAATATGGATCATTTGTTGTGTTTAATATATTGCGATCAATTTGAGAAAATGATCCGGTTAATTTGGTTTGGATTCAAATTGATTTTATGGATATTTGAAGCAACTATTTGTGATTTCAATTGGTTATGAATCAATTTCATGACTGTCGGTTATCCAATATGATTTTGTTTACCCGATTTTGTGACAACAAATGAAACAACGTATATGCATCTCTGTAGTCATCTAATTGATCTTAGTCTTGTTTTGATCTCAAATTAGTATAACAATTTCAATTTGAATGATTCATTTGTCTTTCAAATAGCTATTAGATGCTTATTAATATTTTGAATTTAATTCTTTAAAGATTTGAATTGATTTTAATGTTGATTCTATGTTTGATGTAGACCAGGTACAGAATCGCAAGATTCTGTAGATAGTCTTTAGAATTAGATTTTTATCATTTTTATCAACAAAATATCTTCCTAACTTGTCTTGTTTTGACCTCTTGCTGGTACATTCGAATTGCATTGGACATGCTGGATAGTCTAGGAGATATTTGTGTGATATAGTTTTATTTTTAAGTTGTTAGTTTGAGTTAGAGATAGGAACTTGGGATATCATCCCAGATTTTTTGTAAACAATTTTGATAACCTCTACAGGGATGTTTTACCCTGTAGGAGGTCTTTAAATACTTATTATTTTTTGTAATAAGGATCATCCTAACTTGTGGGAGAACCAGGCTATGGATTTTTGATACAAACTGAGACAGTAGTTGATGTCTTGCTACAACTTTCGCTTTCAATATATCAATCTTTTGTTTCAAGTTTATGCATATCACTTTGCAGTTGATTATAGACTACTTTAGCTATCATAATCTATTTCAGGATGATATGATTTGATTAATATGTTATCCATATCTGATCTCTTTCATTTTTTTTAAAAAGTACAACAATTACTTGGTTTCAATTAATGAATCACAGATTTCTCTTCTTCGTTAATTGAATCATTTCGTATAGATCTTTGCATACAGGTTTATCTAACTGTGAAGATTTATAAATCATAGGATTGTTGTAGTTTTTATGTCTTGTTTGTCCTGTAATTATATTTGAATAGCACTGCATCTTTTTGTTTACGAGAAGCTCCTGGATAATTCGGTGCGGGTTTCCTTCCTCCGATCATCTAAGACAATCATTACACACAGGACAAACCTGGAGCGTTTCTTCAAGTTAGTTTTTTAGTGTTTAATAGTTAATTTGTTAGTATAATTTAAGTAGTTTAGTTAGATATATGTGTAGTTTAGATTTGTAGTTAGATTTAGTATATTAGTTGTTTTAGTTTAGTTAGTTTTCAGTTTATTTCTTTTTCACAAAAGTTATAAAAATAAAAAAACAATAGCTCTCGCTGTCTTAGGACAGAAAATTAATGAGTTTTTCAGGTTTTATACAAATCTGTAAATTATAAATATTGTATATTTGTGAATAAGATTTATTTCTGTTAGTGGTTAGATATTTAATTTCTTAGAGTTAGCATAATATTAAATAGTAGATTAGAATAGTTAGATTTGTTTAGTTTGTTTTTTTATAGTTATTTTTAGTTAGATTAGTTTATTAGTTTGTTTTAATAGTTGTTTCAGTTAGATTAGTTAGTTTAGAGTAGTTTTCTTTTGTTTCCTTAGGACTTAGATCGGCTAACAGAGCCACTAAACCCGTCAGGGTGGTTCATCCCAAACGGTTTGGGTTATTAGACAACCACGGACCGGTTCCACTCTCCCAGTTGACGGATGATCAATTTCGCTCATCAACAGGTTGTTGAAGAAACTAGTTGCTAATCAATAATGCATACAGGAATGATATTTTTTAGCAGAGGTAGAAATGGCTAGGGTAATAGAGGAAGAGGAAATTGGAACAGGGGCCCTAGAAGGCCAAGGTTTTCTATACATTTTGATGTAGACTCACAAGAGTTGAGCCAAGTATTTCAAGCTAGATTTTTTAACTGGATTGGGCAAGGAGTGGTCCAACCTAGGCCAGAAAGGTCTTCCTTCCAAGCCCCACATATCCCTGGTATCCCAGTTCCCCCTCATGTCTCATTACAACTTGGAGTCCCTGAAAACAATGGATGGCAAGAGATTGTCCATCTGACAGTGTCCCAACATCGTGTCTGTCCTAACTTGTCTCTACCTTCTCCTCCACCTGTCAATAAAATTGTCCAAGATGACCCTACCCACTCACTAGTATAGTCTTCCCATGTAAGAAAAAAGTTAAAAATCGAGGCCCACCATGCTCCTAACAAAGGAAAAGCTGATGCTGCCCCCTCCTCTCCCTCAAATGACTCTGCCAAATCCATGTCATCCCACATGCATTTGAGAGATGATTTCTCTCATGTTATTAGTGAGATTACGCCTAAAGTCTCCACACGAACTAAGGAAAATTCAGAGAAATCAAAGGGAGACAACAACAACAAGGGGAAGATTTCCTCCCAGAGTGGCAAATATGGGTTTTAAGTGTTTTTATTTATTGACTGTTGAGAACAATTGACTTCTGAAATTTTGGACATCACACTATTTTTGGATATATGGATAATATATTTTGGATATAATTTCAATTATCATTGATATAAATTTTCAAATTATGAGAGTGATGATGGGAGCCACAAGGAGGGATGTGTTTGATTGATTAACTAGTTTTTTATGCTTGTTAAAGAACTAAAGAGAGACATAAGGGGTCCCACCTACTAGTTATTATTTATTAAAAACCCTTATTATGATTTTATTACTTTTCCCCCTTAACTAAAAAGTTGGTTGAGTTTTAGTTAACTTAACTAAAGAGGTAGTTTAACTTCTTCAACTAATTCTGATTTCTTAAAGGAAAAAGGAAAAGGAGGAACAAGAGGAGGATAGAAGGGGAAAACATACTAAGGGTCATATTGTAGATAACAAGATTCAGGGATGAATTTCATCATTCAGACACTTGCTTTTCAGAGAGTCGAGTAGGCAACAATCTGTGGCAAGCTGATCCGACTCTTAAAGTTCATTTTTTTATTTTCTGTCAAAAGTCCTTTTGTATGGTTTTCATCGGGGACATCTAAGTTTGACTTTGGTTCAAACTTCCTCAGGGAATTTTGTAAAGAGAATGATTATTTTGATAAATTGGAATGGAATAAACGATTTATTTATGTCTCATCCATGTTGATTATTGACTTGGTGTTTTTACTTCTTTCTCTACATTTATTTCTGCATCTATTATATTCAGAAAATCACATAACTATTGATTTTTTCAGCAAACTTTCATTTATAAAAAAATCATCCTAAGCACTTGTAACCAATACTTGTGGATTAGGAACCAAATTTTGATGGCTATAAACATACGGTGATATTCCCGTCTATATTTATTTAGCCAAGTAAGATCTGAAAATGTTTGAGTAAGATCATTTCATATATTTTCCTCAACAAGGTCCTCATGGACAAGGGAGTGTTAGGTGTTATATCTCCCTGATATATGTGTGGGGTCTAACAATAATACTCAGCTAAATATCTCAGGGAACTAAATGAAGAGGCTTTACCATGCCCTTAGTTGTACTATCTGACTACCTAGGTACTAGAGAGTGATATCCTTGAGTGTTTTTCTCGGTGTACTATAGCAACAAGATGACCAAATGGTTTACTCAGTTGGTCTCAAGAATCTAAGGGGGTGTCCCGATATATGCCAAGTACATGGGAGTTAAAATCCATAGTAGTGTTGTATAATGCACAATCGTTCGAAAGGGGCTTCCGATATACTGTAGTTACATGGAAGAACCACACTGTCCCCGGGTTGTAGCACTGACAAGTAATGAAAAATCCTACATTAAGAGACACCATAATACATATGTACTTAAAAATCCCTAATATTCTCCCAATTTTATTTGATACTCATTTTATCCCACTTTATTCCACTTTTTGAATCACCCCAATTGGATCTTCTAGTAAAAAGATATGCAAATTTCCAAGAAACAAATCCACCTTTTAAAACCCTCATTTGGAGACTATTCTGCTAGCCAACCTTTCTTCTGTTGTAGCTCTACAATTTCATCCCTTTTGAGTCTAAAATTTTGGCCTAAGGTAGCCCAATTTTTCTTCTTTCCAACCCTATAGGTTACACCAACATTCGATTCTCCAGAAGAATTTTATGATAACTTTCCCAAGTTGTGTTGATTTTTTCCCCTTTCAGGATAGTGAACTTGAACGACCTACCACATGTTAGTTTCTTCACTTCAGAACTTTAAATTTTCACCAGTACACCTTTAGTCCATACCCTAACCAATGGAATAGGTCTCACTCAATTTAGAGGTCTGTAACTTCATAGATAACAATTTTCCCAAGACTACCTGTTTTAGACTGAAATATGGACCAATCTAAAACCCTAATTTCCTCAGAGAATAACTTTCTGAGTGCAGTGAATCAAGGGATGAAATTTTTAGAAAAGATAATTCACTATTACAAATTTGTTTTGTAAACATTTTATAACTTGAAACCAAGCCAAAAAAATGGGGAGTGAAAATTACAAGATGACCTGTTTCAAACTAGTTTCAGGACTAGTCAAAAACCCTAACTAGAACATAATGTATCTCCAAAAATATAATGAACCAAGATATGAAATTTGGACCCATGTTATCTCTATCTCTATCCTCTACACCATATAAATTCTATATCTCAAAACCTTCGGGAAAAAAAAGTTGTAGAAAAAATTCCAAGAAGACTTGTTTTGAAGAAGCCAGTCCCGAGGATTGTCTAGCTCTGATACCAAATGTTAAGAACCAAATATATAAATAGAAAAAAAACTCAGAATAAGTAATCAATGCCTTAACAAAGAGATAGATTCAGATAATAATCCTCTTCGATGGGGAAACCTCCTTATACATCATATGAATTCACAAATACAATATGATTCCAAATGAAAAGGTCTCGTTGGCATATATAGGAGACTAGGAGGTACAATTACAACTAATGGACCAAGCCGACATAATTAAAATAACAATACTAATGTAATCTGCCCCAATTAAGGGGTAATGTGGCATGATTTATCACTTGATAAATTTCTAATCCAGGTCCTTTCTTTCTTTTACATACATGTGGTGACACCTTACCTTAAAGCACGCCACTTCCTTATATGCCTCGACCACTTGTGGTGGTATGCTAGGTGTCCTCTCGCTGTTGTCCCTAATATTTTCCTTGTAAATGTAAAATGTAATGTTGTTGTCCATCTGTCGTGCCTCTAGTAGGATCATTGGTATTTCATGTTATAGCACACATCATCATAGTATCCCATATACATCTAACTTGTATAAGTTTCTTGTGATCAACTGATAATATGTGGCTTTAACCACTAATTACTTCTTCTATTCTACTTTCATCTTGGGTGGAACCACTCATGTGCTCAAATATTGGACAATTTCTACAAAGGGGTCATCTACCATTTTAACTAAGAATAAATGCACATCCAATAAACTATCATATAGGTTCCCCACGTCTTCTCCTATCATTATTTGCGAAAAATGGTCTGGTCCCACATTCAATTTCCTTGGCTTCACAATAACTTCAAAGTCATACTCCTAGAACAACAATAACCATCTACAGATTCTTCCCCCAACATTTCCTTTTTCACTAGGTATCTGAGTGTAGAGTGGTCTGTATACATATTGAAGTGGGACCCTAACAAGTAGTGTCTGAACTTTTGCAAGGAATAAACCATTGCAAAGCCTTCCCTTTATATTTTCATGTAATTATTCTCAGTAGTCAACAACTTCCTACTAGTAAAAGCAATTGGATGTTCTGAATATCCCTCTCTTGGCCAAGATAGCACTACGTCAAGTGTTATATATGATGCATCCACATGAACATGAAAATATTTCTTATAATCCGGGAACACTAGAATGGGCGCAATTAATAATTTTTTATTCAATACATCCAGACCTTGCTGACAATCTTCATTCCATTGAAACATAGCTTCTTTATTTAATAAATTTTCAATTGGAGTTGTAATCTGTGCATATCCTTTAATAAATTTCCTGTAGTATCCTGTATGACCCAATGTTGTTCTCAATTGTCTCACTAATTTAGGCAGTGGAAAATAAAAAATTATTTTTATCTTGGTAGTATCAACCATCAAACCATGTTTGCATACCACATAACCTAACAATATCCCAAATAGTGCATAGAAAATACACTTCTTCAAATTTAATGATATTTGATATTGTTTACATCTATCAAGAATTAAACATAGAGTTTTTATGTGATCTTTCAATAAACTAAACATAGTCCAATCATTTAAGTACACTTCAAGAAACTTATGAATAAAATTCTTAAAGGATGCGACAATTACTCTCGAAAACACAACAGGTGCATTCTTTAACCCAAATGACATCACGGTGTATGGGTAACTTCCCCATTATCTCACAAATTTTGTCTTATGTCTGTCTTTTGGCACAATATTTATCAAACGATATCCTTAAAATCCATCCGTGAACGAGTAGGCATCCTTCTCTCTTACTCTTTATAACACTTCATCTATAAAGGGGGTCAGAAACGGGTCATGTAAACATGTATCGTTCAACCTCCTTAGGTCGACGTAAATTCTAATACCCCCCATTTTATTATCTTTAATGAATATTGGGATTATCCATTCAGACTCTACAACATGCTCAATGATACCAACTTCTATCATTTTATCAATCTCTTCTTTCACTTTTTCCTTGTACTTCAGATTCAATATGTAAGGTCTCTGTATTACTCGCTTAGTGTCTAGTTTTAATGAGATCTTCATTTCGCCTAATTCCCCAAATATTCCCTTTATCTCTGAAAAGTTTGTCGGAAAGATATATTGATACTCATGTAGTAGGTCTACAATCTTTTCAACAGTCTCATCATTCCAATAGTCACCAATATTCGTGAGCTTAGGTTTCTCTTTTTTGGCAATATTCACTTTGTGCACTCTTAATGGATTTACATATGCATCAAATTCTAGTTTGTTCTAGATCTTCTGAACCATTTTTTGGTGCGTAGTGGGAAGAACTGGGTTTAATCATCAATATATGAAAAAAACCCTTTTGATATCACCTGGAAGCAAGTGAAGTCTCACCCAACGCATGTAGAGGTGCCACAAGAACCAAGGTTCTATTGTGATGAAGAGAAGTGAGACATTCAACATGTCTTTACTAACCATCTACTCATGTGTGCAGGTTCCATTAATTAACAATTACTTATCAGGGGACATACCCTGTGTGCAACATTCCTTTACTTGATATTCATTCATTTACTAGTTACTTCGGTGCACGACAATATAACATCATATATGAATAACACATTCAACATACTTAAGAATTTATCATCATTTCACAGTAATAGTAATCATCATAAAATGAAAAACAACATATCATGACACAAGGGTTTAACATGGTTCACCCAACTTGGGTTACGTGCACAATGAATGGCTTATTATATTAGTCATTTATAATATTTTTCAGTTGTTCACTGTGCTTACAAAAGATGCAATAGTAACATTACCCAAACCTTCCTAGCCAGTATGATACAATGCAAGACTACCTCTGAAAACCTCAGTCATAACATCTAATCACTTAGCCAAAAAATCATTTCACTTCTCATTCATCAACTACTCAAACTCTTAGAATCTCTCTACCCAAAATACCTTTACATATTATACATAAAAATAGGGATAAACCCATCACAATGTGGACAAAATGTCACAAAATACTAACTACTTTCCTCCTTTGGCATGCCACTTGATCACTCTTCCTCCTATCATGCACTTTGACTCCTTAAAGTATGCTCCCATCACGTTCTCTAGTCCATCTTCTAACTGCATTTTATTCTTTGAATTATTCTGGCATAGATCCAAAAACTTATCCAAAATTCTTCTCCAAGAGACCCCCAACACTCACCCGTGGCTCGTCTCGAGCCACTTGGGCCTTCTTCCAGTTCACCATGAATTTGTCGAAGGTATATTTTTCTGTCATGGCCTACACCATTAGCTCTGTCTACTTCTGCAAAATTGTATCAATTGTCTCAGCAGTAATCCCATCCTAGATCTTCTCAATTCTTTCTTCAACTACCTGTTTGATTATGCCTTGATTCATTGCTAAGGCTTCTATCACCATATATTCTTCTTCCTATAATATCTTGATCTCTAAATAAATCTTCTTGTTAAGTTCATATTGACCTTTCATGATTCAAAGAATCCCCCTTCTCTGAATGCAACAACACTCTAACATATCAAATTTAGCTTATGAATTAATTATAAGCAAGTGTATTCTGCACATTCAACAAATAAAAACAGGATTATAAATATTTTAGCATATGCATGTTTTCCACAAACACATATTTTCAAAATGTAATCCATGACTCTTATACACATAGGATTTGTAGCCCACTGCCTACTTTCCAACAATCATTAATTCTATGTCTTTGTTCTCCTGATAATATTTACACAATTCCTCCTTGTGAAACTTCAACATGCAACCTTCTTTGTTGCATATCCATCATCACCTAAAATGATCTCAACCCTGAGTTAACATCAACTTTATCATTTCAATGATTTACCCAATTATTCATAAATAATATAAGCATTTATTTATTCAAACTACACATTCAAACATGTACATTTATTCTATCGACATTCACAATGTGCCTTTAGGCACTTCAACCATATGCATCAACATAGTGTGTGTCTACAACTATCACACTATTGTGAGAAATCTTACCCCGCGGACAGGTTAAGCTCTTCTTATCTAGGTTTTCTTTGGCTAAGAAATAATAGAACAAGTGGATAGTAACATCCCTTTCCACGAGAATCATCACCAAAATTCCATATCACTATTAATTAAGCATACCAAGCCATACCTATATGGATTTCATCCATGTCTGGATGTTACTTGGACCATTGGCTTTCTGGAAAATGTCCAAGAAATTCCTTTACCTGACTCTAGATTAGGACCTCATTGATCCTTTGCATTATATGCATAAGGCTATTTGAAATAGCATCATCAACATTTTCATTCATGTTTTCAACTCTTTCTCTGTTGTTATTAGATCATCATTATCCAAAATTATCCATGACAACCCTATATCTCATAACCAACAAATAGACTATTCCAAGTCTATAAGTATTCCAACTATATTTCTCTTATATTCACATGAATGAACATGCATTTAGGTACACACACACACACACACACACTCCTCCTTTGAAATATCAAATTACTCAATAGAGATATGAGCTGAGAACTTTCTCATATGCTCATGTCACTTGACCTCTTCTCCAACAGTTATATGCTAAGTCCCATTCATACCATAGTGTATCATAAGATATAGTTAGAAAGGCTAAGTACTTCCAATTATTTAGGTTATAATCCATATCAGGTTTCCAAAAGGGTGTACTTTAATACTCCCATCAACATTTAAGCACTTTTATACTCTTAGCAGCCTACCTTCTTTATGAAAAATTATAAATAGTCCAAGGGACTACTTTTACTTGTATTTTAAACTTAAACGGGATCTTAATGAACATATCATCCAACCCTGGGAATCTCTCAGTTCCAACAAACAAATCATTACTACTCTTAGAATTCCTTTTAAATACAACATGTCTCTTTCATTATAGGTCAAATATACCAAACTTAATATTTTCCATCATCCCTCCAAGCATGGGGAGTCATCCATACATGGATAATCCATTTTATATAAGTAACAAACATAATTGGTAGGGGATCTATCAACCCATACTTATGGCCATGATTACATCCTATTTAAAATAACTAGTTCATCCATTCTTTGGTTTCATGCAACCCTATAACATGATTCTTCTTCCTGGTGCCATTCACATTAAGATTAACCATAAATTCCTACTATCATATTCCCACTCCTATAGGAGTATTTCTCATTCAAAAAAGTGATGGAATAACTCTTATGTTGTAACTCAACATGTTTAAGTTTCTATTGTAAAGAATTTTGAAAATAAAATTTAATTTGCAGTCCTTCTCAAGGAACCTATGCAATTATTATTTAAGTTTTAATGTAGAGAGACATTTTCCAACATGCTCATCTTAACCTTCGTATGTCATTCCTATGATTGTTCTCTATCCAATTTAGGCCTAGTGTTTGAAACCTAACATCGATACCATTTTGCAACACACCATACCTCCTACCCTTACTTAGGTAGATGGTATGCTAAAATTAACTCTTCCAGAACCTAACTCCTTTATCAAATACAAACCTATAAACATAATTTGTTCAATATATTTCCACCAACTACAAGCATACCCAAATCCGAGCTCCAAGTGAGAAGTAACGACCCTTCAAATTTTTCCTGGGGAATTTTCCCATGATGATGTGATAACATCCATGTGGACTCCATGTGTGCTCACTATAGGACATGAAATTTTGGATCCAAGTTTGAGGAAAATACTAAGTATGGAGAAAACACGTAGCAGAAGAGGAAAGGGGAGAAGTCAGGGTCAAAGTGCAGAATAAAATCACATGTAGCAGAAGATCAAGAAGATCAAGAAAATAAAGAAGATTAAGAAAATCAAGAAAATCAAGAAGATTAAGAAGATCAATAAAACCAAGAATATCAAGAAGATCAAGAAAATCAATAAGATCAATAAGACCAATAATATCAAGCGAGGAGGAGAAAGCCACCTGAGCAAATAATTTTAACTGACTCGTGATGATTTTTCATATGGTTTTGAGCCCTAATATTCTATATAAATATGTAATGGGTCGGGAAGATTAGGAGTTAGTTGTTGTTGTTGTGGTTGGCTACTGTAGAGAGTGAAAGGGAGGAAGCTTGTATTGCAGAGGCTAGGTGGGACATGAATTGATTATGATGTATCCATTGTATCCCAACACACAAGCTTGATATTGTTTTCCTAAAGAAGAATAATAAATAAGAAAGTAATTGTGGATGTAGACCAGGTTTTGGTGAACCACGTTAAAGTCTGTGTTGAATGTTTGTTTATGTGCTTATTCATGTCTACCTTGATTATGCATGGTTATATATATCTCTTTTGATGATTTGATGATGTGAAGTAGATTAAATGGTTCAATGAATAAGTGATATGGTAAATTACATCACAATTGTATGTATGAATTAATTAATGATTAAATATACTCTGAATATTGTGCACACTACATATAGGGTGTAATGAATAAGTTGATATACTCACATTCTCTCACCACTGCAGAAACCTGGTTCCTGCAGTCCCCATAGATACCTCGGCTGAGACTTCTCCTACATGCAGGTGATGTGGAAAAGGACAATGTCTGATGGTTTTGTTGGTTAAGATAACTTGAACCTCGGGTATTGAACTTGTGCACCAACAAATGGTTTCGTTGTTTGGACTCAGAATATGTAGTTGAGAGAATGTTTTGGAGGCCGACTAAGAAAGAAATCTAGGAATGGATAGAAGAGAAGGAACAATAATTCACTCAGAGGGAGAATAGAAATCCTTGGATGAAGGATGAACAATGGATGCAAAGATATGTGTATACTGAGCTGCATGGGATCTTCTTTCATGAATTTATGATTATTTTTATTTGAATGGATAGAAATATTAGTGGAGATTATTGGAAGATACAGATCAACTGGACCAAGCAGATGGAATCTTGAGTTGGTAAGACAATTGAATTATGTAAGTAATAAGACTTCTTGCGCAATTTATTTTTGGATGGATAGTATATTGAGGCGATATATTACGGAATTCACAATTGATTGAACACAGTCATATAGTGTTGCAGAAGATGATTTCTTTAAGGGTCTATGTGGACGATTTATGACGTCATTGAGTACGTGGATAAATATGTTATTGTGTGATAAATGTGTGATGATGATGGATTCTCATAGCTAAAGGACTTCATGCACATAGGGGAACTGGGCTTGGCTAGGAGATGGTCTAAATATAGGAGAGAAGAAATGAATAAGGAAGGAGAGGAATATGCATGAAGAAAAACATAGAAGTAATATAAAAAGGAGAAGACAAATTTGGGGTATTACACAGTGGAAGAAGGTACACAAAGTTGAAGACTGAGGATGAGAAGAGAGATCAACACAGTGAGTACCGAGAACTTTGCGCATACATCCATATTGTATAAGAAGAATGTATAGAAGGAGAATAGGAGGATTCTCAGTGAAATCCTATTATATAAGAACTGGTAAGTCCTATTCAGGCCGAATCTTGTGTCAAATACACAACCCCATGTGTGTCACCTAGATCTGAAACCACATTTAAAGACTTGTCAAAATCCCTTGTAGTTAGCGGAGGAAGTTAAAAGAGTAGTAGTCAAATATTTGGAAGAAAAGAATTGAAACAGAGTCAATCAATATCACCAAGGGGAGGAATGACACACAACAACATGGCAGGAGTAGATAATATACCGAGACTACATGAGTTTCAGGAAATTGAGTCAGAGGACCCTGAACAACATATCTTTGTATGTGAGACCATTTGGGCTACGAAGAATGTTCAAGATGAGGCTGTGAAGATTGTGCAGTTGGAAACAACGTTCAGAGGCCGCACACTAGTATGGTTCATGAAGCTGCATAGTACTACACCAATAGGCCACGTGAGAACCTTAAAAAAAATTACACAAGCGTTGTTGAAAAGAAAGGAATGAAACAACAAGCTTGAGTGGCTTGGGATGAGCCATAGGTGAGTGTTGGGGGCCAGTTGGACATGAAATTTTGGATACAATTTTGAGGAAAATACTAAGTGTGGAGAAAACGTGTAGTATAAATAATAAGAGGAAAGGGGACAAGCCGGGGTCAAAGCGTGAGATAAAAGAACATGTAACAAAAAATCAAGAAGATGAAGAAAATGAAGAGGATCAAGAAAATTAAGAAGATCAAGAAAACTAACAAGATTGAGAAGATCAAGAAAATTAATAAGATCAATAATACCAAGAAGATGAATCAAGGAAGAGAAAGACACTCGAGTAAATAATTGTAACCGACTCATTATGAGTTTTCATAGGGTTTTGATCCCTAATATATTGTATAAATATGTAATGTGTCGTGAAGATTAAGAGTTTTTTTTTGTTTTTTTTGTTCTTGATATTAGTGTTGTTGTGGTTGGATAGTGTAGAGAGTGAATGGGAGAAATATTGTACTACAAAGGCTAGGTGGGACATGAAGTGATTATGATGTATCCATTGTAGTGCAGTGCACAAGCTTGAGACTGTTTTCCTAAATAAGAATAATAAAGAAGCAAGCAATTGTGGATGTAGCCTAGGGTTGGGTGAACCACGTTAAAGTCTGTGTTGAATGTTTTCTTATGTGCTTATTCATGTCTAGTTTGATTATACATGGCTAGATATAGCTCTATTGATGATTTGATGTTGTGCAATGGATTAAACAGTTCAATGAATAAGTGATATGGAAAATTACATCAAAATTGTATGTATGAATTAATTAAGGATTAAATAGGCTTCAAATATTGCACACAGTACGTATAGGTTATAATGAATAAGTTGATAGACTCACATTCTCTCACTACTATAGAAACTTGGTTCCTACAGTCCCCATAGCTACCTCGGGTGAGACTTCTCCTGCAGGTAGGTGATTCTGAAAGGGTCATTTTCTGAAGGGTATGTTAGTTAAGATAAATTGAACCTAGGGTCTTACACCTACACACCAACACTCACTGACATAATCGGTCCACTAGAATCACATGGACCTATCTCGTGGTGACTCACCAATGTGTCCTGTTATTTTATCTTCAAATGTAGGACTTCAATGCCCCTATCCTGCAATAATCGTGGACCATCATTCATGGAAAAATCCCCTGTAGGATGCACAACATACAATTTTCCAATCGTTTCCTTGGATCTTGCAACCCACAACATGGTATGACTATTCCTCATGTTAATTATTTCCATGCAGTAAATGACTACATGGGACCAAATCTTCTTTCTATATCCATGACCCACAATAACATGCCTCATGCTAGATCAGATGGTCTTGATGGATTGATATCAACAATTCAGGAATATCTGTAGGCTAGAACTTCATGGATCCATAACCTATTCTACTCAACCCGAATATACAACAGGATGATGCTTTTCCTCTTCCATGCGTCTCCTACAACGTGGTAGTCTTAGACTAATATTCCCTCGCTAATGTGTCCTATGAAATGGCATTCCCATGTTTCATACTAAATCAGACAACCAATGTGGCATACTCTCCTCTTGTTCCCCTTTGGATAAACCATGAACATCTGACAGATCAAATGACTAGTGCTCACGTCGATCAACGACTCATATCACTGCGACTCTCCATTCTTCCACAATTTTTACTTGGCCACTAATCCTAACAGATAATATGGTTTGGGCCCATCTCCCACTAATCCAATGACATCTGATTTTTTAGACTTGTTCTCATTTCCTACCTAAACTTGAGCTATTCGTAAAACCTTCTCGAGGCTGTAGCTCACATCAACTTCCTTTCCTATAAGATATAATGAATACGATTGAGCCAAATCAATGGAAGAAATCATTGTGGTGTCCCCAAACCACACCACAATTAGTGGATGCTCCCAAGGTATGATATATCCAATGGAAAATATCCCATGTGATCTATGGTCCATATTTACTCAGGTTTCTGAAACCGCTCAAGTATTAATGGATCCCCCTAGCCCTGACTGATCTGATGTTCACTATTTAGTCAATCAGACAACCCAAATCCTTTTCGAATAAAAAGGTGTGCAACCTTTAGTCAATCAGATGCACTTGTTCGAAACAAAATAATCTAATTGACCTTATGAATAGATATTTATGATCAAAATTTTTTGACTGATCCAATGGCTGATGATATTCAGATCCAATGGATAAGATCCACTCAGGTTTCCCAACCCGCATGAATTTTAACGAGCACCATTAAAATGTTTTGGTTTTTAATGGATTGGGTCCATAGTGAAATCGACGGAATAGGTCTTTTCGGGCTTAGATATTCAACATATCAATGGTTCTCACCTACTTAGGATTATATCTTCAGCATATCGATGGTTCTCACCTACTTAGGCTTGTGTTTTTGGGTGTTATCTCTATTGGAAGAATCCTCCTATGATAATCTCGCAGATTCTTTTCGAAACCCGCATTCCGACTGACTTTTAGGTTTCATCATTCGAGTTATTCTTATCGATCTTGAGGTTATTCCATGACCTATGGTGCTTCCAACATTTGAATCACAACAAAGGATTTATATTTTCCCTTGATCTTATATAAATTGTTAATATAAACACCTGACACTTAGTCCATTTCTCCCTAGAAACTAAGGCATACACTATTGTGACTTACCATCATGGCCCTACCACAGGTAGATTACTAGTGTGGGATCCATGCTATCACTACCAAGCTTTTTACACATGAGTCAACTTCATCGTGACATCACTTCTCAGGGTTCCATATCTAGGTTGTATTCCCAGGGAAATTCAATTTCAAGGAGGACTTCGAACTTCACCAGATTTACCAACCCACATGCTAGGATTTTTTGCACTAAGGCAGTTCATTAGAGCCTCAACCAGAAGGTCGTTTCCTCTGCATATACAATCAAAAAATTAAACTATGTTAATTCTTTCTAGAACTACATGAAGAACACACCAGCAGGCCATTCATACATGTTCTCAGAGATGGGTTGAAATGGTGGATATTCACATCATGCATTAATCATGAAAATCACTAATGCATTAAATTATTGGTCTTTCAAAGACACAAATCACAGGTTCCTTATATCATTTCATATTTTAGAAAGATACTAATTCTTAGTAAGTAAACTGTTTCATGCAATTAACAGATTCATTTGCTTACATTCCTTCCATTTATTTATAGTTCCTAGAGATAATCATCAATGAGGAAGATTTATTCATGTAATTCCATATTAAATGAGAACAAAAAATATTAAATGAACCAAGTATCAATCCATTAAACATGTATAAACACTCATATGTCTAAAAACTGTAGCCAATCTAACTAAATTTGGATGAGAATTTTTCCACCCAACCATAGGCTCAGATGCATTATTCCTTTTTCAAATATGGCCACCCTTGTGTCAGACCATGATACCACCAGGGGACTTCTCATACTCTCTAATTCTTCCTCTACTCTTTTACTCATGGACTCTTCCACACTTCCATTGATACATTACTTGTCTTCTCATGGTTCGTTGTCCGTCAATTCAACTCGACCTTCTCCTATAGAAGCTCTACCTATGCTACAAAAATTATATCTCGTACAAGCCCCCATACCTCACATGCTAATTCTTTCAAGAACCAAGGTTTTATCCTTTTCACACCCCACCCCCCATGCATCTCTTCCTTCCTTATCCAGGAAGGTTCTCGACCAATAATTCTCTTTATTTTGTCAGAAGTATTCAGGTCAGTTAGTGAAAATGAGGTGTTACCCTGTCATACCTTGGTTGATAGTATTCAATTGTATAATTACCTCTCCATACCTATATCCATTAGGGGTGGTTGGTTGTTCAACTACCAACCCCATCTCATTATATTATTTATTTTTAAATTAGAAAAACAAGAAATAACTTAATTATTCCCAAAAATACTTCAACAAGGTGACTTTGGGTGTCTAGCATGATAAACCCCTAATTGTTCCCTTTAGTGGTTTCATGGCCATTATGCATGCTCTAGACATCAATTAATTTTTTTTTCTTTCTTTTACATTACAAAATTTATAGGCCATAACATGGAAATACTATCTCCATGCTGAGATAAACCATCATTATTCACAATTAATTACAAAGTAATTAGGGGATTAAAAATGGGGTGTTACAAAACACTTTGAAGCATTTTTCAATACTCTACAACATTGTTTTCAACAATATTTCCTTAATGTTTTTCTTTATGATACTCCCTTGTTGGTACAAATTTGTTAGAACATGGTCCTACGCAAGTTACCAACAAAAGGGTGCTGAAGTAGTCTAGTGTGCTGGTATTTTCATCTTTCCGAAAGGAAAGATGTCTCACCTGAAGTACAACCGAGACAAAAGAGCAAAGGGAAGGGTAAGAATAATTCTATACATATCTATAATCCATATATGTTGTTACCATTCTAGTGCAAGATAGATACTCTGTTCAGATCCTTACCACATCATGCACTAATACAAAAGAATCGAACTATACAGAACATTAAGAAGGGATAACAAAAGTTGATACTACAGTGGGTACATCTCAGTATAATACTACAATTGATCACAATGAGTCTAGGATCTTTCCTTCCTAATTACAGTATAGATCTAGAGTACAGATCTAGTTCTTTCATCTTGATGCAGGAGCATCGCTCCAACCATCCATGTCCTAGCCAGCCAGCCAACCCAGCACACATTCAATGAAGAAGGAGAGGTGTAGCCCTCTCATTTCAAATTTTGAATTTGAAATTTGTATTAAATGTTTGTAAGGATGGTAGAGCCAAAGTTGTGCCTTTGAGCAGGTTGTAGTTAAAGAAGGCCTTTAATGGTTGTAAGGCTAGATTTAGCTCCAATCTGGACTAGACAACCCATTCAATGTAAAGTTAATGTAATTGAATAGGGTAGGTAGCTTGGAGGGAAGAGCTCAAAGAGCCCCCTCATGTAAAATATCTTGGATCTTATGTTAGTAGTAGAATAGAGAGGAGAGGAGAGTCGAGACTCTATTGCAGTCTAAGCTCAGATTGTAAACAAGCATTCATATTAATATAAAGAGCAGATTTTCTGCATGAGTTTCTATGTGTCTCTATGTATTTATGGATGAATGTCTTTATGCTTTTATGCTATAATGTAGATGTATGTTGTAGATATGCATATGAAGGGACACATAGGTTTTGTTATATGTGGGTTCTTTGATTTTAGGTTTGGGGTTCTTAGAGGCGTCATGCCAATAGGGTGTGACATAATGCTCTGGGTTCTAAGATCTAGTGCATAGATGCACTTTTGAATTCTGCAGAATTTTGGCAAGGATGTACCAGGAGGGTGTACCATCTAAAGTTTTGGGCTCAGGAAGGAAGCCTCAAGGTTTTTGAATACCTTGGAGGTAGGACTGTGTGGAGGAAAGAACAGAAGAAGACATAAATTCTGAGGAATTTTGAGAAAGCTCTGCTAGGAGGGCATTGAGCAAGTGCACAGAGCGCACATGAGAAATCTACTTAGAGTTCATTGAGGGGAACATAATCACTGAGGAATTCTGCAGGATCTCCGCCAGGACGATGTTGAGTAAGTGCCAGTTTGCACAAGAAGAACTCTTAGAATTCTGAGGGTGAAGGATGTGTCAAGAAAACCTTCATAGGGTTGTTGAATACCCGACAGACTCAACAAGGAGTTGCTTGAGAAAGAGACTACCAAGAGGGCAACAGATTCTCCATTTGAGGGAGAGAAAAGGGTTAAGTCACTTAGAGGTCTAAGCAATAGGGAATCTTAGGACCGACAAAACCTTTGTGTGTGCAGGGAACCTGTAGGAATCACAGAGGTCGTGAAAACCTTTCAAGGTTTCAGAGAAGAGAAGATCAGGAAGAAAAGTGATTTTGTGCACAAGAGAGACAACTGCAAGGAGTGTGGAGGTTGAAGGATCCTTCGAGGATTCAAAGAGAACAAAACTTAGGAGGGAAAGCATCTTCAAGAACATAGATGGAGTTGTGGGTAGAGGCTTCCTAGTAGGGACAAAGGTCGAGGCCCTTGACAATTTGAATTCTTCCAAGGTTCGGGAAGAAACAAAGAACACAAGGGGAGAGCTATAGCTACTGTCAGATCCAAGCACAGATCGCCGACAGTCGTCGGATCTGGGAGAAGGTGCATGTGAGTTAATCTCGCATATGAGCTGAGCAAAGGCTCACCAAAGTCCCGAAATAGCGAACACATCGGAATTTTGGAGTTTGGGAGGAGGAGCGTATAGGGATCTTGGAGTCACTACATCATGATCTTTCAATCCGTAAAGTCCTTAAATAATTGGGAGCGTCCATCTTAAGGGATGTGTGGTGGTAATCCAAGAACCATCAGGGTTTTGGATACCAGATATTCGAGGAGATAGAGTCCCAAGATACGGAGGTACGATTCACGAGGTCTCGAAGAAATAAGAGCCATCAGATCACGACATATCACAGTCGTAGATCATGCTAAGGAAAGGAGGTTTAGGGTTTTAGGATTTTGGGACTCAAGGGGTATATTTGCTTGGTTAGTGCAACTCCCAGAATCGCGAAGAGAGAAATGCCGAAAGGCGGGTCCCAGGAAAATAGGCTAGAGGACACATGGAAACGGTTCAAGATTTCATGGAAATCCCTGAAAGAGATAATTTCGACACTCCGGGTACTGGGAAATGCAAAGGGAAAGAATTTGGGATTCTTGACCCATGAGATCCCGAAAGGATATGAGCCATTGGATGTGGGAGGATCACAACTGTTGATCTTCCTTTGATTTGGTAGTTCGGTATTTTGGGTACCGGGAAGTCCAAGGAGAAAGGGTCGGGTAACCTTTCATCATGGGGTCATGAAATGTGAAATCCTGAAGTTGTTGAAGAGACATGGAGGAATTCAGCATTTTGGCATACCAAGATTCAAGATTTCAGAATTCTTGAAGGCAAGGAGTCCGTGCTCTTGGGTTAGAAAACCCCGAAGTCGTGAAACCACGACAGATCCTTCGAGTGGAATGGTGAAGGGGGGGATTTCAGGTTTCGGCATACCAGGGATCCCGTAGACAGAGAACCTGGCAACTTTGCATGAAAGTCCCGAAGTCACGAAACGCGACACATCCTTTGGAGGAGAAAGTGGCTAGGGATTCGACATTTTGGGCATCACAACTTTGATCGTCCCGATGACTAGGAGCCGGGGCTCTTGGTGTTGAAACCCATGAATTAGGCTACGGTCATGGGGAAGAGTGATCACATGGACCGAGATATGGCCTAGGGGACTAACCACTATTAAGGCCAATTTGACAGATTGACATTTCGGGTGTTGGGAAATCTAAGAGTCAAGGAAACATGACATCAGGACTCACGGAGTCCCAAAGACTGAATTTCCATTTCGGGAAAAGGGTCGCCGTCATGTTGGAGGTCGTGGGGAAGTTGAAGGACCTATGGATCGAATGTTGAGGTTCTGATAGGGATCTGAAAGAGCCACTTCGGCTCAAGGAATATTTGAAACGATCCTGTGAGCGGATCTCGGCCCGAGGGTTGTAGGTCTGCACCAAGTGGTATCAGATCTGAACTTTATTTGTATATTGCAGATGGAGGAAGTAGGAGGAATAAGAGTACTTTGATATGGAGGAGCATTGCTTTAGCCATCCATGCACCAGCCAGCCAACCAACACAATGTGCATTCAATGAAGAAGGAGAGGCCCAACCCTCTCATTTCAAATTTTGAATTTCAAATTTGTATTAAATGTTTGTAAGGCCGGTAGAGCCAAAATCATGCCTTTGAGCAGGCTATAGTTAAAGAAGGCCTTTAATGGTTGTAAGGCTATATCTAGCTCCGATATGGACTAGATAGCCCATTCAATGTAAAGTTAATGTAATTGAATAGGGTAGGTAGCTTGGAGGGAAGAGCTCAAAGAGCCCCCTCATGTAAAACATCTTGGATCTTATGTTAGTAGTAGAATAGAGAGGAGAGGAAAGACAAGACTCTATTGCAGTTCGAGCTCACATTGTAAGTAGGCATTCATATTAATATAAAGAGCATATTTCCTGCATGAGTTTTTGTGTGTCTCTATGTGTTTATGGATGAATGTCTTTATGCTTTTATGCTATAATGTAGATGTATGTTGTAGATATGCATTTGCAGGGACATATAGGTTTTTCTATCTATGGGTTCTTTGATTTCAGGTTTGGGGTTCTTTGAGGCTTCATGCCAAGAGGGTGTGATAGAATGCTACGGGTTCTGAGAGCTAGTGCATAGATGCACTTCTGAATTCTATGGAATTTGGGCAAGGACTTGCTAGGAGGGTGCACCAGCTGAAGTTTTAGGCTCAGGAAGGAAGCCTCAAGGTTGTTGAATACCTTGGAGGTAGGACTGTGTAGAGGAAATCACAGAAGAAGACAAAAATTATGAGGAATTCTGGGAAATATCTACCAGGAGGTCATTGAGAAAGTGCACAGAGCGTACAGGAGAACTCTTCTTAGAGTTCGTTGAAGGGGAAAAAATCACTGAGGTATTCTGTAGGAGCTCCACCAAGAGGGCATTGAGTAAGTTCCAGTTTGCACAGGAAGAACTCTTAGAATTATGAGGGAGAAGGATGTGTCAAGAGGACCTTCACAGGGTTGTTGAATACCCTGCAGACTCAGCAAGGAGTTGCTTGAGCAAGAGACTGCCAAGAGGGAATCAAATTCTCCATCTGAGGGAGAAAGAAGAGAAAGAGAATACTCTGATGCACGTCATTTTGGTATCAGAGGCAGCTTGTAGAGACAGGCAGGAGAAGACAGAGTATTGGAACTCTGTGGTGATTATTTGTAGGTAGGCAATAGTCAAGGAGACAGTTGGGAGGACTGTAGGGGAAGGCTGGAAGGTCTCAGTTGCAGAGAGACAACAAGTTTTCCAGAAGGGTAGAAAAACTATAGGAACAGTAGGGAGATGGATATTGAAGGTCATAAGCATGGTGGAAAGAAGATCCATCAGCAGCAGGAAAATGCATGCGATGTGAAGAAGAACCACCAACAGCCGAGAAAAGATGAGGTGGATAAAGAGCTCATTGAGATCAGGATGAGGATGGAAATTATGGCATTGCATATGCAGTAGGATGAAAGATTGCAATGGGTGTATGAATGGCCCTTCAGGACAAAGGTGAAATGGCCAGTCAAGGAATTGGTGGCCAGAAGACAACAAACCAGAGGAGGAAGTGGTTCACATCCGTGAGATAAAGGCTGGGAGAAATATTAGTGATGATGAGGAAGAGAGATCACTGAAAGATCTCAGAGACTACCAAGAGGGAAGAACAAAAATTTCCAATTGCCAAGTGGGCAATAAGGTGAGATCATTGAGGGGTATCATAGACTACCAAGAGGGTAGGACATGAAATTCAAATTTCCAGGTGGGCAATAAGATGAGATCCAAGGGTCTCATAGATTGCTAAGGGGGCAAAAGAGAAATCCCATACTGCCAGGAGGATAAGGGAGAGAATATGAGCTCAGAGCTGAGTTCATATCAACAAGGACAACTGACAGAGAAGGAGGATCAAAGGAATCTTCTGATGATTGGGAGAATTCAGTTATTCCTGCCACATAGCCCAGTTGAAACTAGAACATGCGTTGAAGAAGCAACAACAATAGAAATATAGCCAGCTGTGACTATCAAAGAGATGGAGCAAACACTGATGTTTGCCCAAGAAAAAGGAAATGACCATTCCGAGGAATGGCTCAATGTTTTCAGCCAGGAAGCTGAAAAGGAAGCAGCTGCAGCACTAAAGCTAACAGCAGAAGAAGAACATGGAGGTAAGATAATTACTCCATGGGAGATGGAGCTGGAGATGCTAGAGGATTGGCTGAAAAATCTAGAGCTAGTGAATGATTGCCATGAATAGACAGTCAGGCATATAATTGAAGATGAGCATTCTCAGGAATCGCTTAGAACTTTTAGCCAGGGAGTTGAACATGTGATGAAGACTGTGGTACCAAGGTATGCAGCAGAAGATGAGGGAAAATTCCAGGCTGAGGAGGAACTAGAAGAATATGGAATTCAACCAGCAGGGGAAATGGTAGAAGTTGAGCTGCTGGAAGAAGAAGCTGAAGAATAGTTCAGTGAGAAGACTGCAGAGCTAGAATCTGCAACAGAGTGGCAAGCTAAGGCCACAACAGATGGAGAATATAGCATGGGAGATCATGGTGATCTACCCACTAATGAGAAGATAGAAATGCAATGGAGTAGGCTGCAAAATAAGATCTAGCCATTGGAGCAGCTAGACGAGGATATCGATGAGATTAGAGAGATGATGATCAGATTAGCGGAAGCTTCCAGTGAAGGGAAGATGAATAGCAGAGGGACTGCAAGGGAAGAAACAGTAAAGAAGCAACAACAGAACAAAGGAGCAGATGAACAACTCCAGAGGATTGTTTGGGATCCAGGTGGATTTCAGCAACGGCGTTGGGGAGCTCATGATTTTTTCATAGCAGAGGAGTATGATGCAGGAGCATCGCTCCAGCTAGCCATGCACCAACCAGCCAGCCAACACAGTGCACATTCAATGAAGAAGGAGAGGCGCAACCTTCTCATTTCAAATTTTGAATTTGAAATTTGTATTAAATGTTTTTAAGGCTGGTAGAGCCAAAGCCGTGCCTTTGAGCAGGCTGTAGTTAAAGAAGGCCTTTAATGGTTGTAAGGCTAGATCTAGCTCTAATCTGGACTAGACAGACCATTCAATGTAAAGTTAAAGTAATTGAATAGGGTAGGTAGCTTGGAGGGAAGAGCTCAAAGATCCCCCTCTTGTAAAAGATCTTGGATCTTATGTTAGTAGTAGAATAGAGAGGAGAGGAGAGTCGAGACTCTATTGCAGTCCGAGCTCACATTGTAAATAGGCATTCATATTAATATAAAGAGTAGATTTCCTGCATGAGTTTCTATGTGTCTCTATGTGTTTATGGATGAATGCCTTTATGCTTTTATGCTATACTGTAGATGTATGTTGTAGATATGCATTTGCAGGGACATATAGGTTCTGCTATCTATGGGTTCTTTGATTTCAGGTTTGGGGTTCTTTGAGGATTCATGCGAAGAGGGTGTGACAGAATGTTGTGGGTTCTGAGAGCCACTGTATAGATGCACTTCTAAATTCTGCGGAATTTGGGCAAGGACGTGCCAGGAGGGTGCACCAGCTGAAGTTTTAGGCTTAGGAAGGAAGCCTCAAGGTTGTTGAATACCTTGGAGGTAGTACTGTGCAGAGGAAAGAAAAAAAGAAGACAAAAATTTTGAGGAATTTTGGGAAAGCTCTGCTAGGAGGGCATTGAGCAAGTGCACAGAGTGCATAGGAGAACTCTTCTTAGAGTTCGTTGAAGGGAACATAATCACTGAGGGATTTTGCAGGAGCTCCACCAGGAGGGCGTTAAGGAAGTGCTAGTTTGCATAGGAAGAATGATCCAGGTGGATATTGGTGGCCACCCACCTATTCCACTTGGACCCCCACCATTGCTTCTTTCAGTTTTTCAGTTTTCGCATAGTTTACTATTTTTAGCAGTTTTTTCGGGTCCTAAACTTCCGGGGCCATTTTGAGGCCCTAAACGATGTTTTCTTGGGTCTGTTACTGTTGCAAATAACCATGTAACGATGCTATTTTGTATCAAGCGTTAAAGGCCTCAGATAAATCTTTCCAACGAGCTATCATACGCCTAAAATGGAGATCATATGAAAAAGTTACGACCCTGGGAAGTTGATGCACCAACTTACCCAAACGGGGCCCACATGACTTTTGGCGCTTCATCTCCCAGGGTTAGGTTTTTGGATGTCTAGGACTTTTGGCATTCCCGTTTATTGTAAAAGGGCCTTCAAATCCTCATTGTAATCATCTTCTCATGGATACGAATAGCAACCACATCTCTTCTCAGAGATAAGCTACCAGAGCCCTAGCTAGTGTATTTCCATTCTATCTGTAAGGATATTTCAGTCTTTTGTTATTAATGAAAGGAAGTCTTATTTCCGCTGCATCTCTGTGTTTATGTGTATTTCTGTATTTCATTGTTTTCCTACATAAATCCGGATCAGTGGTATCAAAGCGGTCTTCTCATTCTCGATCCGTCTTTGCATGTCCCCAACGAGATCAGGGTATAAGGAGTTGGGGCTCGATCTAGTTGAACCTTTGCAAGATCAGCCTCGCAAACCTCGATGACCACCGACGAGGGAAGAAAATAAAGATGAGGGACTAGGAGATCCTATCAAAATGTTGCTCGAGGAGGCCCTCGAGAAACAAAGGAATGCGATGATGGACAACTTTGCCCAGATTCTTCAACAGATTCCGACTGGCGGTGCATTGACATCCAAAAGCCACTCTGGAGGTGCCACTTCTTTTAAGGTACAAGTAAACTTTGACATTCCCATATTTGACGGAAAAATAGATGCAGATGTCGTAGATAGATGGTTGAATCTGTTAGAAGGATATTTCTCGGTTCATGACTTTTCCGACCGAGAAAAGATTATTTTCGCACTCCTCAAAGCTGCCCCCCATGTCAAGGACTGGTGGGAAACCTACTCGGAGCAAGAAGGCGAGGGAGAAACCTCTTTGTTCTTGGACGTACCCACTTGGAATTCTTTCCGAGATGCCATCAAGGAACAATATTATCCCGTGGGGATCTATGAGGACAAATACATACAATGGACTACGTTGCAGCAGCAAAGGGACCAAGATGTGCATGAGATGACGCATCTGTTTCATACCCTACGCACAAAGTTGGGTATCAAATATTTAGAGAAACATTTGGTGTTAAAGTACCACAGTTGTCTGCAAAAATACATTTAGGAGGAAATGGAGTTCCTTGACATCTCCTGACTTGGTGTGGCATACCGATATGCTGCCAAGATTGAGCAGAAGTGCAAATAGAAGAAGCGAGACTTTGGGTCTGCAAATCAAAATCACAGGAAAGGTACTCCCAAACCGTAAAACAAAGGACCAAGCCAAGGCGGTGCAGCCCAGGACAACCTACCAAAGCCACAAACAAAGAACAACACCATGAAGCCAAAAAAGGACACGGGGAAGTGGTGTGAGCTCCATAAGAGCTCCACTCACAACACAAGTGAGTGTCGGGCCAAGCAGTCACTGGTAGTCGAGTTGAAGGCTTTTGAATTGAATGCATGCTTCGACTCTGAATCAAAACCTAACAAGGGGAATGATAGGTGGAAGTAGATTATCGATGCGGAGCCCAACGCCACCGTTTCCACCACGAAGATCCAGAAGGAGGAACCAAAAGATCCAGAGGAGACAGAGCGTCTCTTCCATTCCAAGATGTGGGTAAAGGGTTCCCCGTTACAGTTCATTGTCGATAGCGGGAGATAGAAGAACCTCATCTCAGTACAGGTCGTGAAGTGGTTGGGCTTGCTGACCAAAACACACCCACAACCATACACCATCGGATGGTTGCACCAAGGACAGGACCTCTGCGTCAGTCGACAATGTTGCCTTCCCTATAGCATCAAGCCCTTCATGGATGAGGTATTATGTGACATTGCTCCTCTTGATGTTTCTGATGTATTATTAGGCCAACCATATTTTTGGAAGTGACATGCTCTGTATGAGTCCAGGCCTCGTGTTGTTATTATCACTTTGGGAAATAAGCTGTATAGGATACCAGAGATAGCACCACCTACCACCATCTCTTTGGTTACTGCAAAACAATGTAGTAAGCTCATTTCCAAAACTAGGAAATTTGTTTTCCTGATGATCCTCCCTCAGGGAAAGTGAAATACTATGGCCATGACCTCCAGACAAGGCCCCACTGCACGAAAACAACAGATGGATAAGGTCATGGAGGAGTACGAGGACATCTTCACCTCCCCCGCAGGGGTGCCTCTACACTGCCAGGTCAAGCACCCCATCGATCTGACCCCAGGTGCACCGCTTCCCAATGGACCCATCTACCGGCGCTCTGTCCTAGAGAATGACAAAATCAAGAGGCAGATTCAGGAGCTATTGTAGAAAGGTCACATCCGACCGAGTTCATCACCCTGTGGGAGCCCGATCGTATTGGTGCAGAAGAAGGATGGGACTTGGAGACTCTACATTGACTATCGGGCACTAAACAAGGTCATTGTTCGGAATAGGTACATGATCCCATGGATTGATGACCTTCTGGACCAACTCAAGGGGGAAAAATATTTCAGCAAGATTGACTTGAATTCTGGGTATCGCCTGGTACCAATCGAACCCTATGATGTGTGGAAGACTGCATTCAAATCCAGGGTGGGCCTTTTCGAATGGTTGGTCATGCCTTTCGGGTTGACGAATTCCCCTGCAACCTTCATGAGGCTAATGGACGACATCTTGTGGCCATTCACCAACTCATTTGTAGTGGTGCAGTTGGATGACATTCTGATCTTTATCCAGACTTGGGAAGAGAACCTCCACCATATCCGACAGGTCCTCCAAACACTGCGGCAACACAAGTTGTGTGCCAATTTGGAGAAATGCACTTTTGGCATAACCCAGGTTCAGTATCTGGGATACATTATTGATGAGCGGGGGG
>ML776577.1:1271640-1304989 GCA_009831015.1 Picea engelmannii | reverse complement strand
CAAAGGATACCGCTATATCGAGTTGTCAAAGCAGGCCAACTCCTTCACCAAGGCAAATGGCTCACCAGGGACCAAGTTCAGCAGAAGTTTCCTCATCTCATGGAGGAACTCAACGCAATGGGGACCATTGCTTCCTAAAGGGGCCGGAATGATCTAGGTGGATATTGGTGGCCACCCACCTATTCCACTTGGACCCCCACCATTGCTTCTTTCAGTTTTTCAGTTTTCGCACAGTTTACTATTTTTAGTAGTTTTTTTGGGTCTTGAACTTCTGGGGCCACTTTGAGGCCCTAAACGATGCTATTTTGTCTTAAGCGTTGTAGGCCTCATATATATCTTTCCAATGAGCTATCATACGCCTAAAACAGAGGTCGTATGCAAAAGTTACGACCCTGGGAAGTTGATGCACCAACTTACCCAAACGGGGCCCACATGACTTTTGGCGCTTCATCTCCCAGGGTTAGGTTTTTGGATGTCTAGGACTTTTGGCATTCCTGTTTATTGTTAAAGGGCCTTCAGAGCCTCATTTTAATCATCTTCTCATGGATGCGAGTAGCAGCCACATCTCTTCTCAGAGATAAGCTACCAACGCCCTAGCTAGTGTATTTCCATTCTGTCTGTAAGCATATTTTAGTCATTTGTTATTAATGAAATGAAGTCTTATTTCTGCTACATCTCTATGTTTATGTGTATTTCTATATTTCATTGTGTTCCTACATAAATCCATATCAAAGAACTCTTATAATTCTGAGGGAGTAGGAAGTGTCAAGAGGACCTTCACAGGGTTGTTGAATACCCTACAGACTCAGCAAGGAGTTTCTTGAGGAAGAGACTACCAAGAGGGCATCGTATTCTCCATCTGAGGGAGAGAAAATGGTTAAGTCCCTTAGAGGTATGAGAAACAGGGAAGCTTAGGATAGACATCACCTTCATGTGTGCAGGGACCCTGTAAGAATCATAGAGGTCGTGAAAAACGTTCAAGGTTTTAGAGAAGAGAAGCTTAGAAGGAAAAGTGCTTTTGTGCACAAGAGCGACAACTGCAAGGAGTGCGGAGGTCGAAGGATCCTTTGAGGATTCAAAGAGAACAAAGATCAGGAGGGAAATCATATTCAAGAACACAGATAGAAGTTGTGGGTAGAGGCTTCATAGCAGGGACAAAGGCCAAGGCCTTTGATAATTTGAATTATTCCAAGGTTCGGGAAGAAATAGAGCACACAAGGGGAGAGCTATAACTACCGTCGGATACAAGCACAGATCGTTGACAGTCGTTGGATCTGGGAGAAGGTGCACATGAGTTAATCTCACATATGATATGAGCAGAGGCTCACCAAAGTCCTGAAATAGCGAACACATTGGGATTTCAGAGTTTGGGAGGAGGAGCATATAGGGATCACAAAGTCGTTGCATCGTGATCTTTCGATCCGTGAAGTCCTGAAAGAATCGGGAGCATCCATCTCAAGGGATGCATGGTGGTAATCTAGGAACCATCGGGGTTTTAGATACCAGATCTTCAAGGAGATAGAGTCGCGAGATAGGGAGGTCCGGTTCGGGAGGTCCCGAAGAAACAGGAGCCATCAGATCACGACAGATCACAGCCGTAGATGGTGCTAAGGAAAGGATATTTTGGGTTTCCAGATTCTGGGACTTGAGGGGTAGAGTTGCCTGGTCAGTGCAACTCCCGGAATTATGAAGAGAGAAACATTGAAAGGTGGGTCCCAGGAAAACAGGCCAGAGGACACATGGCAGTGGTTCAGGGTTTCAGGGAAATCCCCAAAAGAGAGCATTCTGACATTCCAGGTACTGAGAAATGCAAAGGGAAAGAATTTGGGATTTTTGACCCACAAGATCTTGAAAGGATCTGAGTTGCTGGATGCGGGAGGATCACAGCTGTTGATATTTCTTTGATTTGGTATTTTGGTATTTCAGGTACCAGGAAGTCCAAGGAGGAAGGGTCGGGCAACCTTGCATTGCGGGGTTGCGAAACATGAAATCTCGAAGGCGTTGAAGAGACATGGAGGAATTCAACATTTTGGCATACCGGGATTCAAGATTTCAGAATTCCTGAAGGTAAGGAGTCCATGCTCTTGGGTTAGAAAACCCCGAATTCACGAAAGCATGACGGATCCTTTGAGTGGAATAGTGAAGGCAGGGATTTTGAGTTTCGACATACCGGGGATCCCATAGACAGAGAACCGGGCAGCTTCACATCGGAATTCCTGAATTCGCGAAATGCGACACATCCTTTGGAGGAGAAAGTGGCCAGGGATTTGGCATTTCAGGCATCAGCAAGTTGACTTTCCCGATGACTAGGAGCCAAGGCTCTTGGTGTTGAAACCCCCGAAGTAGGTTGTGGTCACGGGGAAGAGCGGTCACAGGGACCGATATATGGCCTAGGGGAATAACCACTATTAAGGCCAATTCGACAGATCGAAATTTTGGGTGTCGGGAAATTGAAGAGTCAAGGAAACTTGACATCAAGACTCGTAGAGTCCTGAAGACTGAATTTCCATTTTGGTAAAAGGGTCACGGTCGTGTTGGAGGCCATGGGGAGTTTGAAGGACCTGTGGATTGAATGTTGAGGTTCTGATAGGGATCCGAAAGATCCACTTCGGCTCAGGGAAGATTTGAAACAATCCTGTGAGCAGATCTTGGCCTGAGGGCTACAGGTCTGCACCAAGTGGTATCAGAGCTTGTCTCTGTTTGTATATTGTAGATGGAGGAAGCAGGAGGAAGAAGAATACTCTGATATGCACCACATCTCCCTATCTCTCACACACTCATTACAATATAGTATAATACTGAAGAGAACATACAAAAGAGTCACCTAAGAAGATAATCATAATAAAGAGAATCATCATCATCAAGAGAATCATCCTCATCCAGAGAATCATCGTCACAACCAGTTCCTTTCTTCCTCTTGAAAACCCATCAAACCTATTCTCTTCTTTATTTTGTTTTAACTGTATTGGCTCCAAAATTGATTTTGCGTTGGCTTCATAATGTGTTCTATTTCAACGTCTTTATTTTGCATGTTTCCTTTTTTATCCTTCTTCACTTGGTTGTTTGTCTCCTTGATGGGTTGTGTAACCTCTTTTATAAAAAATAAGGGCCCAATAGGTCCCGACCACAATCATTGACTCACCTCGAGTCAAGTCTTTGGTTCTTTTGTGTTATTTGATTCAACCTATTTTCCTTTAGGAGTTTTACATTCTTCCACCTTGTCTCCTTCAAACGAAGGGCCTAACTCTAGAACTAGCTCAAGCACTTTTTCTTTGACCTCTTGGAACTTTTCAAGTTTATCTTGCCATTTTCTCGCAAGCAATAAAGCTTCTGCAACAAATTTTTGTGTTGCGTTGAGGTTGAATTCCTTCGGGTTGGATGCAATGAGAGAATTCCATTCTGCATATGCTAATGTCTCAAACTATGCATCTACATGTATGCATTTTGAAAAACTACCCTAAAGTCTCTGAGATCCTTCTTTGCTACTGTTTGAGCTTCAAACTAAGCATTTAGAGAATTGTTCGCTTCCTTCATTTCATTGAATTTTACTTCTTTCTCTAGAGGATCATGTTTTTTAGTTTCTTCTTCGTTGAGTGTATGGATTTTGGTGTGCAAGTCTTCTAGTGTCTGGTTGAAGTACATTATAACACCCATCTAGTCATTGAATTCCTTGAATATGGTGGTACATTCAACATTATTTCTTTGCAGCAATGCTCTGACATCATTGCTTTCCAAGAAAATTCATTCTAGTTGTTGTTGAAGTTCTTTGGGTTGTTTCTTGGCCTTCAACTTCTTTCCCTCCAACTGTGTTTGAAGGTTATCTTATCAATATGTTAGTACCTCCCATTCTTTTTGAACCAATCCTATTTGTTCTTATGGTTCTACAGTGGTGTTGTATTCTAGCATCTGAGGGGCTTCTTTTCTGAAAGTTGGCTAGATATCTGTGAGCTTTCCCTTCATTTTCTCCACTTTCTCTTCTTCCTAGATTTTCAAGTATTCTTCTTGTGTTATTTTTGTCTCCTCCAACATTCCTTCCCGTATCCAATACTCAGCTTGTGTTTCATCTTGTCAAACTTGTTTCTCTGGGCAATCAGTTGAGGCTCTTATCAACCCTACCAGTAGTGGTGTTAGTAACTAAGCGATCCCTCTATATCTAACTGTGTCCTCCGACGGGAGTCTCATCTGGAGTGGAATCCCATTGGCCATGGATTATGTGTATGGTGTCTCAACTTCCTCATCTCCCTAGAGTGACCCTCACAATTTTTGGGATAATTTAGTATTCAGGGATAACAGAAGAAAAGGGATATCTTCGACCTATGCTAGGTAGATTTGTAACAATTTTGAACATTTTTGCAGATATTGCAGGATGAGTTCCAATTTTTATTTTAGTGAGGTTGTAATTTTTCCTGATTGAGTCTCTTGTGGTGCTTGAGACTCTTCCTCCTTTTGCATCTTGATCTTCCTTATGGGTCGAACTTCAGGGGTTTTACTATGATCCTTCAGGACTTTTGTGCCACTCTCTGTCCTTAGAGACTTTTCATCCGGGAGGGGGACATGTGGGAGTTGTGTAAGTAATGGTATTGTGGATGGTCGACTCTCCTGAAAGGGAACCATTTCTGGAATATCCAGCTGCACAGGTTCTTGGGAATTGGGGGGTAGAGGGATTGTGGTAAATACAATTGGTGATTATGATTGTTTCTTAGTGAATATGGTGGAAGTTATAATGGGGTTAGACTTAGGGTCATCGATGATATGAATAATATTCTGAGCTACTCGAGTGGCTTCTCGGGTGCGAGGAAGTGTAGTCAATATAGGCTGGGGGTTGATGATTTTAGCTAGGATGACTTCCGGGGAAACACTGGTTCAAGGATTCTTATCCAGAACCTCCTATATAAATGTCACATATAAGATTTCATTAATGTTTTTACCTAAGAAGATGGCCTCATCCATAAGCTTGGGACATCCTGGCAAAGGTCTCTTTTTCCTCTGCAACTAGTGTTCTTCCTCCTCCTCTAATTCTGAGGCCATTGACAACTTTTGGGGCTATTCTACATTTCCATAGCTCGACCCAACTTCCTCTGCTGGATTCTTCTTCTTTAACAATTATAGTGGAAATAAATAGTGTTCACCTGAATTGCGTAGAGTGGGTTTAACTCCTGACCAAGAAATGATTTCCTTGTCCGGTATCTCCTCATCCAACTAGAATGGTAGCGACCTTGTATGAAAGTATGAATGATTTTCATGCCTTGGCCAAGAGAATGTATAATGGTGATTAAGAGAAAATGAGATGTTCCTTGTATGAAAATTTAGAAACTGTCATGGAATACACATCTTTTGGGTGGCATCAATCAACTGATTGTAACACTTTAGGAATGCAACGTTGTTGAACTCCATGTTTTTTGAGTCTACCCTTGCATGCCAAGGCTCAAAAAATATTGGCGAGGTGAGATTTATCGACATGTTCTAACTGTCTTCCATGGCTGGCATTCACTTAAAAATTACAAAATCTAGAAGCAGATATCCATATGTGAAGGTGCCTCCCTTCTCTTGAACTTCCTCACAAGCGACGAGGAGTTCTTCCAACAAGTAACTACACCAATTGAACACTGCACCATTTGCACAGAAGTCAACCACTGACAGGGCATCTAGTGTACATTCACCCTTATAGTAAGAGCGAATGACCTTGCTCGTGATCACATATCATGTTGTTCTAAATGTCTCCAGGAGGATTGGTTCTATTTTTTGTGTGATATCTCCCCTCTGTGTATGGAATCTCTCATACATGATAATCTCGTCGTTCTGATTTCCATGCTTCCTTGGTACTTGAAATACTTTGGAGATGTCTTCATCCTCCAAATATAGTCTTGAGTTGGTGAATATATTCAAAATGTATGGGAATTGTCTATCGAGCCATAAACTGTGATCATGAACCCTACTGATCAGGAACATAATGCATTGCGAAACTTCGTCAGTGGTTCTAAACACTCAAAGGTCCTAGAGGTTCATAATTGTCGAGTGGAACAGATTTAGAAAATAATCATTTGGGAGGAACTGCACCTCCCCATTCAAACCAAAGTCCATCTTGCAAAACACATTGATTTTAATTTGGGGGAATAATGACGTGTCCATGATATCCAAGTAGAGGAGTTTTTTTTTCTCAAATTTTCCTTTGACATCACCCAAGACATCAATCCTGGGATCATAGGGCTCATATGGAACCATTTCCTTCGATACAGACCCTCTTCCTCCTGATAATCTCATCTTTTTCATGCTGGAATGCTAGTAGTGACATTGGTTCAAGAGCTAGGTGGCGACCAACTTTGCAAAATGCACTAGGATGCAAAAACTCAACAGAAGAAGACAAGCAGGTGAATAGAATGGAATTCTGAATAAGATTACAAAGTATTATAGCTAAGGTAGTGGGATATACAATTAATGGATCATCAATGAACAAGTAATTAGGCCAAAAATGCAATCCATCGCGCATATGTGTGATGCGACTGGTAATAGGGTAAAATGTTCGAGCGAGATTCTGACTTTAATGGGTCTCTTAACACATGGTCGGCGTGAGGGTATTACTATTTTAATGATTGATAATCGTGGAAATCTTATTGATAATATTTACATGGAAAAACACTTTTAGGACTTGATGGGACATGCTGATATCTCACGATAGTTACCCTAAAAGATACAACTGGAACTGACGTCACCATGACTTAGTCATTAATAAAGTTTAGATTCGATTCTCCCCTGACCACAAAGGTTTTTAGGCGACTATACTTGTATGGATGAGTAAATTGAGGACACTTCATATAACATGTTGTTGCGTGGTTATGTTGCAAAAATAACTAATGAAAAAAATGAGATGGATATGTCACAACGCTCCTAATCACACTCCGATGTTGTTATCTATAACAAAATTCAACATTACTATAAACTTCAATAGAAAATCAAAGTCTACATACTGTACATGCTCCCTTGGATTGGAGAAACCTTGGTTCATGTTAAGTATCTATAACATAAGGTTTCAAGTGTGCACCATTCACCCACCCTTGTCGAAGGACACCATCTAGTTGGCTAGCTTGACTGCACTAGACTATCTGATCTTAGCCACTAGGAATGGCCCTAACTAATGCATGCACAAATTTCCTGGATGTTTCTGATAGAGAATTTCATATATGATTACCTTATCACCTTGCACAAACATCTTAGTATTAATGTGTCGATCATTCCAAGCCTTCTGCCCAAATTTATCCTCTGACTGATGAAAATTAGTGAGGAACCTTTCTTCTTCTGGTTCCCATAGATTTGCAGTCCTTTGTGCAACAGATGCGTCATTCGTCATGTGTGTAGCCTGATCTATATAGAGACTCGTCACTCGGGGTAATAAAATTATGTAGGTACCACAACCTCCTTTCCGTAAACCAACTGAAATAGGGTGTACTTGTGTAGCTTCTTTGTGGTAGTCCTATAATCCCATAAGACTAATGAAACTATGTCATCCCAGTCTTCCCTGTTTGAACAAACCTTCGTCAACATTCTCTCCAAAATCTTGTTGAATTCCTCTATTGTGCCATTAGCTTGTGTATGATAAGGACTGATTTTATGGTGCTGAATAAGAAATTGTGTCATAAGTGTTGTGATTTTTTTGTTAATGAAGTTGCTCCCTTGATCACTAGTCAGGATCACAGGACATCCAAATCCAGGAATAATATTTTTAAATATAAATTTAGCCGATGTATTTGTTGAAAAATCCTAGAATTCTTATGCTTGAGCCCACTGCATAATATAGTTTTTTGTGGTAATGATATATCTGTACTTTGAATGTATTGCGGGTGGGTTAATTGATCCAATTAAATCAACATCCCACTTCTCAAAGGCTTGCAGTTCCCTAATCGGTTGAAGAGGTAATTTTTCTCTGCGTGACGGATTCCCTACTCATTGACAAACATCCCAAGACCTAGAATATATTTTAGCATCTTTGAATAATGTGGCCCACCATAATCCATCTTGGAGAACCTTCTATGCTGTAGATTTCCCTCTAATGTGTCCTCCCACAACTCCAGTGTGGCATTCCCATAGGATATATTTCCTTTCATGGTTTAGGACACACCATATGAGAATGTTATACAGTCCCATTTTATAGAGTTGGCCTACAAAAAGTTGGTAATCTACTGCACAGACTATAAGGTGCCTCTTATGGGTTGCAGAAGAATTCCCTCGGAAAGTCCCTATACCGAGGAAAGAAACAATCTCTTCGAGGTATTCTAGAATGGATTCAATCTAGAATAGGTTTTCATCGGGGAGTTGGTCGTCCATTTCTCCTCCACTTTCCCCTAATTCCAATCTTGATAGGTGATCAGGTCCTATGTTACATATTCTAGGTTTGATAATTACCTCAAAGGAAAACTCCTAAAAGAGTAAGAGCTACATGCAAATCCTTCCCTCAAGAACAAGCTTATTTACAAGGTATTTCAATGCACAATGGTCAGTGAAAAACTTAAAATTAGAACCTAGTAAATAGTGTCGAAATTTTTGCAACACATAAATCATAGCCAAACCTTCCCTTTCGTTTGTTGTGTAGTTGTGTTCAACTTGAGAAAATTTTATGCTAGCAAAGTATATAGGGTGATCAATATTCCCTTCCCTCAGTTGTGCTAATATGGTTCCTAGTGTGACATCTAATGCATCCACGTGTACATGGAATTCAATTTCCCAATTGGGGTATATAAGTATTGGTGCAATACTGATATTTTCCTTGAGTGTATCAATCACCTTGTCATACTCAACCATCCACCAAAATGCTTCAGACTTCTGCAGTGATTTCTCCAATGGTGTTATAATACTGGCATATCTTCTGATGAACCTACAATAGTATATTGTATGACCAAGAATCCTACGCAACTGCTTCGCACTTGTAGGTGGCGACATGTTCAGAATAACCACAAATTTAGTGGGGTCTACCAAGATTCCTTCCTGGCAAACACTGTGGCCTAGCAGATTTCTGTGCATTATGCATGAAATACACTTCCTCAGGTTTAGAGTTATCTGTAAATCCTGAAATCTATCAAACATAAACCGGAGTATCCCTAAGTTCTCCTTTAGCAAAATGTATATCGTTCAGTCATCCATGTAGAATTCTAATAACATGTGTATGAAATCACTAAATGTTGCAATGACAATCCTAGAGAATACTGCAGGGGAATTCTTTAGGCCAAAAGAAATTATGTTTTATGTGAATTTCCCCCACTCAGTTATAAATGTGGTCCTCTTCTTTTCATCCTATGAAATTATGACCTGGTGATACCTTGAGAATCCATCTGTAAATGAATATTCTTCTTTCCCCACAACTTGATATAATACTTCATCACTGAACAGTGTTGGAAATGGATCATGTACACATGTGACATTCAAACTCCTATATTCAACACAAACCCAAATGTCCTCGGTACCCTTTTTGTTCTGTATGACTATGGGGCTAACCCATTCTGCTTCTTCAACCAGAAACATTAGTCTTGCCGTAAGAATTTTGTCTATTTCTCTTTTGAACTTTTCTTTCACCTTGGGATTGAGATGATACAGTTTGTGCTTCATGGGTTTCAAGTTAGGTTTTAGCTTGATCTTCATCTCTCCCATTTTTCCTTTTATGGCTTTCATTTATGACCTTTTTTGGGGGAATAGGTCTTCGTATTCTTGCAGTAGAATCTGGATTTCATTCATGGTTTTCTCATCCCAGGAATACCCTATAGAATCTATATTAGGATTCACTTCTCTCCCTATGTTAAATTTCCACAAATTTAGAGGATGGGTATAGGTGCTAATTGTATAAATAGGTGTAGTATCCTAGATTTCCCTAGTTCCCATAGTTTCTTTAATATTGGGGTTCTGCTAGCGGGAAAACCCCCCCTTTATCTACACTAGGGTTCAGAATGTAGGCAGATTGATTAACAGTCTAAAAGTCAATTAATTCTCTATACTACCTGAAACATACAAAAAATCATATGAAGAAATCAAGGAAAAGGAGATCGGGTAACTATACATCTAATCCCACGTCTGGTGATAACCTCCTCATGCTTGGAAGTTTTGTTGACTGCACACCTCCTCCCAAGGATGACCTACATCCAAATATTGACAAACATAAAAATACAAGCATGCTATTCCATATACAAGTTAGGGTTAGATGTTAGAATATCAAACATAAACCAATGAAAGTATTCAAGACACCATCATTTGGGACAATAAAATGCAATTCTTTTATTAATAACATAATGATTATACCTTTACAATCAAAGTCGGCTACCATTTCGTGAACATGGTTCGGGCTCATCTTCATTAAGCTCCAAGTGCACCTTGTATGAACGCCTCCTCTCAATATTTTGATATCTTATTGGGAAGTGAATGGGTTCAATGCAGGGATAAGGGGATAATGAGGGAATGTTGAGGAAATTTCTCACAAAAGACAACAATATCTTGGGTAAGGAGGGGAAGTGAAATTGGTGCAAACCCCCTACCTCAACAGGGTCCACTGACTTCCTGGTCTCTGGATCGATCATCTCTTGAGCCAAAATGGCTCTTCAGGCTCCTGCTGGAACCCTTTGAATGAATCCATAAGTTCCTTTGTCCTCTGGCATAGGCATTGAAAAATCCTATGCAAACATTCCCCCTGTTCTCTATCCTTCGAAATGCCAAAACCCGAAATAGGGCCTAATGGCTCTTTAGCTCCTCCCTTAAGTCACTTTTCATACGACCGGTCCTGTGACCTGGGGATATTCCTTCGAATGATTTCGGGGTTTCACGATTCCGGCTGCAATGATTTTTGATCCTTCAAACTCCCGGGTCCTATAATGTTGAAATCTACCCGTGACCACGGTCCTCTTTTCGGGATTTCGTAATTCGCGATTTTGCGATTTTGACTACAGACGGTTCTTGGTCCTTCAACCTCCTGGGTCCCGAAATTCTGAAATACTACCCCTTGAGAGAACCTTTTAGGGTTTCCCCTGAACCTTGACCACTCACCACATGTCCCCTTGATGAACGGTCCTGATGCTTTTGCAATTTCATGAGCTGGGATTTCTTGTCTCACGACTCCTTCTCCTCGAACTCCTGGTGTACGAAACGCCAAAAAGGGCTTGGAAATTTGACACCTGTCCTCCAAAATGGATGGCCCCAATGCTTTTGGGACTTGACAAGTCCTCTATCCTCTGTTGTTACAAGAATTAAACCCCTCACACCTCCTTCTCGATATGATGACTATCAATCCTTGGTGCTATATCTGACAGCCCAGATCCTTTTTCCTGTTCACCTCCTGAGGACTCAACCCTATGCATGTATCCTTGATCCAATGACTCTCAGGCCACTACGCTCCAGATCTAACGACTGGCACAATTTTTCAAATCAGGATTTTTCGATGCAGCGACTCAAAAATCCCTTGCCGCTCCAAACCCTGAACTCTGAAATAGCGAAATTCAACACCTTAGAGTGTTGGAATACACTCGGCCTTAATCTCCTCGCTGCACTGGAAGATCGAACGATTCTCACAACTTCGACACTTCTTCCACGAAGTGTCTCCACCATCCATATAGTTCCTCCCCCTGGGTGCTTCTAGGCACTTAAATCCCTTGCAACGTGGTGCGTTTCTAGGGCTCTCGGGATTTCAACACTTCTCCATGAAGCATCTCGACCATTTGTTTCAAATTCTCTCCTACGTGACCTCCCAGAGGTTAAACTTTATGCACCTTCACTTGATACAATAGTTGTCAGGTATTGGCGCTAGATCTGACGGTTCAGATCTATCTTCCTTGCGCGTTCTCTTCTTGATCTTTCTTGGATTTTTAACTTAGAAGATTTTCTAAGTCTCGAAGGTATCGACCTTCGACTCTTTCTCTTGCGAGACCAGTTCCTTTGGGTCTCATCTGCATTATAGAAATGATGTCCCTTCTGATCTTTTTCCTCTCGAAGATTTACTCCTGCGCACACCTTGCATTTGAGGATCTTGAATAACTCAGATTCGAGAATTTTTGTTGAAAAGAAAACTCCTTACGCCCACCTAGAATTCTCCTACTCGATGCACACCTTGCAGAGCTTACAGAGTGTTCAAAAAATCTGCAAGTGTCTCTCCTTGACACTTCTTCTCTCTAAACTCGAAATAGATTCCCTCCTGTGAAAACTTGCACACGCTCAATGCCCTCCTGGTTGAGCTTTACAGAACCTTCCATAGTTCTATTTATTCTCTGTGCCTTCCTTTGCACGGTTCCTGCTCCAGAGTATTCAATAAATCTGAGGCTTCCTTTGAGTCTATGAATCCTCCTGGTGTGCCCTCTTGGCACGTTCTTTTTGACTCCTCAGAGTTAAGATGCGCATTCCTTGCACTGGCTTCAGAACTTCTCGTGTTCTGTTGTGAACTCCTTGTACAACCCAAAGAACCCAAATGGATATCACAACTTAATCAGATAGACAAATTCTATCTATCCCTGCAAGTGAAAATCTAACATACATATACAACATTCATTCATGAAACATAAATACATGAACAACCATATGCAGGAAAAACTTCTTTTCTATTAATCCCTGTGTCTCTATACAGATGATTTACAAAGGCTGGACTATAACAAGTATTAGCTCTCTCTCTCAAGACCTCTCTGCTCTGGTCTCTCCTCCTAACTCTCTACTCTGAGTCCCATTACTCTCTAACTTCCCCCTTACAAAATGAGGGCTCCCATAAGCTTATCCTCAACCATCGTCTCTGAGCTATCGCTATCACGGAGCGGCTCCTACGACTACATTACATAAATGGATGCCCAATCCTAACTGTGTCCTGGGCTTGCTGTAGGCTACCATTTAAGGAAACCTCAACCACTTCCTGAATAGATGCGTGGTTGGCTCTTACAGCCTTACAAACTTTATTAAAATTTTGAATTTCGAAATTGAGAGGGTTGCACCTCTCCCTTTCTCCATTAAATGCGTGTTGGATGTGCTGGCTAGATGGCACTCTACTAATGTGGAGTGATGCTCCTGCATCATACTCCTCAGTTAGAAAAATCATGATCTCTTGATCATGAGCTCCTCTTCTCTAGTGTTGAAATCCACCTGGATCCCAAAATTTCCCATGGAGTTGTCCACCTGCTCCTCTGCTTCGTTGTTGTTGCTGTTGTTGCTTTGTTGTTCTTGCAGGCTCCCTTATGCTCATCTTCTCATTGCTGGCAGTCTCTGCTGCTAAAATTGACATCAGCCTTCTGATTTCTTCAATTATCTCATCCAGTTTCTCCAGTGGCTGGCTCTCCTTATGCAGTCTCCTCATCTACACTTCTTCTCGGCAAATGTGTCGATTAGCTAGATCTCCCATGCCATATTTTTCCTCTGTGGCCTCAACTTGCCATCTTGCTACAAAATTCATCTCTGCAGTTTTATTTTCTTGACTGGCCTGCTATTCAGTCACCTTCTATGATAGATTATCTTTTTCCATTTCCCCTCGTGCTGGTTGAATTCCATCTTCCTCCAGCTTCTCCTCATACTGGAGTTCTCCTTCATCTTCTGTTGCATGCCTCGACACTGCAGTTATCATCTGTTCATCTCTCTGGCTGAAAATTCTGAGAGATTCCTCGGAATGCTCCTCTGCTAACATCTACATGACTGTCTCCTCATGGAAACCATATAATGGCTTTGGATTATTCAACCAATCCTCCAGCATCTCTAACTCCATTTCCCATGGAGTGAGCATCTTATTTGCATGCTCCTCTTCTATTGGGGAAAACACTAGTGTCTACTCCTCCTGTCCCTCTATGAAAGTCACTCTTGGCCATCCTTCTTCTGTTGTTGCTTCTGCAACACATACTCTAGCCTCAACTGGGCTGCTTGGTAGGAATAATTCAATTCCCCCAATGATCATAATTATCTTCTGATTCTCTCTTATCAGCACTCCTTGCTGATATAAAATCCCAACAGAGTCTATGAGACTCTCAGATAGTCTCATCTCCTTTCCCCTGACCACCTGGAAATTTGGGAATTTTCTGCTGCCCACTCATCAGTCTATGAGATCCAGTGATCCCGTCTCATTGCCCAGTTGGAAATATGAACTTTCACCATTGCCCCCTTGGCAATATGTGAGACCTTCCACTAATCTCTTTCCATTTCCCACCTGGCAACTTGAAAGTTCACCTCTTCCCACCTGGTGTTTTATGATATCCTCTGCTAATATCATACCATTGCCCACTTAGCAATATGAATTTCCATGGTTGTCCTCCTGACAATCTATGATATCCTCCATTGATCTCATTTCATTTCCCACTTGGCGATTGGAAAATTACTCTCTGCCCTCTTGGCAGTTTATGAGACCTAAAACTTATCTCTCTTCCTCATCACTAAAGGTTTCTCCAACTTCTGGCTCATAGATGCAAACCAACTCTTTGTCACTGAGGCTTTCAGCATACCTCAGCCATATTTTCAGCAGCCTTTGCTGTCTTTTGTCCAACAACTCCTTGACTAGCCACTTCACCTTCTTTTTCATTGGTCATTCATACACCCATCGTGTTCTTGCACTCTGCTGCATTATTAATGCAAGCTGCTCCATTCTTGTTCTTTTCTCAGTGAGTTCCTTGTCAATATTTGCCTTGGTTTTTTGCTGGTGGTCTCCTCTTTCACCATGCTCATGGCCTTCAGTAGCCATCTCTACCTTCTGTCTACCTCCCTAGCAAACTTATGGATCACTCTACATCTAAGATCATCTCCATGTCCTCCTATAGCTCGCCTGGATATCTATCATTTGCTGCACACCTTGAAACAATCACCACAGAGCTTTAACACCCTGCTTCTTTCAGTTGTTGTATATAGATGAATCTCTGCTCCCGATTCCACTTGATGTTACCAGGATTTCTCCCACTGTCTCTCCTTTGTCTGTGAACAAAGTAATAGTCTCCTCTCTCTCTTTTGTCTAAAATCTACAGAAAAAAATCTTCTCTGATACAACACGATGGTGTGTATTAGAGTATTTTTCTTTATCTACTCTGCCTCCCTCTGCTTGCAATATACAAACAAAAAGTGCATATTATACCACATGGTATAGACCCCCTACCTCAGCAGGGTCAAATAACCTCTCGGTCTCTGGATCGATCTTCTTCTGAGTCGAAATGGCTCTTTAGGCTCTTGCTGGAACCCTTTGAATGAATCCACTAGTCCCTTTGTCCTCTAGCATAGGCCTTGAGAAATCCTATGCAATAGTTCCCCCTGTTCTCTGTCCTTTGAAATGATGAAACCCGAAATAGGGCCTAACAACTCTTTAGCTCCTCCCTTAAGTCTCTTTTCATACGACCGGTCCTGTGACCTGGGGCTATTCCTCTGAATGCTTTCAGGGTTTCGTGATTCAGGATTTCACGATTCCGGCTGCAACGATTTTTGGTCATTCAAACTCTCGGGTCCTGAAATGTTAAAATCTACCCATGACCATGGTTCTCTTTTTAGTATTTTGAAATTCACAATTTTGCGATTTCGACTGTAGACGGTTCTTGGTCCTTCAACCTCCCAGGTCCCAAAATGTCGAAATACTACCCCTTGAGAGAACCTTTTGGGGTTTTTCCTGAACCTTTACCACTTACCACGTGTCCCCTTGATGAACAGTCCTAATGCTTTCGCAATTTCGTGAGATGGGAATTCTTGTCTCATGACTCCTTCTGCTTGAACTCTCGGTGTCTGAAACTCTGAAAAGGGCTTGGATATTTGACACCTATCCTCCAAAATGGACAACCCCAATGATTTCAGGACTTGATGAGTCCTCTTCCCTCTACTGTTATGAGGATTAAACTCCTCACACCTCCTTCCAGATCTGACGGCTATTGGTCCTTGGTGCTAGATCTGACGGCCCAGATCCTTTTTCCTATGCACCTCCTAGGGACTCAACCCTATGCACGTATCCTTGATCCAGTGGCTCTCATGCCACCGCGGTCCAAATCTGATGACTAGCATGATTTCATGAACCAAGAGTTCACGATGAAGCGACTCCAAAATCCCTTGTCGCTCCAAACCCTGAACTCTTAAATAGAGAAATTCAACACCTTAGAGTGTTGGAAGACACTCGGCCTTAATATCCTTGTTGCTTTGAAAGATCCAATGATTCTCTCAACTTCGGAACTTCTTCCATGAAGTGTCTCCACCGTCCATATGGTTCCTCCCCTAGGGTTCTTCTAAGCACTTAAATCCCTCACAAATTGGTGTGATTTTAGGGCTCTCGGGATTTCAGCACTTCTCCATGAAGCATCTCCACCGTCCGTTTCAAATTTTCTCTTGCACAACCTCTCATAGGTTAAACTCTGTGCACCTTCACCTTATCCAATGGTTGACGGGTATTGGTGCTAGATCTGATGGTTCAGATCTGTCCTCCTTGCGTGCTCTCCTCCTGAGATTTCTTGTCTTTTTAACTTAGAAGATTTTCTAAGTCTCGAAGGTCTCGAAATTTGACTCTTCCTCTTGTGAGCCTGATTCCTTTGGGTCTCATCTACGTTATAGAAACATTCTCCCTTTTGATCTTTGTCCTCCTAGAGATTTACTCCTACGCACACCTTGCATTCAAGGATCTCGAATAACTCATATTCGAGAAGTTTTCTTGAAAAGAAAACTCCTTACACCCACCTGGCGTTCTCCTGCTCGATGCACACCTTGTAGAGCTTACATAGTGTTCAAAAACTCTACAAGTGTCTCTCCTTGACACTTTTTCTCTCTGAACTCAAAATAGAGTCCCTCCTATGCAAACTTGCACATGCTCAATGCCCTCCTAGCAGAGCTTTACAGAACCTTTTGTAGTTTTGTTTCTTGTCTATGCCTTCCTTTGCACAGTTCCTCCTCCAGAGTATTCAGTAACTCTGAGGCTTCCTTTGAGTCTATGAATCCTCCTAGTGTGCCCTTCTAGCATGTTCTTTCTGACTCCTCAGAGTCCAGGTGCACACTCCTTGTGCTGGCCTCAGAACTTCTCATGTTTCGTTGTGCACTCCTTGCACAGCCCAAAGAACCCAGATGGATATCACAACTTAATCAGATAGACAAATTATATCTATCCCTGCAGATGAAAATCTAACATACATATACAAAATTCATTCATTAAACATAAATACATGAAAAACCATATGCAGGAAAAACTTATTTTCTATTAATCCCTGTGTCTCTATAGATATGATTTACAAAGGCTAAACTATAACAAGTCTCATCTCTCTCTCTCGATACCTCTTTGCTCTGGTATCTCCTCCTAAATCTCTACTCTGAGTCCCATTACTCTTTAACTTCCCCCTTACAAAATGAGGGCTCCCATGAGGTTATCCTCAACCACCATCTCTGAGCTATCGCTATCATGGAGTGGCTCCTATGGCTACATTACATAAATGGATGCCTAGTCCTGACTACGTCCTGGGCTTGCTACAGGATACCATTTAAGGAAACCTCAACCACTTCCTGAATAGATGCGTGGTCGGCTCTTACAACCTTACAAAATTTATTGAAATTTTAAATTTCAAAATTGAGAGGACTACGCCTCTCCCTTTCTCCATTAAATGTGTGTTGGATGTGCTGGTTGGCTGGCACGCTGCTGACGTGGAGTGATGCTCCTCCATCATAAATCGGGCAAAGTTTCACTGTTATTATTATTATCTATGAAATGAGACCCCAAAACCTTCTTTTATATGCCAAAAGGATGGTTATTCGGTTGGGCGACATGCTATAGCCGATGTATTTAGTTGGGAAACTACCCAATAGCCCGTAATCTCAACGAATTCCTTGCAAATTTTTATTTTTTGCAACTTTTGCAAGTATACACGGGCTGTAATGGTGCATAATGTGTATGTACATGAGATGTAGTGCTGCAAAAAGAGTATGTACATAGGTATTAATGGTGTAGGGTGCATACATCTTCAAAAAAATGATTTTTTAAGAAGAGCAACTCAACAGTGCTTTGGAAAAAATGCAGGTAAGAGGGACAACACCATGTATGCATGTGTAGAGAAATTTAGGGTTATAACAGATGCCCCTTAATGTGTTAGGCCAAAAGAGAATATGATGTCCGAAATACATTACAAAATATTCACTAATGTACGAAATCGAGTGAGCCCAGAACCAGAGTTCGAGAGGTGCCATCTAAAAAATTACAATTGTCTCTCCGAGGTGGGCACACCCATGCTCGAGATGAAAATAAATCATGTCTTACAATCAAATACACTGTAAATCCATGTCATATAACGATATAAAGTGTATTCGCGAGCAATACACAACATATCTACATCTCAAAATAAAAGATATACAAATATAGTATCCATCTTCAAGAAGCCAATAACGCCCAATGGCTAGAGATGAGTTCTTCATAGCTCGAGAAACAACTTCAAGATATTCAAAAATCAGGTAGGAGTATAATGGGAGTGCATCACTCACTACCCTAAGGTCTTCGATGACTCATCGAGAAAATACAAGAGGATCTCAATGATCAGGCAAAGAACTTCATCGATTTTGAATCATGACTTGACAAGACTTTCAAGATGGCCGACTCATGAGGTCAAGAGTTGAACTATAGAAAGGATGACTCAGGTTGGGTGAAACTTCCCTTGGACAAAAGCACAAAAGATGATCAGACTCAAGAAGCATGATATTGACATAAGTTCACGATGTAGGAGGCAATGCAAACTCTCCATGTGTTTAGAAGAGTAACCAAATGAAGGAGGACACAACTCTATGTAGCGAGAAAAAATTCCCAAGGTCATACTAGATCCCAATGTTTGATGAACAAATGAAAGGATGTTCTTTGTCTAAGGGAGACTCTTTGTTCTGCCAAAAAAGAATACAGATTTCCCATCCCCTCTTTTTGGGATATTTGATTTTTTTGTCTTTTTCAATTTTTTAAAGAGCTTGAAAAAGAATAAAAGAATGCTATGTTACAAAGGAGGAATGAGTGTCACAAGCAAGAATACTAGTTCGAGGCACAAGGAACACACTAATTCTCAAATAAAGGAGACATGTGTAGGAAAAGGACACTCGGGGAAAATTCCTCCATGGGTCAAGTTGTCAAGTCGCAGAGGAAAAGTGCTACAAGGATTGCGTATAAGGAATGCTTCAAAGGTTCAGTTGAGAGAAACATGGATCCGACGTTAGGACAAGAAAGAAAATAATAAAATGCGATGAAACAAGACACAATGAAACCCCCTTCAATGTAATTTTAAAGAGACTAGAGAAGGTAATCTCAGTAGTTGTTTCACATTTAGAGAGTTTGAAAAAACGTAAAAGAAGACTCCAAGGGGTACCTTTTTAGGAGATAGTCTAGTCAGTTTGAAAAAGGGGTAAACTGGCACCTAAAAGACATCTGTTCAAAACCATTTTAATGAGTGTGACAAATACAAGATCACTCGACAATGTTTTCAATTTTAAGGAGTCTGAAAATAGCTTAACTATGGACTCACAACCTTTTTCTGAATTTAGTCCCCGTAGCTCGAAAAAGTATAAACGTCACTGAGGAGAACTCTCCTGGCGAGACAAATCTCCAGAGGTGTACCTTTTTCTGCAATAATCTACAGGCTGGAAAAACGGGTAAACTCATGCCAGCAGATGTTTTTCTAGACCAATTTAAAGCATGCGAAGGAAAAATGTCACTCGACGATCTTTTCAATTTCACGGATTCTTAAAAGATCTTAACTATGGACTCTGTGGGGGTTCCTTTTTCGTAAGTAATATCCAAGGCCTGAAGAAGGTGATAAACCAAAACCAAGGAGAATGTTCCTTTTTTAGAAATTTAGTCCCTCACACACAAAAAAGTGTTAAACTTACGCCTGAGAATACTCTTCTAGTGAACCGAATTTCCTAGACCATACCTTTATTCATACAATTGACCATCGAGACCGAAAAAGGGGTAAAATATTGTTGGATAGACGTTCCTTCAAATTTGAGTTTGGTGAGCATGATGGGAAACAAGATTGCTCAGAAATATTTTCATGTTTAGAGAGTCTAAAAAGGACTTAAAGAAGAATCCAGAAGGTTACTTTTCTCAATTAATCCAGACAAGATTGAAAAGCATAAACACAGTTTCGTCAGATGTTTCTTTCGGATTTAAAAGCGAGATTGAAAGAGAACAAAGCATGCTAATTTTTGGAGTCCCGAGGGTGAGGCAAAGAATGACGGTGCATCAAATGAATGAGGCTCAATCTCGTAATCATGAAAGGACTAACCAGGGCTCCCAAACCTATAGTAATTATAGACAACATGGATGACAAAATGAAACAAGGATCTATCTAGGGCATCCATGTAAAAGTAGGCTCTACCACCTAACCATGACACTTCTAGAGAATCAATGAATTTTCCTTGTCGCATTTCGGTGGGATCGATCCTATGGAAAAGTGAAAAATACAACGAGATGTAGAAAGTGGAGGTGATATCCTAACTTATATGAAAAAAGTTGGAAAAAAATGAATTTTAACAAAGGATACTTAAAGTGACCCATCCCCCAAAAAGGTTACCAAACTAGAAGAAAAAGTGTATCATAACATCCAATAAAAAACTCAGGAACATAACCAAATGATTTCCAAGCCAGAAAAATGACAAAGGGGGTCAAAAAAGTGGCAAAAAGGGCCAAAAAAGTATATAAATAGAAGTTGACAACACATTTTCACCATTGCATTTTGAAAATTGACCAAAAAGGAGAAAAAGCCCCATTTCTAAATAAGTTGATTCTGGGAGCTTTGGTGGACGAAACGAACTTCTGCTTGGACCAAGTAAGTAGAAATTCATCCCTCTTGAATTTCAATTCCTTATGCATTTATTTTTGTTTTTTGGAGGTGAGCTCTCCTAAAAAGAGCGACCCTGCATGTACGTAGGATGTCCAAGGAAAAACCACATATTTGTGCAGGCAGAAAACATTTTTCCTACGTACATACGCGATTGAGGCCAAAACAACCCATGTAAACCCTCAAAAGATTGGAATTTTTTTAAAATGCAAGAGCTAACTTCCTTTTTACTTGCCATGGAACATAATGTATGTCCATTGGAGGGAGAGGGAACATGAGGACAATGATATACTGGTCGATTAGGACCTTTCTTCCATTTCCGCATTGAAACAATGTGGGCTGTGGAAGGCACCGACAAAGAATGCAATCTACACCTCGATGATACAAAGTGTCATCGAGTATGATATATTTTTCTGCCTGATGGCGAATTCATCGATGCTCGTTGTGGGAAGAAGAAGTAGGGCACTTCAACTTCTAGAGATAGACTAGTATATCTCCATACCAAGGGTCCAAAGATGCAATTAGAAAATGATTTTCTTTGATAAGTGATTCTTTGGGCATGACATCACTAGATTCGACCGAAAGTTACAGAATACGTTTGGCCAAGACCAACGACTTTTTGGATTTCATAGAAACAAAATCCAAGTCAAATTCCTAGAGGATTACAATCCATCTACTGATCTTTCCACCAATGACCCATCGTGTGAACACATATTGGAAAGGGTTCACAATGGCAATGACGATGGTCTTGCAAAGTAGAATGTAATGACGAAACCGATGGACAACATGCATTGTTTCTAAAACAAGCTTCTCAACATGGGAATAGTTGAGTTTCGGTCCAACCAGGTCTCGACTCATGTAATAAATAACATTCTCCTCAAGAATATCATCCTCGAACCAAGACCATGTCGATGGTTGAATCTGCAATGACCAAGTACAACAAGAAATATTTGTTATAATCGAGAGGCCAGAGCACAGGGGAAGAGGTAAGGGTGCATTTTAATGCTTTAAAAGAGCATTGAACAACTTTGTCCCAACAAAATGGGACTCTCTTTTTCAACAAAAGCATAAACCCTTTAGTGATCTTGACGTAGTTCACAAAAAATGCCGAAGAAAGTTTGCTTTCCCCTGTAATATCTGAAGCTCGGGTATTGTGCACAGGGGGAACAATTGAACTATCTTCTCAACCTTAAGAGGATCAATCATGATCCATGTTGTTGAAAAAATGAAACCTAAGAGATGACCTGATGTCACGCTTAAACTGCACATGTTAGGATTCAAGCGAATTCGATAGTAGCGACATTGTTTGAAGATTAGTCAGAGGTGTGTGGGATGATCAGATCTCTTGCAAGAGCGTGATGCTATATCATCAAGATATGCCTTGACTATATGTCTAATATCATGGAAAGTAAACGAAATGGCCTACTGAAATGTTTCTCCAACATTCTTCAAGCCAAAAGTCATCTTACAATACACAAATGTGCCACAAGGACAAATAAAAGTTATTTTATGCTGGTCCTCGGGTTTGATCTGAATCTAGTTATATTGCAAAAAACTATCCGTGAATGAAAAGACCTCGTAGCCTACACATTCATCCATAATTTGATTGATGAGTGGGGTGGGAAAATTATCTTTCATAAAGGCCTTTTTCAAGTCACGAAAGTCCATGCACATGCGAATCGTACCCTGTTTCTTGTTAACCGGAACGAGGTTTGACACCCATTCCATCAACTGTATGGGGTAGATAAAACAGACTTTAAGTAGTTTTTCTACTTCAGCCTTAATTGTTGCTGCTTTCTGAGGATTCACTGAGAAAAACTTCTATCGAACCGGTTTGGTGTCAGGATAAGTCATTATTTCATGTTCGACAATTCTTGGGTCTATGCTTGACATTTCCTCGTAAGACTAGGAAAAAACGTCGCAGAATTATTTAAATAACTCCGTATAAATTTGAATCTCTTTGGGGGAATATTCCTCTTCGAAGAAAATATTCTCCACTACGCCAGGGGTTCTGGAGATATCTATAGGGATCATTTCAATGATACTCACCGTATTACCCTCGGTGTAAACTGCATGCATAGCCAAAGGATTAATAGGACAAGACCTATCTCCAATCACAGTCAAAACAAATTTGCCTGCCTCTATTCTCCTTAACTCCAGGAGGAATTAAGTTCTATGATGGAGATCATCCTAGGGCTTGTCTATACCATTCAATTCCTTAAGAATCGCCTCGTTTGAGGGAAATACCAGGTCTAAAGAATAAGTAGTGGCAAGAGAAACTTGAGCCCAAATAGACTTGAGAACTGGATCTAACTCCTATGTGGGAGTCATATTGGTATCGACCAAAGCTTGCTGGTTTTACACATTATTTTCATCACCCTTATGACTGTTAATGATGTAAACCTATCCTTTGTCTTTAGAAGGATCAGTGGCCTGAATTCCTGAAGAAAGAAGGGAGAAGAACTTTTCCTGAGAGAATAAATTGTATTTTCCTTTGTAAAAACCCTATTAAGTAAGATTGTCGCAGGACGCACTATACATAGGGTGTGGCGATGCCTGATTTCTACACCCTGCTTGAAATCTAGACTGCAACATTTTAGCAGGCTGCACTATAGCTAGGGTGCAGTGATTTTTGTACGTGGGAAAAATGAGCATCTTCTCAATGCTTCTAGAAGGAGAATCTTCTATGGTGAGGTGGCCTTCGAATGGTTTGGATCTTACTCAATTTAATGATTTAGTGGGATCATACTAACCTCCTCACCTTATCCTCTTCATCTTATAAAAAGAGAGGAGCTCTCATGGAGAAAGTTAGTTGGATTGAGCTTGAGTTTTGTAGCTTGGAGTTTTTGGAGCTTGTATGTTGGCTTTGAGCTTTGCTTTGTCAAGACAGATTGTTGGTCTCAGAATTTGTGGAGAAAGAAGTGTGTGGGAAGAAGGGAACCATTGGAAGGAACCTAACAACATCAAGGCATCTGGTTGTATCTTTCTTCCACATTTTTTAATACAGACATAATTTTCTTTCCTATATGAATGTTATTTGTTCATATTGTATGATTCCTTGATCACATACATAGTTTCATATCAAGTAGATTCTGTTATTCTTGTATTCATTGGTTTGTGTTTATTTATAGATATTTCTCCATAAGCCTTACAATGGAGCTTGGATTTCATTGAAAAGTCGGATCTTCGATATTTAAAAGGTATTTCATAGATCCATTTCCCATTTGATAATTGAAATCTAAGGAAAGAGTAGTGTACTCTCTTGTTTTGTTCTAGTTTCATAGTGAAACTAGGGGGATTGATTTGTGTTTTCACTTAACAATTATCCCAATAACATCTGGACAATAATGTACACAGCTTCAGCCGTGGACAAGGGCATGGCCATGCCAGAATTCCCTGTCCCTTCTATCGAGGCCGATGGGAAAGGAAGAGTCCACAGATCGTGAAAGTAAGTCATTCTAAATGATGACATTTGAAAAATTTCATTCCTAGGCTAGTCAGGGATAGTTGATATAAGCTTGAAATATCTAGAAGGTGGTAGGTAATCAAAAGTATCGATCAACAATGGACACAAACCAACCCCTACGTTGATGGTGCCAAGCTGAGGATTGTCAATCATCGGGACAGTGGATTCCCCCGATGAAGGGTCAGGACGGGAGAAAGACAATTGGTCAATGGTCATAATTCAGCCCTCATGTGGAAACAACAACATACAAAAGACTGTAGCAACCACTGCATGCATTGCATAGGTCCAACCCCTTCCTAGCAAAAGGTTGTAGTCAAGAGGTGCATCGACCACTTCAAATTTGATGCATATGGTCTTTCCTCCTAATTGCATGGGGAAAGAAGGAATGGTTCCATGTGGTCTGTACGAATGACTTCAAATTCCATAAGAAATGTAGGTGATGAAGAAAAAACGGTTTGGCCAATGGCCTTCAACACACCAATGACATCACGCAAGTCGAGGCACCCTCGTCAACCACCGTACATAAGATATTTTGAGTAAACGATTTTGTGGTGTAAGCCACTACTATTTGAAATGAAACGTGGTAAGGAAGAAAAGGTTTCAAATTGGTTGGATCGAGAACAATCACTTCTGGGTTACAAATCTCTGCAGATCCCAAGGTGGATAACAGGGCTTTTCTCTGCGAAGGGAAAATCTGGAGGACTTCCAAAGAAAACATCGTGCAAGGGGTTTGTGCCAAATATTCCAAAATGGAGTAGTTCTAGGTATCTCTTGCGTTCGGATTATGAGAATATTTCTTGAATTCAACTTTGGGGATGCATGTCATTGTTTCTCCCATCGTCTTCTCAATCTGGAGAGGAACCGATGGTTTTGTGGCTTCTTTTCCCTTTTCGGAAGATTCCGTCATTTTGTAATCTTGGGCCTTGGTCGCTATATAAGCATCACCTTTCAACATGTAAACATTTGTGGCCAAGTTATTACCAGTAGACGTAGGGGGTCCCTAACTGACCCCTTCCACACTCATGGATGCTGAAGGTTGAGCCATGTTTTTCCCATGTGGAAATGGGTTCGTCAGCACAATAGGTTATTGTTGCGCCAATAGCTTCCGAGCTTCCGCAAGTCAAGGGAATAGATGAGTTGGGTGGTGTTAGATTACTGAGAGGGGGGGTGAATAAGTAATAGTGTAATTATAATCCTTTTTCTCCAAATAATCCAAGTGTTATATCAATGTAGAATTATTATCCAATAATGAGCAATAATAAATGAACAATCACACACATACACAGTACACGATTGTTTTACATGGAAACCCAAATCGGGAGAAAATCATAGAATGATTTATCTTATATGTATTGAAGAATTACATTCATTGGAAGCACCAAATTCCTTTGTTTTCCAGCGACAACTGGAAGGAGGCTCCAACCCCCTAGTTTCTTAGGATACAACCTGAGAAAAGCTCCAACTCCCCAATTCTCCGACTACAACCAAAAGGATGCTACAACCCCCTATGTTCTCCGACTACAACCGGAAGGTGGCTACAACCACCTTTCCTTTCCCCGTCGAACCGGCTTGAAGTAGAAGTAGAATGATGGAACCACTATCACACTATCACACTATCACTATGAGATATACCTTTATAAACATGTACCAATAAATATGAACCATGCATCAACCATGCATCAACCTATACCTCAACCTGTAATCAACCTGTACCATAAACAAATGCATCAACCATGCACCAACCTGTACCAAACAATCTGTAATCAAACTATACCATAAAAAAGTGCAGCCAACCATGTACCAAGTATGTACCAATCATTTTTCAAGTAATCATCAACTATGACTCATCAATATGTACCAACATCATCGAGTATACACCTCATGTATGTGCCAACTCATCAACTACCTGTCTCAACCATGTACCCAACTTGTACCTCAACCAAAATCCCTCATCAATTTCATCATCCAAATATGATTTGTAACTCTTTAATATACCTGGTGTATATGATCACATACCTTCAAACCTTCCTTAACTTTAACAACAAGAGGCTAGCATTTTCATCAAACTTTTCTTTAGTCTCACAAGACTAGTTTTGGATTAGTCAATAACCCTAAATTGAAATAATCATAACTTTTCACCTGTAATGAATAAAGATATGAAACTGATACAAAATATTCTTCAGTGTGTTTTATGCAATTCCTCCAGGTGTCACTACTTGGAACCTCTCAGAAAAGGAGTTATGGAAAAAATGGCACACCTTGCTGAATTATGACTTATTCTAGAGAGCGACCTTGTAGAGCATGACCCACATGGAATATTTGTTGAATTGATCTGAAACCATTACAAAGAATACTAAAGAATACACTATAACCGACACATTTTGTCTTACTAAATTTGTATATGTTATGAAGAAGTTATGACGTTTTCACCCGAAACACTTATTTTTGACTAGTTTCAGGACTAGCCACAAACCCTATTTTCCACGAAGTATAAATCCAAAAATACAACGACCCACAAGATGAATTTTTTACCATACATGCTTGGATATGTTTACTCAATTTAATATCAATTTCACATTCTGAATAATTCTAGAAAAATAGTTATTGCGAAAATGGTGAGATGACTTGAAAAACACATACCTTAGAAAGCATCATCAAAAGAATTTATCCTTCCTTGAATTTTGGCCTTCTTTTCTTCACTTTACTCAGAAATAAAGCTTAGATATCCTTTGGTTACCTCAAAAACCTATAGGTATTCAATTTTCTCAAGTGCGTCTTAAATGAGAGAGCCTTGCCTCTTATTTATACTCTCCAAGTAGGTTCCTTAAAATCATCTTCTAGGCCACTTTGCCCACTTTCCTTATTTTAGGGTTAACCCACTTCTAATTTCTCCATTAAATTTATTATTGAATTAATTTATTTTGTATTCACTTTGAGTTATAGTACACTCATCACTTCACTTTATTATTTAACTTTTAAAATCTCTTAAACCACTTTGACTACTTTGATCTTTTGGGGCTTCTAGGTGACATATGATGGTCCTCCAATTTCGTAAGGCCATAACTCTCAAACTGTGAGGAGTTATGTGACGTTCCACATACCACCATAAATGGAATGACATGTACTATCGATATAGAATAGAATTACCTAAAAATATATCAAAACTCATACCATTAGCCATCAAACAAACTTGGGTCCATTACCCAAACCTGGGTTCTCCAACTTCTAATGGCCATAACTCTCTAACCGTGAGGAGTTATGTGACGTTCCACATACCACCAAAAATGGCATGAAAAGAAATATCCATATAGGATAGTTTCACTGACATATTCACTGGCATTCATATCATTATTCCACAAATAAGCATGGGTTCTCTAACCATACTTCTAGGATAACTCAATCCGCAAAGCGTCTTCCTGTGATGGATTTCACCATAAGGGGACCACTTTGGATTTCATCCATTTCTACTTATTATCAACCATGAAAAGACAATAATGAGTCATATTTACATCAAACAATATTGGGTTGATTACCCAAACTTTATGCTATGGTGCTTTCTTCAAGGGTTGACATCAATGACAACCAACCTTAATCAATAGGTGGTTTTCCGTGAAAATGTTACATGGATACTTTGACTTTCGCTTCTTCATTTTTTCCCCATCGACATTGTTAGTATCCATTTTGTCCTATTTACCCTTCTTGTTTCATTTTTTTTTCCTTTAGAATGTTGGTTGGCCTTTGGGTTCGTCGAATGCACACTATGTACGTTCGACGTTTGGGTAGGTGGAATAGTCAAATCGGAGGTTTGGCTGGTCGTAGTTTGTTGTATCAAAATTTTTTGCAATTGATTTGACAATAGATCAGTGGAATTTCCTTGTGCTGAGACCACAATACGATCGACATGGGATCCACACTTTTTCTTGGCCTTGTCAAGGATGGACCATAGCGTATCTGAAAATATCTCATAGAGCATGTTGGACTAAGAGTAGATCAGTTCAAGCTGTTGCACTCTCATTATAGTCTCCTCCTCTGAAAACACTCCAGAAGTTGCTACATCCTTGGAAACGGAAGGCACCAAATACTTCAGGAACCACTCCAACAAGAAAGGAAGTGGGACCTGGACCTTAATCAAGCTATTTTGACATTGCCATTATCATATATGATCAAAGATATGGTCAACCTTAGTTTGCTCAAAGTTGGCCAGCAATTCGGTGCCAACATTGTATCTCACGGGTAACTGGAAATGGTTTAAAAAGACCATCTCCAAGTCATTGAAGTAATAATACCTTGAGCGATCGAGCTCAATATACCATTTTGCGGCACCCCCGATAAGAGTATGTTGAAAAAGGTGCAACTAGACGAATTCGTCTCACAATGAGTTTGACGAGCACCATAACTGAAAGGTTGTCACGTGATCACCTGCATTTTCGCGAGGATTTCCTTCAAACTTTAGAATGTCTAAGGAAAACTTAGTCAGCATGGGTGGCCAACGTGGATCATGTAAAATCGGGTTGTTAAGAAGCCTTGACAATTCTGGTAGATGTAGCATTGCCAGAAACGGTAGTCTAGGTTGAGTACTATGTACAGGAAAAGAGGGTCCTAGATTTTGACTAGCACCAAGCTGATAGGAAAAATTGGACTATTGGCCAGGGTTCTGGTAAACATCATGGCCTTGACCAACATACAAAAACTATGTCTGTTTGGGTATCATCGACTGACTCCCATAACTAGACGACATAACTTGGGTGGGGATTGCTCCCTGCGTTGTGTTCCAAGGATTTTGGAAGGGGATTCCCCTAGATGATCTGACATGCATAGGAACGGAGCCCTGCCTAGGGTTCCATTGAGCATGGAAGGGGTTTTCCTCGATCGACATCCCTTGCAAGGGAACTGATCCCTACCAAGGATTCCAAATCTCGGAGAAAACTCCTGTCATCAATCTCTATGAAGTAATAGTACCCTGAACGGGGTTCTATTGTCCGAAATCGGGGTCACTCCCAGTCGAGATGACAATCGAAGAAAAAACATTATTCCCAAATGAGATGAAAAAAGAGAACGACATGGATCCCACTAGCATAGTGTAAGATGAAGGTCCTAGATTGCATGATCCAAACAAGCTGTAATTAGCATTCATCCTAATGGGTTTCTAGAAAGAACCATCGAGTGAGGGGGACGGAGGAGGTATATGACCCCCACTGTAAGGGATAGCATTAAAGGGGATTGAAGTGACTCCGATATAACCTTACATGGGAGAATTTGATATTTCTTCCCTCGGACCCATGGTCTGTAAGGTGGAGTAGGTAAGGACTGAGTTGGAATCGAAACCAAGCATCCCATATGAGAATGGAGGACCCGTCGCACTTTGTGTAAATGAAGAAGTGGTTTCCCCCGATGACGGTATCAGACCACTACTCGAGGAAGAGGGAGTCGAGACCACTGTGGTTTGGATTGGCGAAGGTGGGATAGGAGGAAATATGCCCCCTACGGTTGTAGCCAAAATGGGAGTATGAGGACTCTAGGATGAAGTAACATCATTTTTTCCATGGATGATTGTAAGACTAACTGGCACTCAAAAGGTGTAACCTGAGGAGGGACAAATTGTACCAATATCGGTGCCAACAATTTAGTAATCGGAGGGTTGGATGGCCCAAGATATTCTACCCCAAGGTCATAAATAGTAGGTTCCTTTGGAGTCGAATAGTCTCCTTGTGGACCAAGCTTATGCATAGTTTCACGTTGTCTGGTTTCTTCGAATGATACTTTTTTGTCATGTCTTCACCGTAACGGTGGTGGAGGTGGATCCAATGCAACTAGCGGTAGGCCGTGAAGCCTTCGCGATCGACGAAGATCTTTATATTCCACCTTGTAAAAATATCAATCGACACAGTAAGGCTTAACTAGCATTTAAACACCAAACACACAATGAAAATTTTCCTATAAGACAAATCAAGCAGTTAAGTATCTAGTAGGAAGAACAATTACGCCAGTCAACACTAGAGAAACTAACCAGTGCAAGTGAAACTTGAACACAGAAGCATCCTCCAGGTATACTCTACAAAGTGTGACCCGACGTCTGCCCTAGGTACCATGGTATACACCCGCAGTCACTCGTGTAAGTTTGTAGAATATGGGAAACTAAGTTTCCAACTCACAAAAAATCACTAGGCGGGTACAGTCGACATTCGGGTGGACTGGAATGAGAAGGATAACAAGTCTGAAACCTATCAAGGTATCGAAAGAAAATGGTTTGGAAGACAACAAAGGATATAGAATGGATTCTAGGTCCACAAATCTCCGTAGGCAAATACAGGAGATAGTATTCCCAAGACATATCCTCAATATGCATTCCCCACTATGTTTAGTCTGACTTTGGAGGGGTTATCTCCGCTTCCTTTCCTCATGTTACCTCATGTTTATCCCCTATGTTAGAGGGGGGTCCTATATAAATTTTACGTCACTGGACTTGAGCACTCCCTAACTCAGACTCGAATGGTGGATTTAACGACCTTGAAGAGTTTCCTTTCCAACCTAATTCAAGGCCCTAACCCTAAACTAGTTGGTTGAACCTACAAACATAAAAAGTATAGTTTATTTTAGATTAAGCGTTATTTTTAATGTCTTGATTTACTCATGGGATATGGTGGTGAAACTCGTGATGTTATAAGAGATGAAAAATAAGAGAAAAATATGAAACTTGAAGGAAAAATTACTTCTAATCCATGATCTAGGTGGATATCAGTGGCCACCCACCTTTTCCAACTGGCTCAAAACATATTTCTCAGCACATTTTGGTCGAGCCTCTAGTCACTGTTGGACACCAAGCTCACCAAATCCACATCCTTTCACCGCTAGATAGATGGCCAAATTGAGGTCGTAAATCAAATGATCGTGCATATCCTACGCATGTATAATTCCAAGCACCCTCGCACATGGGATGAGAGTCTTACCTATGTCCATCATAGCTACAATCGAGCCTTGCATAGGTCAACTGGCCACAACCCATTTCAGGTGGGGTTGGGATTCCAACCATTGGGTCCCATAGATGTTGCACTTCCCCTTGCGGTCACCTCGGTCGACTCCTCTCCTACTCCAACTAAGGATAAAAAAGCCACCCGGTTCATTGAGAGGATCCAGAACATCTGCCAACAGGTTCAAGATATCCTAAAGAAGTCCAATGACAAGTACAAGCAGTGCCATGATCAACATCGGGTGCCACATAAGTTTCAGGTGGGAAACAAAGTTTGGTTGCACTTGCAGAAAGAATGCCTTACAGGACCGCATCGAAAGCTTCGCCCACTCCATTATGGGTCGTATACCATCACCAAGGTTGTGGGGGATAATGCTTTTGAGCTTAGCATTCCTCCTTTCCTTAGCCTGCACCCAGTGTTCAACATGGACCTCCTTCGGCCTTATTTCCCATCATTATTGGACACCTCAGATGTAGCAAAACAACTAACACCAATAGAGCTCAACCCCAATTCCATACAACAAGAATTTAGTGATCATATTGTGGACACACAGATCAAGGGAACTCGACAACAAAGGATCCAACTTTATCGAGTCGTCAAAGCAGGACAACTCCTGCACCAAGCCAAGTGGCTCACCCAGGGCCAAATTCAGAAGAAATTTCCTCATCTAATGGGGGAACTCAATATTGGTGGCCACCCACCTTTTCCAACTGGCTCAAAACATCTTTCTGTCAATTTTGGTATTTTACTATTTTTAGCATTTTTTCGGGTCCTAAACTTCCGGAGTTGTTTTGAGGCCCTAAACGACGTTTTTTTGGGTATGTTGTGGTTGGAAAATTTCATCATGAAATTTTGGGCAACTGTTGTAGTCCTCATATAGATCTTTCCAATGGGATATCGTACGCCTAAAACAAATATCATATGCAAAAGTTACGACCTTGGGAAGTTGATGTACTAACTTACTCAAACGAGTCCCACATGACTTTTCGCACTTCATCTCCTAGGGTTAGGTTTTTGGATGTGTAGGGTTTTTGGCATTCCTCTTGATTGTAAAAATGCCTCCAGAGCCTCATTGTAATCATATTCTTGCGAATGAGCGTAGATGTCACATCTCTTCTCAAAGATAAGTCGCCACCATTCCAACAAGCTTGTTTCTGCTGCATTTTACAATTTTCAACTTATTTCGTTATTGAATAGAAAACCCTTTTTACTGTATCTCTGTTATTTTGTGTTAAGCATCTGTTAATAATCTGTATTTATTTTGTTCTGCTCATAAAATCCGGATCAATCCAAAAGAAAAGTCTTACAACTAACTCTTTGTAACCAACTTTTCTTTAACTAACTTTTTCAAGATCTTGTAAAGAAAACCTAAAACTTACTTTCGCTTGACTACAAGCTACTTATGTTTCATAAAATCAAGAAATTAAAAAAACAGTCTCTTTTTCCTTTTCTTTGCAAATAACCAACTCTAACTACTTTACCAAACTGAAAAGGATTTTTTAATTTTTTTTGAAATTCCCTTAAAGAGAAAAACTGAAAGAAATCTTTTTCTTTTTTCAAAGCAAGTGAAAGGGGTAAAAAAAACACTAAAACAATACTGAAACAGATCCTTATCCCACTATGGATTGTAAGGAATCAAGCAAGAAACCAAGAAGGAAGAACTACAATTCAATAGCTTGCTCAAAACTCTTTCAAAAGTAAACACAAGAAAATCAAGAAATCAAGTAAACTGTACTCTAAACCCAGGCTATGGTTGTAAATAGAGGCTCTGGAAAGAATTAAGAAAACCCTGATAAGTGTGAAATTCAATCAGGAAAGAGGCAAACTCCTTCTTTTTTCAAAACTTTTCTTGAAACAGGTACGCGGGATGTTGCATCAACAACCTGCCTATGTATGTGGGATGTTTACTGAATAGAGTGTGTATGTACATGGGATGACCCAATATAGGGCGTGTACACCTCTGTATCATTCCAAAAAAAAAATATCAGACAGTCTTACAGGGCAGGGACAATTGGTATAACACCCGAAGGTGACCAAAATCCCTTGATAGACTCAAAAAACTAAAAGAAACTTGAAAGGAAAACAAACCAATCAAACAACCCAAAATCCCCTAAAAATCCCTATAGGCTTCCCCATTATGGTCGCCATTTCTGCTAGTAGGAACCCCCCCCCCCCCTTTT
>ML776577.1:1192451-1251675 GCA_009831015.1 Picea engelmannii | reverse complement strand
ATACACAAAACACAGCATAAAACGCAGCATACACAACACATAAACATATAACGCAGCCAACGTAAAATACCTCGAAACTGCTCGCTCGAAATTGCTCCCGCGACCGCGACCGCTCGAAACTGCTCCCACGACCGCGAACTCGGTGAAACTGCTACACACGACCACGGAAAAATTGCTATGCACGACCCGCTCGAAATTGCTACGCACAACCCTCGGCCTCGGCCAAAATTGCTATGCACGACCCTCGGCCAAACTGCTACACAGAGCTCCTAACCAAAGAAATTTCGAAACTTCACTCGTCGATGTGTGGCAATTATATAAAAACTCTTTCGGCCGAACTATTGTTCGGCCGAAACATTTTTCGGCCGAACAATCTTTCGGCCGAACAATTGTTCGGCCGAAAAACTATAACCGGAAAAAAAAAATCCGGTCGACCAAATTTGTACACGCAAATCGAGGGCCCGATTATGGCTCCGTTCGATTTGACGTCTATGTTTTCGGCCGAACAATAGTTCGGCCGAAAATAATATCTTTCGGCAGAAAAAATTATTTAGTTCGGCCGAAAATGTGTTTTTCGAAAATTTGGAGACCCGATTGTCACGAAAGTGTAACCCACCTTCGTGATTTCACCCTACATCTAATCCCATGTATGGTGATGACCTCCTTGTGCTTGGAAGTTCCACTGACTACATGCCTCCTCCAAAGGATGACTTGCATCCAAAGATTAATAAACAAAAAACTACAAGCATGTTATTCCATATATAAGTTAGGGTTATATGTTAGAATGTCAAACATAAACCAATAAAAGTATTCAAGACACCATCATTTGGGATGGGAAAATGTAATTCTTTTATTAATAACACAATAATTATACCTTTACAATCAAAGTCGGCTACCGTTTCACAAACCTGGTCTGGGCTCCTCTTCACCAAGCTCCAAGTGGACCTTGTATGAACTTCTCCTCTCATCCTTCTGATCTCTTCTTCAGAATTGAATGGATTCAATGGAGGGATAAGGGGCTATTGAGGGAATGCTAAGGCAATTTCTCACAAAAGGAAGCAATATCTTGGGCAAGGAGGGGTAGTGAAATCAGGCAGAGTTTCACTGTTCTTATGCTTAGCTCTGAAATGAGACCCCAAAACCTCCTTTTATATTCCAAAAGGATGGTTATTCAGTTGGGTGATGGGCTATATCCGGTGAATTTAGTTGGGAAACTACCCAATAGCCCGTAATCTCAACGAATTCCTTGCAAATTTTTATTTTTTGCAACTTTTACAAGTATACATGGGTTGTAATGGTGCAACATGTGTATGTACGCAAGCTATAGTGGTGTTGAAAGAATATTTATATGGGAAGTAATGGTGCAGGGCGCATACATCTTCAAAAAATTGGTTTCTTAAGAAGAGAAACTCAACATTTCTTTGGAAAAAAATGCAAGTAAGAGGGACAAGGCCATGTATGCATGTGTAGAACAATTTAGGGTTATAATAGGTTCCTAAGTTCTTCTACATCATTTGGTTCTTCCAGGTCCTTATCAATTTTGCAGTAGGATATCGATATTCTGACAGGGTCATGGTCTCGATTGGACTAAATAAAATTATCATGATCAAAGCATATCACTGGGCTTGATCTCGATTCATAATCATCAGTAAATAGCATCTTCCAAATTCTTTGAAGGACTAGGTGGAGATCTAGAGTCTTACTAGTAAAATAAAAATCTATGTAAAATTGGTCTTCTAGTGTCTTCCACTGGTTCATTTGTCTCTTGGTATCTTAATGGATGTACTAGGTTTTTGGAATTGTACCTAATGAGTGGAAAAATAATTGAACCCATACATGAGATGGTACTTGCACAAATTTCCATTTCTTGATGCGCTACTCAACATGCATTCTCGAGTTAAACTTCCCATCAAACAATTTCACTTCACAAAAATCCATGTTAGAATTTGTTGTCACTTGATCGCTTATGAGAAACTTGTATTGAATATCTCTGTTTGCATCCTCCCAATATAGAAGTAAATCTTGGTGAGTGGCCCACCACTTGATTGGGGTATCCTTCAAAGCTATGTCCAGAACCGATATCCTTTTCTCTGGCTCAAATTTTCCATCCATATCAATGAGAAAGATAATCAAATATGAAGTACCATCATATGTTGGGTGATCCCTCATCTCGATTCCAATCCATATCATTTCCCTGATAGTTGCACAACATATTGAAAATATTTCATATGAAACCTACTGCCAACTATCAAAATCTAGTTATGAGTCCTTCTCAGCTGACTATATAATCCTCCAACTCACAGATCCATCTGCAGTGGGGTTGATGTAATCTGGCGTCATCCCTACTGTTATGGTGTATAACTGCTTGAGAACTTCAAGTTCCATGTTATTATCCACTGGCTTAGTATATCTAGGTCCCATGTATGGATCTAAGGGACATAATTATTTTACTCCATCTAGTTCAAACATCATCATGTCCCTCTTTAGGTCAATGATAGAATAATTGTCATAACCCCAATCAATTCCAAATAAGGAAGGGTAGGGGTCTTCGTCTCCCATCATTTTTATGACTTTAAAATCAACTATCATTTTAACTCCTACAACATCTACTTCGACATATTGCAACCTTCCTACTGGAAAAATGTAGTATTGATTTTCCATTCTCATCTGGATGGGGGAATAAACTAACAGAGGTTTCTCTAGAGTTTCCCAAGTATTTTTGGGTAAGATGTTGACATATGAACCCAAGTCTAGCATGACATATTTAATTTCAAAGTTGTTTAATTGGGCTTCCAACTTAAATACTTTTTCGAGTTTTCACCTTCCTTCTTTGTATTCTCTATGTTTTCTTCTCAGAGAGGTTGGTAGTTATCTTAGTCTCTGGGGCTCCCTCATTCCCTGGGATTAGGTACAAGGTGTTTTGCAACTTCTCAGAAAGGAGCTCATCTTCCAGGAACTCAAATAATAATTGAAACCATAGATTGATTATATTTTGGGATTGGTCTCTGAGTCTTCTCGAATTTACAGGGTTTTGGGACGCAAGAGGTGAGGCAAGAGCTTGAGTAGTCTTGGGTTGCAGGGTGAATTTAGGGGGGGTTTCTCTTACTTTTGGATCAGATTCATCTTTAAATATTTCTACTACATATTTGAAAAATATCTTTTGTTTCAAAGGATCATACCTATCATCCTTGGGGGGTGCTTTATGGATATTGGCCCGATTGTCTGCATATGCCCCAATTTTTTCTCCTTCGTGAGTTATGAAGTTGACTTTAGGTAGCCTTTATTCAAATTCTCTCCTAAGTTCTGAGCCTATGAACTTAACTCCTCTTTGACAAGCCCGATCCTCCCACTTTGAGATCATATATGGGAACTCTTCAGTTGTGTGGGAATTAGTTATGTAGTGTGAACCCCATGGTCATCTCAGATGGGGACAGTTTGAACATATTTCCTTTTTCATCACAATTGTAACATCAACCTGGTCCTCATTATCCATTCCTGCCTCCTCTAAATATGACACACGACCACTTCCCCAGCCTCTTCCCTACCCTTGCAGTGTTTCTTTTATCCTGAATGAAGTTTGGTCGATTCTATTGGCAAGTGCATCTAATGTCCTACTTTGGTTTGTAGCATGCATTGTGGACCCATAAAATTCAGAATGCATTGTATTGGGCATCGGAAAGTACTTCTGCAGGATGGGGTAGTGTATTTGTGCATGCCCCTAAGTCTGACATATTTCATAGTATTCAATAGTCTGAGTGGGTTGGGCACTTGGGAAAGAGTTGTATTGAACTGGTGCATGAAATGGAGGAGTTTTTGATACCTTTTCAACTCCTCTCATTGGTCCTATAGGGGGGTGGCCTATTCCCCTTATCTGTGGATACTCAATTTCCACATTCCCCTCTGTGTAGCATCCTATGCACCAAACCTTAGGTCATGTTGGCTTGAGTAGATTTAATTCCTGGATATTTTCCATGAGTGCAGATATCTATCCTTGGAGATTCGACATGTGTGAATCTACTGGAGGTATATTTATCCTAAATATCCTTGGTTATCCCACCATAGCTTCAATATTCATTGATTGTTCCAAAGCCTATGTCAGAGTGGCTATTGTTTGTTGCTTCAAGGGGATTCAAGTCAAGCGTATCAACCCTTGGATGTATCATTCCATTTGATGGTATTCATGAATTAGGTGTGCCAATCTCCCAATACTGTCCTTAAAATTTTGATTGTATTCCCATGCAGGCTCCCCCTCTCTCTGTTGAATCTTGCGCAACTCAAAGACAACTTGTTGTTCTGACTGAGGTAGATTGAATTCAACAATGAATTTTTGATGCACTTGGTCAAGGGTAAAGGAATGTACTTGTACCCCAGGCTCAATAGCCTTCATGTACCATTTGAGGGAATGACCCATCAAGGTAGTTTGAAATTATACTAACTTGTTTGCATCCAAGGTCCCTCTGGACTTCCAGATGGACAAACATTGAAACCAATGTTATTATACATGCTCAGCCCCTTTACCCCATAATTCTAGGTTTCGAGATATCGATCCTCCTATGTTTCCAGCCATTTCTAGTGTTCTTATTCCTATCATAATAAATCCTAATGGCCCTGGTTGAGATTTACCAGGAGACCCTACTATCCTCCCACTTTTTACAGTTGTGGGCCCTGCTGAAATGACTGAATTCGACAAAATAGGATTTTCATGAGTATGAGGTACTAATCTTACCAAGGGTATTGAAGTTTCCTAGGATATGGGTGACTCGGGGCTGGTTCCACTGACTTCTGGGTGGGTTTATTTGATCTGTGGGGTCTCATTTTATTGTATCGGAGCAACCTGCTCCACTTCATGGTAAACCCCTCTTGGGATTGAGACTGAGTCTTCTCTTTCTTCCACAAGATCTAGACATCCCTCTTCCTCTCTTACTTCTACGTCTTCCTCATCTCGTCTGCTCTCCATGGGATTTATTTATTTATGCGCTTCTCTTTACTACAACCTTAGACTAGCCAGTCTTTCTTGTCTTTGCAACTTCCACAACGCTTCTATCTTCCTTTCATATTCTCCTCCAGGTCTGATTTATTTCCGCAACACTTCAAATTGCTTCGCTACTCTCTTTACCTTTCCCCACCATCATTTCTCAACTATAGTGGCTCTCCTCATGATGCACTCAATTATTTATATTTTCTCTTCCCCCATATGTCAAAGAATCCATTCCCCTTCTTAGGTCATGAACCTTCCCCAAAACCTCCCCACCCCCAGCACATGGGATTAGGCTGCCATCTCATGTGAGGGAACAACTAGAAAGACCTCGTCCACCAAAATACCTTAATCCAAAGGGGAATTTCCCTCAAAAATATTCCCCATGCCCCTTTCTTGAATATTGCTTCAGCTAATGAAAAGTACTGGTGGTTCTTCACTGCAAAATCAATGATATAGCCTTCCAAAGACATGTCAACCTAGAACTCCACCGCTCGAGTGATCTAGTGATCTAGTCGGTGAAGCTCTGCTAGCCTCTTTGTCTCCCAAGAATCAATTTTGTTTACCCATTCTTTCAATTCTAGTTCTTGTTGTAGATGATCTTCCCACTGGAACAACATTTCTGGGAAATCTACCCAGAAAATCTCATATTGGTCGCTTGATCTTTCCGAGTACAAGACAAGATCATGAGTGACGTCCCATTTCAATTTCCATAAATCCTCTTCCTTCAGTATGAATGCATCACACTTACATTCCACCATTTCCAAATGTCAGACTTGTGGATCCATGGAAGCATTCTCCCTACAGGTTCCCCTGTAAAACCAGTGTCCCATCAACAAAACCATTTTGTTGGTGAAAAGTTGTCATACGAGGGTCCTGTGCAAGTTACCAAAAAAAGGGTACCGAATTAGTCTAGTGTGCTAGCATTTTCATCTTTCCAAAAAGAAAGAAGTCTCACCCGAATAACAACCAAGACAAAAGAGTTAAGGGAAGGGTAAGAAGAATGATATACATATCTATAATCCATCTATACTGTTACCATTCTAGCACAATATAGATACTCAGTTCATATCCTTACCACATCATGCACTAATGCAAAAGAACCAAACTATACATAACATTAAGAATGGATAACTACATGTAATTCATAATAGATAATGCATAATGAAATTTCATAGACAAAAAAAGTAACATGAACAGGAACATCTTCAAAATTTGATCACCAATATCTTTATGTTATATTAGAAGTATTTGGAAAATAATAATTAAAAAATTTACATTAGACATCCACCCTAATCAATATAAGAGATCAACAAGTACATCTCAATTTAATACTACAACTGATCAAAATGAGTCTAGGACCTTTCCTTCCTAATTACAATCTAGATCTGGAGTACAGATCCAATTCTTTCATCTCCCTATCTCTCACACACTCATTATAATAACATACAATACTAAAGAGAACATACAAAAGAGTCACCCAAGAATATAATCCTCATCAAGAGAATCATCTTCATCCAAAGAATCATCCTCACAATCGGTTCATTTCTTCCTCTTGAGAACCCATCGACCCTCTTCTCTCCTTGATTCTATTGTAACTGTATTGGCTCCAAAACTGATTCTGTGTTGGCTTTAGACTGTGTTCTGTTTCAACATATTTTTGTTGCTCTTTTCCTTTTTCAGCCTTCTTCACTTGGTTGGTTGTCTCTTTGATGGGTTGCGCAACCTCTTTTATCAAAATGAATTTCCCAACATCCCTTTTAGCATATTCCATAGTATCCCTCTTCTTTTGGAGACCTTGATTTTTGATAAAGATGAAAAAATTGATGATAGTATCCTCTCCTTCCAATAGAAGTTGAGAGTGTAATTGGTTGATGAGATAGGGTATGAGCTTTGGAAAGGGTTGAATGATTTGATGGGAGTGTAAAAAAGGAATATTAAGATCAGGGATAATACCAAATAAGCTATAAATATTTTGATCCAATATATGCTTGAAAAAATGAAATGATTTGACTGAATTGTTGAGACAAGTGTGATATATACCTAATATAAGAGTAAATAGTCATACATTAGGCAACTTAACTAGGTTGAAGTGTCCATTGTTGTTAAGTACCTAAGTTCTAAATATAAAATCACCATAATATATCTAAGAAAAATATAAAAAACCCACACTTTATTATTATATAAAATGCTTGATGTAGGGAAACACCATACAATAGATCCTATTATGGAAGGGGTTCTCTCCTATTAAATTTCCTCTTTGAGGGGGAAATATCCTAATGAGATACCACTCCAAATACACTACTTCTTCTTATTATCCCCATTACATTGCTTGAACCCATTTATATAGTGCTACCAACCACCCAAGAACATTCTAGAGGAGAAACCGTCTAGAAGTAGAACCTTCTAGTAAGTCCTCTTACATTTATTATGTCCATAATAATATATTTAAATACCATATGGACTTATCTAATAATATAGTGGACCTAGTCCACCTTACATTGAATTTCCTCCACTATTATCACTATGGGCCCTTCGGCCCCACCCAATATCTAGCTACACCAAATTCCATCTCCCTTATGAAAGTGTTGTCCTCAATGCCTTTTATGATGGTCTACAACCATATATCAATGTCCCATGGATAAGTGTGGACCATAGTGTTGAAGTATACTGGAGAACTAGAGTCCCATGTAGAAATTTGAGTGTTACACATCAAAATTACTCACTTCAATAGTGTCGCAAGTGTCGTCATTACAAGTGTTGTAAGTGTCACATCTTGTCCGCAAGTATTGCATCTTGACCACAAGTGTCGCAAGTGTCACAAACATAATACTACCATATTGCCTATGGCATGCCTTTAACGACATCATAAGGACACTTAAGACACGTCAAAGACTAGTTTTGAAGAGGATAAATCACTTGACAAGGAGTACAATCCATTTGACACTGAAAAAGACACTCAAAAGTCAAATTTGGAAAGGAGCGCTCCCCTACATGATATGTACCCTCTTCTAGGGGAGCGTTATGATGCTCTTTGTCCCTTTTGAGGGAGCACTGGCCTTTTTTGGGAGAAATTTGGTTTGTTGGAGGAAATTAGGGAAGAATCCCCTCAATCTCTAAAGTTGGTTGGATTCGAATATGACTTCAAGGCATGATATTAGGGAAGATCCACAACTGAAGGAGAGGAATCCTCAACTTATCCCAAATATCTCTCAAGTGGTTGGGTCTCTCCAAGATTATATAAGGAGGCATTCTCATGGTGAAAGGTACATGAAAAGATTGGAGGTATGAAACCTAAGATCTCATAGGCAACATACAGTATAGACATGGAGATTGAGAATTACACCAAACTTATGATCCCATAAGTGAGATGCCATTGACGCATAATCAATGTAGATTACTTGAGAAAAGGGGTTGGACAAGGAGAGATGGAAGAAGTTGTTGCACATTCATTAGAGGATTATAAGTACTCTTCATTTGTTCTCATTAATATACATATACACTTGACCTGTTTCTTTCGAGTTTGTGTTTTTTCCAAATAAAATTGTCTCTAGTCGATAGACCTGTATTTGAGCTAATCTTAGTGGAATAGGAAGCTTGTTTTATCTTTGTTTGTTCTACAGGACCTATCGAGGAGCTTGGGATTGAAGCTCAACTTGGAATTTTGAGGACAAACGCCATTTAAAAAGGTTCACTTTTCTTCTTCCTCTTGATTCATTAGCTTAATTAGATCTAAAAGGATGTTAGTGACCAATGATAGCACCCTTTATGTCTTGGTTTTAGGGGTCTATGTACCAAGAGGGAATCCACTTGTCCATAGGAGGATTCACCTGTAACAAAAATTGGCGACTCCATTGGCGAAGAGCTCTAATTTTTGTTTCCTTTCATAGATCTTGTTTTGGCCCTTTTCCCAATTCTTGACCTTCTCCATACTGTATTTGATTCTTGGATCTGTTTGATTAGCTCTTGATTTCATCACCTTCAAATTGATTGACTAAGTTTGCTTGATTCTTTGACTTTCTAGGCATTTGTTCTGAATTTTTAGAGGCCAACGCCCCCCTACCCTTGTTATCATGGCATTGGCACTCCCTACTAGTCTCACATAGAGTGTTGGAACGTTCTAGTGTCCCTTACACTAGAGAGCTTCCCCATTTTAGTTGCAAAATCCTCTAGGGTTTCATTCTCTACAGTTCAATTTTTGCTTTTGGCACTTGCTCAGAGTCTTATCATCTCAGTACATCCTTGATTTGGCCTTCAACACTATGCTTTCTAAGAATTGATCACCTTTTGTTTGGAATTTTGACATTTTTTCTTCCTTACCTAGAAGTCACTCTTTGTCTTTGTTGATTTAGAGTCAACTTACTATTTTATTCTCTTTTATCTGACTGAGTGGAAGCTTTTGTGAGGAAATTCAAAGGTCTATGCACCATTCTGTTTGATCTTTGAGGTCATTTTCCCAAAAGATTAAGTTTTGAGTGGTTTCTCTATTCTCCATATCTTTTCTTGGATTCTTCTTTGCATTTTATTGTATTCCTTGAATGCTTGCATTTAAAGTAGAGGAATTTCATGTTTTTTGACATTTTGGGACATTGTGCATCTGAAATGATGAATGTTTTCTCCTTCTTGTAGCATAGTTTTCATCGAAATGAAAATAGTACATATTCATCTCTTTGCATAAATTTCGAGTCGGTCAAAACACCATATTGTCCATGCCATTTTTCTTTTGAGTAACAACAACTTTAAAAATCAAGCGCTAAACTAAAATTGATTAGACATTTTTACATTTTCTGGTAGCAAACGTACATTGTATTAGCTGTAGGGATTTGGAATAGGTGTGAAAGATAACTTTCCAAAGATGCAAAAAAACATAGGATCTTGTGTTAGGGAGCGGTGAAATCCAATTGCTACATTTTGTCTTGGGAAGTCCTTCTCACACAAGGGTCAATCACGATGTCGCATTGAGAATAGCAGAGTTACTCACCCTTATTTTTTGGTCTTGGTGTAGAGATTGCATGTATTATGGGGGTCGCTTGAAGGTATACCCACAATGATGAGTGGAATCCTTTCAAGTTGATTTCAGGCTAGATACCTTGCCCTTGTGTGTGGATCAAACTGTCATTTGTTTCCCCAGGCATCACTATTGTAGTTGGTAACCTTAGTGGCATATCTCTTTAGGGTATTTACACAAGGTGACTGTGGAGGGGCAAGTCTTCATGGTACTTGGAATCAAAGTTGGCCAGACTCACTCGGGCTCCTTGGAGGGTATACCCATGATTATGTGTGGGAGCTTGCACCAAGATGTAAGTCCATTAAGAAGGTCATCAACATAACGTTTCCAACCACTCTATCTCATCCCTTTCTTACTTTTTTCTCACGATGTTGGATTTCATCATCAACTATTGTGCTCATTGTGAGAAGGGTTTTGTTTTCTTTCTTGCTTACTAGATTTTTAGCATGTGTTGTTTGTTCTCCCTAGTAGAATCTAGGTTGGAGATTTAATTTTATGACGTTAGTTCCTGGGATGACCAATCAAGGAGCCCCTTTGCTAGGGGAACCCTTTGTTTTTCCTTCTTACGGAAATGTTGATCCTCCTTACATAACTACTTTGAGATTTCTAGGTCTCATAATTGGGTTACCAGTATGATTGTTTTCCACTCCGGTCATCTAAAATGTAGGTTCTTCAGATGTTGGAACACTGCCCACAAATCAACCTCATGTTGACCTTTCACCTTCCTCATCCATCGGTCTCCTCCCATTTCTCCTTCTTCTCCTAGTGAAAGCCCTAAAGTGAGTAGCTAAGTTGATAAGAAGAAGAATAAATGGAAAGAGAAGAAGAAGAACCAGAAAGGGACCAAACCTCCAACTACATCAAATGTTGGATACAAGCAACCAACTACTATTAATAGTATTGGGAGTGTTGTTGAGTTCAACAAGATTAAAATGAAGAATCTGAAACCCAAATTCTCTTGCAGTGTTTTGGAAGGGTGACCACTTTCTGAGGGATTGCCCTGGTATTCCCAAGGTCTTAGAAATGTGGTCCTCCACATCATCAGACCCTGCTGGTCATGCTAGTGATACCCCATAAACTAGTTACATTAAGGTTGGTACGAAGAATACAACTGTCAAATACCCTTGTATGTTATGCAAAGGTGATCATTATTCTCACCTTTTTCCTCACATGGACAAGGCTTCTTCAATTTTGGAAAAACTTCAGCTTCCAAAAGGTTATCATAAGATTTCTCCCAACCCATCATTAGTTGATGGAATGGTCAATCTAGTTCCATCCCCATTCAATTCGGTTGATCAAGTGGTCAATCTAGTTTCATCCTCGGTTGAACAAATCACCAAAGTAGATGATCCAGTTCCATCATCAATCAACCCCACTTTTCATCTGGAAAGTGAAATCCAAGTGACTGATTTAGTCCTGTCATTAGTCAGTCCCAACCTTCATCCACAGAGTGTCAAAGCGGTTGACCTGAATCTTCCATCAGTCGATCCCACTCCTCCTTTGAGAAGTGTCAAAGTGGTTGCTCCAGTTACTTCATTGGTCAATCCCACTCCTCCTCTGGTGAGTGCTAAATTTATTGATTAAGGTCCATCATTGGTCAATCCCACCCTTCATCTGAAGAGTGTCAAAGTGGTTGACCCAACTCTACCATTGGTCGATCCCACTCCTCCTTTGAGAAGTGTCAAATTGGTTGCCCTGGTTACTTCATTGGTCAATCCCACCCTTCCTTTGAAGAGTGCCAAGGTGGTCAATTTTATCCCATCATCGATCGATCCTACTCTCCCACTAGAGAGTAAACCCATTTCTTCCCACGTTTTTCTCATTGAAATAGGATCTACCATGCCATGGGGAATTCCTCCTTCTCCTGTGAAAACCTTTCCAAGTAATGAGGCCATCCTTTTTGATTGGGTTGTGCTAACTGGACTTCGTCTTCCCTCTCACATGCCTTTCAATATTATATTAAAATTTTTTGGTCGGGATGTTCCTCATGCACTGATAGATTAAGGTTCATTTGTTAGTAGTTTTTCCTCTATTGCTTGGCGAGATTTGGGTTTTCCTAAGCTTGTGCCAATTACCTAGACTCTATTTTCTTTCAATAGAAGAACCAGTCACCCTTTAGGGATCCTTCCTCTGTTTTCGGTAACTTTGGGAGAAAAAAATGTATTTATTGATGTTATGGTAGTCCAGGACCCCTTGGATTTTGATTTACTCCTTGGGAGAGATTATGTCTATGCCATGAAAGCTATTGTGTCCACTTTTTTCCATGTGAAATATTTCCCGCACGATGGAAGAATGGTGACTATTGATCAAATTTCATTTGTTGGCCCTGACTTGACCATCAACCCAATGACCTCCCTAAATGGGCATTATATGTAGTCGGTATCACCTCTGCCACAGGTCAATTATGTGGCGCCGTCTCCCATGACTTCAAATTCTAATGACTTAGATCCGGTATTTGACATGGTGATCTCTTCGGTAGGGCTATTGGAGCCTGATATCCTTAACCCTGGTGAGACCCTCGACATGTGTTACTTCCGAAGCATTCTTCTTCCATCCAGTGAATATCTCTTGGAAGCCATGACTGAGTTTTGTCCCTTGACATGGTGTCCCTCCAGAGCATTATCTGCCTGGAAGCTTTGATCAAGACGAGTCCACGAGCATAGTTTTTCCTCTTTGTGGAAAGCTCATTAAAAAATGAAATAGAGGTCATGAGCATAATTTTCCTCTCTGTAGCGAGCTTGTTAAAAAATGAAACAAAAATCTGGGGATTGAACCCAGAGCCTTGAGCGTAGTTCTTTTTATGTGTCAATCTCGTTAAAAAATGAAACAGTCACCTCTCTTGTCAAGTCGAGTCTTTCGCCAAATCTCGTAGATGTCGAGTCGAGTCTTTAGTTAGCTCTCATATTTGAACCTTCATTTCATCCACCTGTATCCTTTTTCTCCATGTAGTACAGAAATTGGTGACAACCTCAAAGTCGGTGAATGAATTGAACCTTGGGGGGCATGTCTCCAGCCTTTGATGATCATTATAGAGTTAAGCCACTAGTGTTTCAAGCTGGGGGCATACCGAGCTTAGTCTTTATTCCTTCTCGCGCTTGTAAATACATGAGAATGCAAATGAGTAGACTTTTATCACTTTTTTGGACTCGTAAAGGATATATGAAAAATGAACCCCCTGGAGTCTTCTTTAATCTCTTTTCAGACTCTCTAAATGTGAAAATATTGTTGAGCAATCTTGCTTACTTTCCCACTCATTAAAATGTTTGAAAGGGAATATTTTGAGTGTTAATTTATCTCTTTTTCGACCTCATGATACTAACATTATGAAAAAGGACAACGTTGGAGTCATCTTTAAGTTTTTTCAGACTCTCTAAATATGAAAAAAACCTCTTTTACCTTCTCTGGACTCGTTAGACAATCATACATTGAAGGGCCCATACAGGATCAAACCCTTATTTCTTCTAGTTCGTTAAAAGAACTAGAGGGACTTACCGAAGGTGAGTTATATCGAGCATGTGTTACTCTCATCGATCTCATTAAACCAAAAAGAGGTAGTTGTCTATCTGGATGGGGGAAAAATTGAAGGAAGCAAGCCAAGCAGTTTTTGATAACTTTACTAGTGACCTTACAGTCACCCTTAAACATGGAATTTTATCTTTTTACGCATTTTGATATGTTGAACCTCTTCACTGAACCAATCCTTTGAGTTTCATTACTCCTTTGGGTCACCCGACATAAGTCACAATATCCATTGGATTATCAAGTTTTGGTCCCTGTCAATTTTCTACTGTCATGCCTCAATGTTCAAGGGAAGTGTATGCCTCGAGAGTCAGCCATCATAGATATCTTGTGTCAATAAATGTGTCAGTCCATATTCATTTGATCCACCAATTACATATCTGTTTCCATTTTGTGTCATTGATGGAGGATACATCAAGGCCTCCTTTGATGATTTTATTCCTGTCGACTTCGACACATTATCTAGGAGCTAGACTTAGAAACCAGTTAGTACTTTGGGACCTGCATTCCTCAATGGTAGGCCTCCTCACATACAATAGTAGGTTTACATAATTGACCTCTGATCAGATGATTCCACAGATGTTCAAATTTATCTCATCTATTCACATTCACTGGAATGTACTAGGGTATCTTGGGAATCATTGACATCAATGGTGATTTCCCTCACGCTTGTTAACGGTTTACATCATTGACTGGTAATCAAGTGGTTTTTTCCATGTTCGACATTAGGACATCTATTCACATGGTTAGATTCATACTATATCGATATTGGTAAGAATACCCTGGGTTGCGTCATTCACTTTGATATATACTTTACCTAGGTTGCGACAGAGTTTCTCTTGAATATTGACACATATACTGTCACATAGATCCACTTGTATTGGTCTGTGGCTATGTATTGTCGTCTCGTAGATCCACAGTGTATTGTTTGTGGCTACGATCAGTTCATGTCATGGAATTATAGATCCAAATTGTATGTTTGGTGGCTATACTTTTTGTCAATATAATTATGGATCCGCAGTGTCTTCTATGGTGGCCATACCTGAAAAATTCTTTATCATTCAAGCATAGGTATGTCTGCCTTGGGTTGAAACATGTCATAGTATTTTTTTGATGGTTGTGTGCATATTTTTCCAGCCTCTCTGTGTCCATACCCTTGCTCGAAAAAGTCTACAAAGTACTTTAGTCATCATTGTCTTCTGACTTCGCACTTTGGGGGGCAATCTGTTACACATCAAAATTACTCACTTCAATAGTGTTGCAAGTTTCATCATTACAAGTGTTGTAAGTGTCACATATTGTCCACAAGTGTCACATCTCGACCACAAGTGTCACAAGTGTTGAAAACATCATACTACCATATTGCCTATGTCATGCCTCTAATGACATCATAAGGACACTTAAGACACGTCAAAGACTAGTTTTGAATAGGAGAAATCACTTGACAAGGAGTACAAGCCTTTTGCCACTGAAAAATACACTCAAAAGTCAAAGTTGGAAAGGATCGCTCACCTACATACTGTCAGGGAGCGCTGGTTCTCTATACCCTCTCCCAGGGGAGAGTTACAATGCTCTGTGTTCCTTTTGAGGGAGAGCTGGCCTTTTTTGGGAGAAATTTGGTTTGTTGGAGGAAATAAGTGAAGGATCTCCTCAATCTATGAAGTTGGTTGGATTCGAATATGAGTTCAAGGCATGATATTAGGAATATCCACAACTAAAGGAGATGAATCCTCAACTTATCCCAAATATCTCTCAAGTGGTTGAGTCTCTCCAAGATTATATAAGGAGGCCTTCTCATGGTGAAAGGTACATGAAAATATTGGAGGTATGAAACCTATGATCTCATAGGAAACATAGAATACATATATGGAGATTGAGAATTACACCAAACTTATGATCCCATAAGTGAGATTCCATTGAAGCATAATCAATGTATATTACTTGAGCAAAGGGGTTGCACAAGGAGAGTCAGAAGAATTTGATGCACCTTCATCAGAGGATTGTAAGTACTCTTCATTTGTTCTCATTAATATACATATAAGCTTGGCCTATTTCTTTCAAGTTTGTGTTTGTTCCACATAAAATTGTCTCTAGTATATAGATCTGTATTTGAGCTAATCTCAGTGGAATAGGAAGCTTGTTGTATCTTTATTTGTTCTACATGACCTATCAAGGAGCTTGGGATTGAAGCTCAACTTGGAATTTGCGAGAACAAACGCCATTTAAAAAGGTACACTTTTATTCTTCCTCTTCATTCATTAGCTTAATTAGATCTAAAAGGATGTCAGTGACCAATGATAACACCCTTTCTGACTTGGTTTTAGGGTTTTAGATACCAAGAGGGAATCCTCTTGTCCACAGGAGGATTCATGTGTAACAGTGAGCCACCATGATAATGTAGTCCAACCTCCACTGTAAACTTGGGTCCCATGTGCAAGTGATCATGTGAACTCCACATTCGATATAAAATAACTCATGAACCAACTGGAAATCATGCTCCAAAGATCTACACTAATAATGTGGATCCAAATATGTATATCCATCCACATAGTTGGAAAGGGTCAAAGTTGAATCTGAAAGGAACAATACCACTATAAAATATGAAAACGAGACACTGGAAGTCATAACTGGCTCCGGATTTATCACAATTATGTTCTCTACATAAGGTGGAGTAGAGCCATCATATAAAATATGAAAGTGATTGTTGATTATTTGGGTTGGTTGTCATTGATGTCAACCCTTGAAGAAAGTCTGGTAGCGAATTTTGGTAGCACAAAGGTTTGGGTAGTGGACCCAAGTTTTTTTGATGTATAATGGTATGAGTTTTAATATATTTGAAGGTAAGAATATTCTAGATCTATAGTACATGCCATGCCATTTCCGGTGGTATGTGGTGTTGTTCCTGAGATTAAACTTAAGGCTTAAAGAATAATGTCAGGCATTAGGAATTCAGGAACGTTGGTTTTAAAGGCTATTTTTCTTGTATTAGTTGTGTAAGAGTTAAATCCTAGAATGAAATTAATATATGAATAGAACAGAGGTTGTATTTCGTCATCTGAATCAATTTATCAAATTGAAGGAGGAGAAGAAAATTACAAAACTATTAAACAAACTAAGGCATCAATGGCATAAGAGTCTTATCTTGTTTATAGTATAAGGAAATGTATAATGCACTCCTGAAAGAATATAATATGTAGTGATCCAAATAACATGTAGGTCTTGTATTTGTTGTTAGCAAATACAGAGGAAAAACTGCTTGCTAATCAAATACTAAATGAAACCTAATCATGGTAGATGTTGCACTAAATTGTAATCATTCACTATTTCAGGAGTAACTTAAAGAGAAGATAAGATATGAAACACAAAGAGGGCACATAACTCAAACATCACAAAATTTGGAATCCCTATGACGTAGACGCACCCTCAGGCGACGTCCGCTCATAGGACCTCCTCCTTCCTTGGCCTGAAGAACTCAAAGGTTCTTCTATTTCCCTATCGGGAAATCTGCACCCACAGAATTCTCCTCGCGATCCCCTCTCTGCACTCGGAGGATCAGACTTTGCGGTTTCACGAGGTCAATGATCAAGTGCTATACTCTCAGATCCCCGAGACCCGATGCCTCAGTCAACGTTGACCTTTCCCTTACCTATCGGGACTTCTCCTATCGTGATTTCATGCCTTGCGATGTCAATCACTTCGTTTTACCGACTCCCGACTTTTGATATGCCGATTTCCCGACATGCGTGCGATTTGACCTTTCAACGTCCCATCACCTCTATCGGGAATTCGAGGTTCACAATTTTGCGAATCCTAATGCTATTGTATCGGGACTTCTCACCACAAAATCCTGATATCTTGTGCCACCTGTCCTCCACTCGCCGACTCTGCTGTGGCCCACACACTGTCCTTCGTCTGTTGGGATATCGCGTATCGCTATATCGCGATTCCAAACTGTCTGAGTATCCTATCCTCAAGACCTTCGATATGCAAAACCCCGACTTCATCAGACTTTCTGACATGCATCCCCACTGATGGATGGTTCTGATTTGCCGGGATATCGCGCTTCATGATTTCGCAATTCTCGTTGCAATGTTTTGGAGGTTCGATCCACGAAACCCCGATACATGATATACGTGTAGATCCGACAGTCCTTCTGATTCGAATCGATGGCTCTGCCCCTCCTGAGCTTCAAACCCCTCGGAAACACCTGCAGTATCTTCCCTACACCTTCTTGGGATCTAACGCCTCCCGGAATTTCGCGAAATCTCCTCGGAGAATTTCGACCATTTATCCTTTCTGATGAATTCTGCGAAAGGACTAAGTGTTCTTTTCCACGGATCTCGTTCACCTGCTCGCAAACTTGCGACGCTTCCCTCAAACTTCAAATCACAACTTGTCCTCTCTATTCTCCAACAAACTCAAAGGCCTATCCTTCCTGATCTTTTCCCACAGCTTTGAGTCTTTTAGAAAGAAAACCCTCCTGCACGCACTCCTTGCGGAAAACCTTCAACAACATCTAAGTGTTGAAGTCCCTCGACTCTGCACACCTCTGCAGTAGCAGTCTTTCATCTCTTTACTTAGGTTCGCAACCCTAATACTTTTACCCAGCCCGCGCACTCCTTACACGGCCCTGTGCCCAACTGCACTTCTGAGGAAATGAGAACAAAAGCTATCTCTATTTGAACCCCTCTGTCAACGCACTCCTTGCAGACAATTCGACTGCACTCCTTGCAGGAATTCTCTAGCTCAAATAGAGAAACAATTGAAACTCATTCCTTCTTCCTTTCAGACTTCAATTCAGACATGAAATCATATACATAGCACATAAAAGCAAATGTATAACAAGAAACAAACATTCATGAGCATATCAACATCAATACACAAAGAACAACACAAACCATGAATTTGAATCAAAGCTTCCTTCTATTAATTCAAATGTATGTACATGGGTGTTCTTTACACAGCTCTCTGCTATTCTCCTGTGCTCTTCCTGCTTCAACTCTTTCTGCTTAATGTTACAATGTATAATGAGGGTGTCTATATCCGTTTTTCCCTCCTTCTTTCTAAAACTGTCTAATCTATGAATTCAAGTCTATCTACCCACATTAACTATATTAAATGTCGTCTATCTACTAAGGACGAGAGTGTATGGCTCAAGGTCTTGATTAAATTTACAAGTGCGCTTTATCTTAAATGACTCATTTAAGATCGCACAACAACTTCCAAAGTGAAATTCAAAAAGAATTTGTGCTAGCTTGTCTAGCTGTCCTCGGCTTCCGCACTGGCTCGCTTGATGTGGGCGATGCTCCTACATCACCCTGTCTGCACTTGTATTAATACTCACAAAAAAAAAGTTTTCTCAGTTACAATACGACAAGAAGAAGCATGTGATTAACCTTAGAAAGTTATATTTATACAAAATGTTTTCAACCTTAAACGATTGGAATTCCCCTTATTTATAAAATAGTAAAAATTACAAAATGTAAAATGGGAAACACTTACTTGCATATTTTCTGTCAGTCTCCTCATTATGCTGGCAGAGGAATTTTTCTCTCTAGTTCTCTAGCTCTGAAACAAATAACATACAAAAGTTATCTCATTTGTTTCTAGTGGTGCTACCTTTTCCTTGCTCAATACATTTGATGCATCTGCTCACGAATTGTGCCACCGACCTGGAGGGATTTGTTAAATTAGTAGCCTCAAAAATATATAATTTCTTTTCCAATTGAGGCAATCTTTCTTCCGTTCTTCTATCTTCTGAAACTATAGATTGTAATTGTAGACTAGGCTTCACTAGCCATCTATTTATCTATATAATATCAACATGTTTTATCTATGAGATTTCAGCCTGAGCCTCTTCCATATTTGTCTTAATGTCAAGTTGATGTTTTGTTATGTCAATATGTCCCAGTACTCTAGAGTTATCTTCTTTATCAAGGCCTAATAATTCTTTGTTTAGTGAGTGGAAATCACCTTGACAAAACTCCTTCACTTCATTGGCCATTTTCCTACTTTCAACTATGCTAGATTCTGAGGTCTTTAGTATGATATCACCTCTGGTCTGTTCTGAAATGGACAACCTATAATCCATAGCTACTCCTTCTTTTGTTGAAGACACAACTACTTCTTGGAAGGTATTCTAGGCAACAATATATTATCTCTCTTAAACAAATGTTATTTAATTATTGATCTATCACCCAAAAATGATCTTCGACAGTTTCAACCTTAGTGAGAAGGCTTTGTTGTGCTACTTCTAGTTCCTTTCTCACTTCTAATGCCTGATCTTGGAACACTGTTATATATACAATCATGTTTTGGGTAGATCTTACTTTGGCTTGTAGTTGCCTTACCAACTCATCCTGCTGGGTGGCCTGTCCCTGGCTCGCCTGTATATTCTTGTGCATCTCCTCGAGGCTAGATTTCCTGTTTGTTGATGGTTTTAATCTGCTCAAATCCCTTATTGACCTCGCTCCATACATTCTTTTCTACAGTCTTCATTTGATTCTGTAATTGGCTTATTTGCATATCTTTCTCCTTCATTCGTTCTTTTAAATTTTCGACTGAAAACTGGTTAGCTGTTGCAAAATCTCCTAGTGAACCTGCTACTTCTTCTACAAAGTCTACCTCCTCCAAGTATTCTCCATCAATTAGAACCCTGTGTCTTTTTATAGTTGAACCTTCCTTTAGGTGCATTTATTTCTTCACCACAACCTTCCTTTTATTTCTGAAAAAAAAATTGGAAGTAGGCAACTCTTCAACTAAAATGGGTGTGAGGTCCTCTATGAATACTAACTCTACATTTGGGTTCCCTCTGGGGAATTTTAACGGTATGATGAATTGGACAAGGATGCCGATTTCGGTGGACAACTGTTTCTCGACCGCATTTGTAGTTGAGTTATCTAGTGTAAACAATGGTCCTTCTTCTCCCTTCTTTGTTAGTGTCTCTGCTTGATCTTTGTCTTGGTCACCTGATACATTTCTTGATGGGATATCTTATTTCTGATTCAACACCTCAGTCTTCTCTAAACTTCCCTAGATTTCTTGTATGCTGGAGCTTACTTCTTTTGAGCTTCAGGTCTCTGTTTGTTGTGCAGCTGGAGACGTCGGGGTTCCTCCTTATAACACTTTAGGGAGGCTACTTCTTCAGTGCCTCTGGAAGTCATAAAAATCAATCATTTCATCGGGTGACATATCTCAAGCTCGACTCAAAACCTATGGATATGATCTTGCTCCTCGAAAAATCTTATCTTGAGGGGAATATTCATGTTCATACCTTTTCAAATTGTAGTTGGCCATGTGATTACCCATGACCTTCTACGGTTCGTGCTTTTTGAATTCAATGCTGACCATATTTATTTATTCCAAGGTCATGGCCTCTACTTTAGAGTGACCGAAATATAATAGGGAAAATGTACTAATATGCAGGGGAAAACAAGGCCATACCTTTTTCTGTACTGTTTTGAGCTACTTATTAATCCCACCAAGAACAGTTTTTCGTGCGACCTCTCGACACACTAGTTGGTCTGGTAAAAATTGTGGCAGAGCATATGGAGGAACTATACAACCAAAAACCCTAATATAGGAGAAGTGTTCCTCAACGTACCTGTCTTCTATTCTTCCTAGGTTAGTCACAATTTTGTCGAAGATTCTAGGAGGTGGGTAGCCATATATGGTGGTGTGCATTGACACCACTACCCAGTTGCAGATCTCATAAAAGAAGTATTTTTCCTTTTCTTACCAAAGCTCCAAATGATAAATATGTATGGGTTCAAAACTATTTAGAGTCCAACTCCAGTCCATCAGTAAAAAAAGCGTCATGAAACAGACGACATACATAATATAAGATAACATGAAAAATTGGGTCGGTTGCCCCTTGGCTCTTAGTGACTGATATCTTGCAATATCTTGAACCAAGCTGACCGACAATATCTTTGCCCAGTCAAAAGAGTACCCTTAAACTACTGTGTGTATAATAGGTACCCATGGTAAAAATAAATGAGTTGTGTTTTCCTTCCTGTAGAGCCTACACATCATCATTGATATGTACATTATGTGGGGTTCTAGTGCGAAAACTGGGTATATACCATGGGAGTCCTCTCTGAACTTCTCGGGGAGAGAATACTAGTCTTTAATTAAACTGGGAAGGTTTTTTCTGTATTGGTCACATTCCTTCTTGTTGAAATATACTAGGAAAATTTCATTGTAAACGAAATTGGGCACCGAAGACAATTTGTAAATCACCTGTAGATGTTCTGGCCTGAAAGACCCAACTGCGACCTTTTGTAAATTGAAAATAGTCCTGGTTGGGATATCTACGTGGTACAACACCCAACCGATCATATCACTGTAGGGAAGGATCTTAGGCCTTGTTGCTATCTTCTGTAGCTCTAACCGAGCAACAATTTTGTATTTGGTAGATAGGTCTTCCTTCTCATTGTCACTTGAATCATCTAGGAAATTTACCAATTCATATTGTAAGATTTTGAATACTTGCGTCCAGGATTTGACAATGTTTATGCTCTTGGGAGAGGTGTCGGAGTGAACATCTACATTCTGTCTTAAACTTTCACCAATTGCTTTAGGTGATTTCCCTAGAGCCATGGTATAAAGCTTTTGAATTCTGTTATCTTCCATAGGAAAGGCGTAAAATCCTTCAGTTGGAAAAACTTACATCTCAGTAAAATGCATAATGAAATTCAAATTTGCATTCCTTTTCCTTTAATCGCATAGGTCAACCAATACCTTCACCGATAGAGTATTTAATTTCTTTAATGAATCAGATTCAAGCGGTGGCTCAAAATCTTATTTAGAATGATTTATGTAAAGGCATTATTAATGGCATTTATTTTTGGTGGTTCATGCTCTGGAAAAGAACATACAAAATTTGAATCTATCTGAGTCATCATTAAGAGATGGATTAATTAAGAGATAATCTTTGTTAAAGCATCAGTTAATCATATTTATCATTAAGTAAATTTTTGCATTTCATCTCTTGGGAGATTTTATAACAGCCTGAGCTATAACTTACGAAATGAGAAATTGCGATGTGCTTAATAAGTTTAATTGTGTTTAACCTTTTTAATTAATCATGATTAACCTCAAATATTTTGGGGTTTCGGGTCTCGGGATATTGATAGTCGCTACATGTTGGTATCCATGAAATGTGAAATCATGATAAGATTTATTAATCGTTAATTGTTCCTAACCCTAAAATAACTCAGTTTAACTTAAGATAGTTTTGCGACTTCATATACCGAGACTTTGGAGTTCTTACATGTTGGAATGTTAGTATCGCAAAACCATGAAACCTGACATTTTGAAGGTATCCTTTAGTGATTTGACCTTTTAACGAGTGGGCAGCTCCATAACTTTTAAGGATTTCAGATCATTGGATTCAATGAAAGACTTCATCAACAGTAATATTCAAGTGCGCGTTTTTCCTTATTTAAACTAGAATGAAACTTATCTAAGTTGAAATTTTAGAAACATATATATGTTCCAACATGTGGAACGTCACATAACTCCTCACAGTTAGAGAGTTATGGCCATGTGAAGTTGGAGAACCCTCATGAGTCATCTAGAAGCCCCAAAAGGTCAAAGTAGTCAAAGTGGTCGCAAAGAAAAAATTATTTAAATAATAAAGTGAAGTGATGAGTATACTATAATTCAAAGTGGATACAAAAGAAATTATTTAAACAATAAAGTTAATGGATAAATTACTAAATGGACAAGTGGTTAGAAGTGGGTTAGCCCCAAAATAAGGAAAGTGGTTTAAGAGATTTTAGAAGGTAAATAATAAAGTGAAGTGATGAGTGTACTATAATTCAAAGTGGATACAAAAGAAATAATAATGTTGATGGAGAAATTACTAAGTGGACAAGTGGTTAGAAGTGAGTTAGCCCTAAAATAAGGAAAGTGGGTTAAGATGATTAAAAGGTAACCCCTTGAGGAAGCTACATAAAAGTATAAATAAGAGGCAAAGGTATCTAATTTTAACCAAACTTGAGAATATTGAATATCTATAAGTTACTGAGGTAACCAAAGGATATCTAAGCTGAATTTAAGAGGGAAGGTGAAGTAAAGAAGGATGAAATTGAAGGGAGGATAAATTCTTTTAATGATGCTTTCTAAGGTATGTTATTTATAGGTCATCTCACCATTTTCACAATAATGTTTTTCTATAATGATTCATACTACAAAATATGGAGGTTGTTGAGAAAAAATTTCCAAGTAGTTGTGACAAAAATTCCAGCTTGTGGGTCGTTGTATTTTTGGAGTTACACTCTGTGGAAAATAGTGTTTGTGGCTAGTCCTGAAACTAGTCTAAAACAAGTGTTTTGGGTAAAAACATCATAACTTCTTAATAAAAAATACAAATTTAGTAAGACCAAATGTATTGGTTATAGTATATCTTGCAGTATATTGTTTTACCATTTTCAGATCTATACAACAAATATTCTGTGCAGGGCATTCTCTACAAGTTCGATCTCACAAAAAAACTAGAATTCAACAAGGTATTTCATTTTTTCTATAACTCCTTTTCTGAGAGGTTCCAAGTATTGAAATCTAGGGAATTTCATAAAAGACACTGAAGAACATTTTGTACGATTTTCAGATCTTTATTCATTATAGGTACATAGTTATTATTATTGCAAGTTAGGGTTGTTGACTAATCCAAAATTAATCATGTGAGACTAAAGTAAAGTTTGATAAAATGCTAGTCTCTTGCTATTAAATTTAAGGAAGGTTTTCAAGTATGTGATCATATATACCAGGTCTATTACAGAGTTACAAATCAGATTTGGATGATGAAATTGATGAGGTATGTTACAGATAGAGGTTGTATAATAGTGAGGTTGTGGCACATGGTTTGATATAATGATTTATGGTATTTGGTTATGGATAATGTGATGTATTAATAGAGAAATTTTGATGGTTATATTGGTATATGTATTTGGTATATGGTTGAGGTACATGTTGGGTGCATGGTTGAGACAAGCAGTTGATGAGTTGGCACATACATGAGGTGTATATTTGATGATGTTCATACATCATGATGAGTCATAGCTTATGAGTAGTTGATACATTATTGGTACATACTTGGTACATGGTTGGAGGTACTTGTTAATAATATTGTCGAAACATGGTTTATGGATGATGTAGCATACTTGTATTGGCATATTGTTAGAAGCACATATTGATATTGGTGATGATTATGAGTTGTTTTGTTATGCTTGGTTGTGTAGAAATTTCAATACAAATTAAGTATTTCCTGCGATTCTCCTGATCTAACAAGTATATGCCACTGTTAAATAAAAAATCGCTTCTACTGTTATTATTGAAAAAAATTAAACCACGATCACAAAGTGAAATATCAAGAACACATAACAAATACGTTTTACCAGGAAATCGTAAAGCTAAAAACCCCACTATCATATATTATGTATATCATGGATCATGAAACAATCTCATACAAAACTCTAATCCAAGATCTCTCAGTACAATACAATCATCTCACACTATCATACAAAAATTCAACAAATACATGTGCCAATCCTCTGTGTCCAAATAGCCTGCCACCTCTGCACAATCCCTGCAATTAGAATTCTCACAATGAATTCAAATTGCCTAGTTTGCACATGCTCATGATAATATCCACTGCATGTGTGATGAAATCACAACTAATATCCAAACTGTCCCTTTCACCTATTATCTCAATCGGGTCTCCACTGGATCTGACATGCATGTAGTTAACCATGGCCAATCTTCAGCTGCATGTGAGTTCACTGATTTGAATTAATGAATAATTAATTCACTGAACTCTCACTAGTGCAAGTTTAGTTACAACTAGTACAACTAAGATTAACTCACTTAACTACACTTATAATTCTGTTACAATTCCAACTCACTCAGTTATAAATGAGATAATATATTAATATTTATTTTCCAATTTATTTAAGGGAAAAGTAAATTAGAAACATGTTTCTTGTTGACTTTTCAACACTCCCTCTCAACAAGAAAGGGATTATCCTTCATCCCAATCCTGTCTCTATGATATTAGAATTTTCTCCTGGTGAGCACCTTCGTCAGAATGTCTGCATTTTGATCTTCCATAGGAATGTATTGAAGCAACATGATCTTCCGCTGCACACAATCTCTGAGATGATGATACCAGATATCTATATGCTTAGATCTATCATGAAACACATGATTAATATAGAGTTTAATGCAACTCTGATTATCACAATAAATCACTGTTGGATCTAAATGAGAACCAAACAAACCAACCAAGATCGTCCTCATCTATATAGCCTCACATGTAGCTTGACTCACTGCCATGTATTCCACTTCCATTGAACTAAGTGACACAGATATTTGTTTCCTGTTGTACCAAGAAAAAACTGTAGATCCGATACTAAATATCCCCCTTGATGTGCTCTTTCTATCCATTGTGCTACTCGCCCAATCTGCATGCATGAAGCCATGCAAATTCACTTCATCTTTCTATCTATACCATAATCCATACTCATATGTGCCCTTCAGATATCTCAAGACATGCTTACATGACTTACAAAAGAGTTTGGTAGGCTTAACCATTGTTTGATTTAGTTGGTTAACCACATAGAAAATGTTCGGTCTCATGTTCACTAAATACATTAGCGAACCCACTAACTGTCAATAGACAATAGCATCCACTACCTCTCCAAAAGTAGCATCCTCTTTCCTCTAGTTTCCTGGAAGAGGAGTATCCATGGGTTTGCATCCCTCCATGTGAAACTTACCCAGTATGTCCCTTGCATACTTGCCTTGAGACACAAAAAGTTCACCATCTCACTGCCATATTTCCAATCCAAGGAAATAATGAAGAAGGCCCAAATCCTTCATCTCAAACTCCTTTACAAGGTCATCCTTGCATGAGTGTATCAACTAGTCATCACCAGTTAATATTAAATCATCAACATAAAGCACAATGATTAAGAGCTTACCCTCCATCAAAATTTGGTATAGGTTTGCATCCAGTTCACTTTTGGTGAAGCCCAGTCCAGTGAAATAACTTTCTATCTGAGTGTACCAAGCACGGGGTGCTTGCTTCATCCCATACAGTGCTCTCTTGAGTCTTCACACATGTGACTCCTTGTCAAAGGTCTAAAAAACCTCTGGCTATTCAATGTACACTTATTCCTCAATGATCCCATTGAGAAACACAACTTTTACATCCATTTTATGAATGCTCCAGCCCATTTGTGCTGAGAGTGCAAGGATGGATATTATGGAAGAGTACCATGTGACAGGTGTAAAGTTCTCATCATAATCTATCCCCTTGATCTGTGAGAAGCCCCATGCCACAAACCTGGCCTTGTGTTTCTCCACACTCCCATCAACAACTTGCTTTACCTTGTAGATCCATCTCAAACCTACCACTGATTTGTCGACCGATCTTGGGACAACTTCCCATGCATTGTTTTTGACAATGGAGTCATAATCCTCTACCATAGCATCAACCCAAGTGGGATCCTACACTAATTCCTGAAAGGAAGATGGTTCAGTCACTACACATTTTCTCATGACATCCATGTATCCAACAAATTGATCAAGAGAATATCTCTGTCTGCGCTGTGAAGTAGGGGCTCCTACATTCTGTACAACATCTAGTCTCTATCTGTCAGCTTCCATCGTGCACTTTCTACCATTTCTGATGGATGGATTTGCTCGAGTGGTTTCATCCACTCCATGAATCTCCTCATGTGGCTGATCCACATCTTGAGACTCATCTTTGGGAACCAACAGTTCCTCTTCTGCATGCAAGTCTAGCTCCCTCTCAAGCGACAACCGCATGGCTTTCCCCTCATCGAATTTTATTCCCGTCGCATGACAATGATATTACTGTTTGGAAAATACACACGATAATTATGGGGTGTTTTTGTGTACCCCACAAATATCCCTACTTTAGTAGTCAGTTCCAGCTTCTTCCTGGAATCCTTGGTCACATGCACATAAATAGATGAGCCAAAATTTTTAAAATGAGAAACATCAGGTTTCTTACCAGTGAAAGATTCTTCAGGTTTACTCATGCCAATTATTCTATGAGGACAATGATTCTACACATAAACCGTAGTATTGTATTCTTCTGCACACAAATGCATTGGTAGGCCTTGATCATGCAAAATTGCTCATGCTGCACCCACGATCATTTTGTTCTTTCTCTCCGTGACCCCATTTTGATGTGGGTTATGAGGTGCTATGAGTTCCCTTCGAATTCCTTCTCTATTGCAGAAGTATTTGAATTCGTTACAGATGTGTTCTCCACCATTATCTCTCCTTAGAGCCTTCACTTGCTTCCCCGACTCTTTCTCCACCAATGCTTTAAACTCACAGAAATTTGAGAATGTTTGATCCTTCTTATGCATGAAGAATATCCATCATTTACAAGAAAATTCATCAACAAAAATAACATAATACCTATGTTTTTTTGTTGAAGCGACCGAGAATGGTCCACACACATCTATGTGAATTCTCTCCAGGATCACCGAAGCATGGTTCTCCTTTTCATGAAAGGTGGAATTTACATAATTCCCCATGGTGCACCCCTTGCACTGATCTAACTAAGCAAGTGTTCCCATTGGAATTCTAGTAGATATTTGTTGCATGATCTTCAAGGCTCCATGATGAACATGGCTCAATCTCCTATGCCATAATTCACCCTCATCCCGTCTCACCACTTTTTCTACCTTGCCTATCATGGAACCGCATCCATCTACCTCCAACATGTAGATATTCTTAACTTGAATCCCTATCTTCTTGACTTGACCCATTGCTTTGTGTCTCAGGAAAGTTTTTCCATCACTAAAAACAACGTCATAGCCTCTGTCCTCCAACATTGCGACTGAGACCGGGTTTTTCTTCAGACCTGGAACATGCATAACATTTTTCAATTGAAATGGTTTACCTGACTCCCCTTGAAAGGTAATGGTACCAATTCCAGTTGCACTGTATCATCCATCGTCACCCAATTCTATATGCATTCTAAGATCTTTCTCCTCCAATTCAATGAAAGATTATTTATCTCATGTCATGTGGAAGGAAGAACCACTATCCAAATAACACACCGATCCCGATGCACTTGATGCCATGCATTTGATCAAAGTCAATTCAAGTTCAAATTGCGAGACAAGAGCCTCTCTAGTTGTATCTCCAACAACCGTCTTGTTCTTCCTCTTCTGTGTACAACTAGTAGTGAAATGCCCATGTTTGTGGCAATGAAAACACTTCACTTTGGACAAATCCATATTCTTGACTCTAGACTTGGATTTTGAATGGAATTTATTCCCTTTCCCTTTCCTTGCCTTGGAAATCAAAGCACAATCCTCTTCATCATCACGCTTTGATGAAGATCCATCTCTGGTGTTCCGCCTGAACTCCTCTTGCACTAGATCCAACCATAGTCATTCCCAATTTGGCATTTTTTCCCTTCCATTGACAGAGTCTTGACAACTGTGCCAACTCTTGGGAAGTCCTAGGAGCGCCAATCTCACCAAATCATCAACAGTGACTATTATTCCCACACTTCCAAGCTCATCCCGACATTGGACAAACTTCATGAGATATTTTGGAATGGTGTCACCCTTCTCCATCTTGATATTCTTGAGTTTATCTTTGAGCACCAATTTCCTATGGTCGCTACTTTTCTAGAATAGATCTGTGAAAACCTTCCACATTGCATGTCGTGTGGTTTTCCCATGGAGACATGAGACAATGTGGTCTCGTACTCCCTCCAACAGAATGCTCCTCACCTTTTCCACTTTCTTTTTCCATGCATCAAGATTTGTAGTGTCTATCACATCCGGCTTAGGAACATCTTTGTCAATGTATTCCTTCAAGCCATTGTCTTCAAGTACTGCTTCCATCCTGTCCTTCCAATAAATTTAGTTCGAGCTTCCCTCGAGTGCATACTCCAACCTGAAGCCATTGAAAGACATTTCGATCTTGAATCAACTGTCGTACCAAGAAAATCCTGCAAATTCGAATGTTATCCAACCACAAAACTCAACTGGTTCAATTCCTCTTGCCCTGGGAGGTTCGCACCCCATATGAGAGCAGCCTGAGGGAAGTTTTCACCCTACCAATTTCTAGCTTGTGAACTTTTTGAGGAAGTTCACACCCTACCAGTGTCTAGCTTGTGAACTTGTTGAGGAAGTTCGCACCCTACCAGTGTACAGCCTGCGAGAATCACAAGGAAGTTCGCACTGTAATGCACTGTGGGGTGGGGGAATTTCACACCTCTCCTTCAAGAAGCCTACGAGGATCTTGATGAATTTCACACCTCTCCTTTGAGTAGGGTGTGAGAATTTATGCTCCTAGAAATGTGCATAGTTTTCAGTACTAAGGTTTGCACCCTGCTAGAGATGGGACCTGTGAAAATAATATTGTTTTTGCACCTCACTTCCGTGGCTCCGTGGCTCTGATACCATGTAGAAATTTAAAAAAAAATTAAGTATTTCCTGCGATTCTCCTGATCTAACAATTATATGCCACTTTTAAATACATAATCACTTCTACTATTATTCTTGTGGAAAATTAAACCACGATCACAAAGTGAAATATCAAGAACACATAATACAGAAGTTTTACTGGGAAAGCATAAAGCTAAAAACCCCACTATCATATAATATGTATATCATGGATCATGAAACAATCTCATACAAAACTCTAATACAAGAGCTCTCAGTACAATACAATCGTCTCACACTGTCATACAAAAATTCAACAAATACATGTGCCAATTCTCTGTGTCCAGACAACTCGCCTTCTCTGCACAATCCCTGTAATTAGAATTATCACAATGAATTAGAATTGCCTAGTTTGCACATGCTCATGAGCATATCCACTTCATGTGTGATCAAATCACAAATGATAGCCAAAATGTCCCTTTCATCTGTTATCTCAACTGGGTCTCCACTAGATCTTCCATGCATGTAGTTAACTGTGGCGAATCTTCAGTTGCATGTGAGTTCACTAATTTGAATTAATGAATAATTAATTTACTGAACTCTCACTAGTGCAAGTTTAGTTACAACTAGTACAACTAAGCTTAACTCACTTAACTACACTTATAATTTTGTTACAATTCCAACTCACTCAGTAATAAATGAGATAATAGATTAATATTTATTGTCCAATTTATTTAAGGGAAAAGTAAATTAGACACATGTTTCTTGTTGACTTTTCAACAAGTTGATGCACATCTTTGAAAGTTGTCTTGGTAATTGATTTTAGTGAGTAGATTTGATTTGGTTGATAATATTGATGAGACAAGTTGTTGTGATAGGTTCTTTGGACAGGTTGTTGGGACATGTTATGGGTACAAGTTGGTTCATGGTTGATGTACCTGTTTATGGTACAGGTTGATTACAGTTTGTTTGGTACAGGTTGGTGCATGGTTGATGCACTTGTTTATGGTACAAGTTGATTATAGGTTGAGGTATAGGTTGATGCATGGTTCAGGTTATTGGTACAGGTTATTTGGTAAAGGTTGATTGGTATAGGTTTACATCACTATATCTTCCAGTGATAGTGTGACAATGATTCCATCATTCTACTTTTATTTCAGGGAGGTTGGATGGGGAAAGGACATGTGGTTGTATCCCCCTTCCAGTTGTATTCAAAGAACATAGGGGGTTGTAGCCTCCTTCTGGTTGTAGTCAGAGAATTAGGGAGTTGGACATTCCCCCAGGTTATAGCCCGAGAAACTAGGGGGTTGGATCTGCCTTCCATTTGCAGCTGGAAAACAAAGGAAGTTGGTGCTTCCAATGAATGTAATTCTTAAATACAAATAAGAAAAAGAATTTTGTGGTTTTCTCCGACTTTGGGTTTCCACGTAAAAACACTGGTGTACTTTGTATGTGTATGATTTCTCATTTTCTCATTTTTTGTTTAATATGAAACTATTGGATGATAATGCTACATTGATGTAACACTTGCATTTTGTGGTTAAAAATGATTAAATTACTTTATTACTGATTCACCCCCCCTCTCAGTAATCCAACAATTTGAATCAGAGCCAGTTCCTTCAAGAATTAGTTTAACCACTGAAAGGTAGATCATGGAGAGAAACAAAATTTATAAACATGGAATACCACAGTTTGATGGAAAAAAGTGTGCATTCTAGAGTAGAAGGATGAAAACATATATACAAGAACAATGATTTTAAATTTGGCAATCTGTAGTAGATGGATACAAGGAACCAACAATTTCGCCAACAAGTGAGAGAGCAATAAAAATCAGTCAAAATAATTCCAAAGCCACAAATGAACTTTTGAATGGTCTTAGTGAATCTATATACACCAAAGTTATGCATTGTAAATCCGCTAAATATGTTTGGGACAAACTTCAAAATATTTATGAAGGATATTCAAAAGTCAAAGAAACAAAGCTTCAAACTTACAGAGGTTAGTTTGAACAACTAAAGATTAAGGAAGATGATAACATTGTAGCTTACTTCTTACGAGTCGATGAAACAGTAAATGCAATCATAGGATTGGGAGAGGAAATTAAAGAATCTGAAATTGTTCAAAAAGTACTAAGATCTCTTCCTATGAGATTTGATCCTAATATTTCAACACTAGAAGAAAGAGCAGATCTATACTAAATAAGCATGGATGAACTACATGGAATCTTCACAGCGTACGAAATGAGAACTGAATAGGAAAATCTATACTCAAAGCATCCAAAAGGTCAAAGCAAAAGGGAACGAAAAAATAAAAAGAACATAACAACAACAGTGACATCTCAGAAAATGATGAAGAAATGACCAAATTTGTCAAGAGATTGAACAAGGTAACCAATGACAGATATAAAGGTAAGCTTCCATTGATTTGTTTTAATTGTGATGGTATTGGTCATTTTTCTAACAAATGTCCTCATAATAAATGTACTCAAATAACAAACAAACATATAAAGGAAAAAGAACCACAAATAAAGTTTTCAATAAAAACTTATGCACCAAAGAAGACATCTCCTCATCAAATGAAGAAGAAGTTAGTGAAAGTGAGACATAAAGAGTTATATTCATGGAAGTAGAAGAATTTGATAAAGAATACACTAAAAAAGAATATGAATAGGAAGAATTTGACTACCGAGAAGAATTATTTACTGCCATAGAAGTTATAAGAAGAGAAAAGAGGAAAAACAAGAAGCTACATGCAGAACTAGACAAGAAGGAAGACACTCAAGAACTAGAGAAAATCATCACAGAATTGAAGGTTCAAATAGAAGAACATAAAATAATTGAAGAAGCACTCAAATAACAATTGGAATAAAGAGACACAATCATTGGAAATTTGGAAGCAGAGATTGTCACATTGAGAAAGGATATTCAAAAGAAAATTATGCAGAACAAATCAAAAGTTTTGGATGACATTATCAGTAGTCAAAGGCCTAATCATGAAAATTATAGAATTGGATACAATCATACGGAAAATGGATCAAGCTCCAAAGCAACAGAGCAAGAAAGATATTGAAAAATTTATGCAGAAACAATCAAAGGGGACAGGAAGACCTACAAGGAAGATTACAGGGATACTCCTCCACCGAGAAGATTCAAATTTCGGAATCGACGATCGACAGAAATAGATAGGACTCATGAAGAAGGATTCATAAGAGTAACTCCTTTTATAAGATCTTAAACTCCCTGTTATCAAAATATCATTTTTGGTTTATGTTATGCATGTAATAATTTCGGACATAAAGCTGTAAGTTGTAGAGCTAATAGCAGGAACATAAACAACTTTAAAATTCATTCACAAAATGGTTATCCAAGAAGGCCTAGTGAAACACAGAGAAGAAGCTACAGTGGGTTTGAATCATTGAGAACTAAAGTGGAATGATATAAGTGAAATAACTTTAGACACATGGCCAAATATTTTAGAATGAAAGCCCCTCCTAGAGAACCACAATAAAACAACAACAGTCACAGACAGGAGCCTCATAAGAGAATATGGATAAGAAAGCATGATCAGTATATATATTAGAAGGTTTGGACATATATATTACAATGGACAAGAGCATGGATTCATATATTGGTTCAGAGAGTGGTTCAGAGGCAAAGGAACATTATCATAATGGATGATAATTACACAAGAAATGGCTCGAACAATGCTAATGGATTCCAAATTGACAGTTTTTTTTTGTACACATGCAGTGTATACATCAGTTCACATTCAAAATAGAGTAATGGTTAGAAACAACAATGACAAAAATTCCTACAACTTATGGAATGTAAGCATAGAGAACAATCTCTACATCAAGGTAACTCAAGGTATTATTTTATTAATTGAAATTTATGTTGATGATATCTTTTTCGGAAGTACTAATGAGAGGTTAAGCCGAAAATTTGGAAAGGACATGCATAATGAGTTTGAAATTTCATTACTCAAAGAAATATCCTTCTTTTTGGGTCTTCAGATACATCAAAGAAACCAAAGAATTTTTGTTTCTCAAACTAAGTATATCATAGAAATGCTAAAGAGGTTTGGAACAAAAGATTGAAAACCAGATACCAATCCTATGCAAACCAGTTGCAAGTTGAAAAAATATGATGCTTCAAAGTCTACAGACCATAGGAAATACATGTCAATTATTGGTATCTTACTATATGTGACAACATCCAGACTATATGTAATGCAACAGTTGGACAGGTGGCACGATTTCAAGAAACACCAAAGGAATCACATATATTAGCAGTGAAGAATATTTTCATATATCTCAAAGGAACATAAGTGTTTGGATTATGGTATCCAAAAGGAAAGGATCTATCACTTATTTACTACACAAATGCAAATTGGGCATGTTTCATTGATGACTGACAAAGCACCAGTGGAGCAATGTTCTACTTGGGTGACTGTTTAGTATCTTGGCTAAGCAAGAAAAAATTATCAATATCTTTATCTACAACCGAAGCAAAGTATATTGTAGTAGCATGATGTTGTACTCAAGTTCTATGGATGAAACAAAATTTGACAAATATACGGGTTGATTATTATGAGCCCATTCCAATCTATTGTGATAATATAAGTGCCATTGGTATCTCAAAGAACCCGATGATGCACTCTAAGACGAAGCACATTCCAATAATGTATCACTTTCTACACGAAAAGGTTGCAGAGAAGAACATCATAGTTGAATATGTGGGCATAAAAGAACAAGGGGTAGACATATTTACAAAATCGTTTCCACGAGAATCCATTGATTATCTTCGCTAGAGACTCAAAGTAATTTCTACTCCAAAATGAATGATTTTGAATACTTATCTTATATGTCTTATATTTACACAAGGAAGCACCATAAAGAGGACATTTTAGGATGGGATATCAGTTTCAGGAAGAGTTCAGTCAGGGGGAGAAGCCCGAGATGGAAATATACCTTTTCCATTCATGACAAAGGGGGAGAGATTTATCAGATGCAAAGATATAATTGCTTGGAGAAAGAGCACAGAGGCATGGTTCTAGGGGGAGCGATGATAATAGGGGGAACATGAGTGATATGACTTCAATATTGCATCAGAGTGTTTCCATCAATGCCAAAGGGATATATTTTTTATTATTTGGGTTGGTTGTCATTGATGTAAACCCTTGAAGAAAGTTCGATAGCGAATTCCGACAACACAAAAGTTTGGGTAATGGACCCAATTTTGTTTGATGTATAATGGTATGAGATTTAATACATTTGAAGGTAAGAATATTTTATATCGATAGTACATGTCATGCCATTTCTGGTGGTATGTGGAACTCCACATAACTCCTCACGGTTAGAGAGTTATGGCCATGTGAAGTTGGAGAACCCTCATGAGTCATCTAGAAGCTCCAAAAGGTCAAAGTAGTCAAAGTGGTTGCAAAGAAGAAATTATTTAAATAATAAAGTGAAGTGATGAGTGTACTATAAGTCAAAGTGGATAAAAAATAAATTATTTAAATAATAAAGTTAATGGATAAATTACTAAGTGGACAAGTGGTTAGAAGTGGATTAGCCCTAAAATAAGGAAAGTGGTTTAAGAGATTTTCGAAGGTAAATAATAAAGTGAAGTGATGAGTATACTACAAGTCAAAGTAGATACAAAATAAATTATTTAAATAATAAATTTAATGGAGAAATTTTTAGGTGGACAAGTGGTTAGAAGTGGGTTAGCCCTAAAATAATGAAAGTGGGTTAAGATGATTAAAATGTAACCCCTTGAGGAAGCTACATAAAAGTATAAATAAGAGGAAAATGTCTCTCATTTTAATCACACTTGAGTATATTGAATATATACAAGTGACTGAGCTAACCAAAGGATATCTAAGATGAATTGTATAGGGAAGGTGAATTAAAGTAGGCCAAAATTTAGGGGAGGAGAAATTCTTTTGATGATGCTTTCTAAGGTATGTTATTTACAGGTCATCTCACCATTTTCGCAATAACTTTTTTTCTAGAATGATTCGGATCGCAAAATCTAGAGGCTGTTGAGAAAACATTTCCAAGTAGCTATGACAAAATTTTTATCTTGTGGTTCATTGTATTTTTGGAGTTACACTCCGTGGAAAATAGGGTTTGTGGCTAGTCCTGAAACTAGTCTAAAATAGGTGTTTCAGGTAAAAAAATCATAACTTCTTCATAAAATATACAAATTAAGTAATACCAAATGTATTGGTTAGAGTAAATTAGGTAGTATATTTTTTACCATTTTCATATTTATACAAAAAATATTCCATGCGGGGCATTCTCTACAAGTTCAATCTCTAGAATAAACCAGAATTCAACAAGGTATGTCATTTTTTCTATAACTCCTTTTCTAGGAGGTTCCAAGTATTGAAATCTGGAGGAATTGCATAAAATACACTGAAGAACATTGTGTACCATTTTCATATATTTATTCATTACATGTACATAGTTATGATTATTGAAAGTTATGGTTGTTGACTAATCCAAAATTAGTCATGTGAGACTAAAGTAAAGTTTGATAAAATGCTAGTCTCTTGTTGTTAGAGTCAAGGAAGGTTTACAGGGATGTGATCATATACACCAAGTCTATTATAGAGTTACAAATCAGATTTGGATGATGAAATTGATGAGATATTTTGGTTGAGGTATGTTATAGATAGAGGTTGTATAATAGTGAGGTTGTGGCACATGGTTTGATGTAATGGTTTATGGTATTTGGTTATGGATAGTGTGATATATTACTAGAGAACTTTTGATGATTATATTGGTATATGTATTTGGTATATGGTTGAGGTACATGTTTGGTACATGGTTGAGACAAGTATTTGATGAGTTAGCATATACATGAGGTGTATAATTGATAATATTGGTACATCTTGATGAGTCATAGTTTATGTGTATTTGATGCATCATTGGTACATATTTGGTGCATGGTTGATGCACTCGTTGATGGTACAAGATAAGGTACAGGTTGATGCACATGTTTATGGTACAAACTGATTATAGGTTGTTTGGTACAAGTTGGTGTATGGTTGATGCACTTGTTTATGGTATAGGTTGATTATAGGTTGATTAGTGTAGGTTTACAACAGTATATCTCATAGTGGTTCCTTCATTCTACCTCTACATCAGGGAGGTTGGATGGGGCAAGGAAAGGTGGTTGTAGCCACCTTCCAGTTGTAGTCGGAGAACATAGGGGGTTGTAGCCTCCTTTTGGTTGTAGCCAGAGAATTGGGGAGTTGAAGCTTCCCTCAGGTTGTAGCCTCAGAAAATAAGGGTTGGATCCTCCTTCTAGTTGCAGCTGAAAAAAAAAGGAATTTGGTGCTTCCAATGAATGTAATTCTTAAATACATATAAGAAAAAACATTCCATGGTTTTCTCCCACTTTGGGTTTCCACATAAAAACACGGGTGTACTATGTATGTGTATGATTGTTCATTTGTTCATTGTTTATTTACTCTGCAACTATTGGATGATAATGCTACATTGACGTAACACTTTCATTTTGTGGTTAAAAAGTATTAAATTTCTCTATTACCGATTCACCCCCTCTCAATAATCCAACAATTGTCATCCTAAAAATGACAACTATCCATATAAGAATCATAACAAGTGGCCTCAAAATCATACCAAGCATAGGATTCTTGATTATATTCACCCATGATTCCCTACATAATATACCTCTCTTGTGTTGCAAGAGTCAGCTCTTGAACACTTTCCTTGAGGACTTGTCTCTCCATGTGAATTTCTCTGTTGAGTTTTGTCTTAAAATATTCCAATTGTCATTGGAATTCCCTAAGGAGTCAAATATACATTGGAAACACCACATATAATATACCAAAAGAAAACTATTAAAATGCACTATCCAATGGCACTGATATGGTAGCAACATGAGCACCCTTTCAAAAGTTATGATCTCTACAATCTCGTCTCCATCATGAAAAACCTGAAAAATTGCCGATTTTAAATTAGTGATATCTTCACTTCTGAAGCTTCGATTCAAATGAATTGTTTTTTGAAATGGGATATTTTTGAAAGAGGAACTCATATGTTGAATTTTTTATGGAAAATTATGCCCTAAGTTCTATACAAATAAGAAAAATCATTTGTCTGTCTGCAAAAAAACACTGAAAAATAGCAGATTTTACAATGATGATAACTTCACTTCCCAGACTTCGTTTCATATGTTCATTTTTTTTTAATTGGTTTTATTTATTTTTTATCGATAGGAACTCATATAGACAATAATTTTCTACAAATTTCATACATAAGTCTACATAAATTGTGTGTAGTGTCGCGATACTGTTTTTCTTGAAAAATATGCAAACATAGAAAAACAAATTGCCCCTTTTTTGTGGACGAAGAAAGTTCTCTGATACCAGTTTTTAAGTATCTAATTCCTGGAAAAAAGCACCACAATATATCTAAGTGAAATATAGAAATACCGCACATTATTATTATATAAAACCCTTCAGGTAGGGAAACACCATATAATGGATCCTATTATGGAAGGGATCCTCTTTTGTTCACTTTCCTCTTAGAGGGGGAAACCTCCTAATGAGCTACCGCTCCAAATATACTACTTCTTCTTGTCCCCATAACAATTTTCGAACCTCTTTATATAGTGCTACCAACGACCTATAAAAATTTTAGAGGAGGAACCTTCTAGAAGTGGAAACTTCATGGACTCTGTTTTGGACAATTTTTTTTTTTTTAAATCAATGGTTGTTTTTTTGATAGGAACTCATATATACAACCATTTTATACAAATTATGCATAGAAATCTATGTGAATTTTCTGGAGTGTCATGACCCTCTTTGTCTTATTGAAAAAAATTGCAAAAATAGAAAAACAAATTCCCCTTTTTGAGGCCAAAGAAAGTGCTCTAATACTAGTTGTTAAGCACCTAAGTCCTGAATAAAAAATCACCACAATAGATCTAAGAGAAATATATAAAACCCACACTTTATTATTATACAAAACCCTTGAAGTAGGGAAACTCCATATAATGGATCCTATTATGGAAGGGATCATCTTCTATTCACTTGTCTCTTAGAGGGGGCAACCTCCTAATGGGTTACTACTCCAAATACACTACTTCTCCATCTTGTCCCCATTACATTGCTTGAACCCCTTTATATAGTGCTACCAACCACCTAAGAACATTCTAGAGGAGAAACCTTCTAGAAGTATAACCTCCTAGTAAGTCCTCTTACATTTATTATGTTCATACTAATATATATAACTACCATAGTGGCCTTATTTAATAATATAGTGATGAAAATGGGTACTTGAAACTGAGAGGGGGGGGAGGGGGTGAATCATTGTCACAAAACTTAGGACAATTTTCCACTTTTCACAAAGTAACTGAAAAACACATATTTATTTCATTTTCTCAATCAATATATATAAAACAATACATACTTTATTTATTTATTTAAATTGAATGAATACATAAGGTCAATCTTTGAATATCATCTTCATACAATTATGAGAGACCCAACTCTCTATTACAAGACCCATCTTGTAGTTCTCAGATCCAACTTAGAAATGAGAAATCCAATCCTCATAACAAGTCCTAACTTGTTGATCTCAGATCCAACTGAGATGTGAGGAATCCAATCCTCATACAAGACCCAACTTGTAAATAGTCACCAACCTGATAGAATGAACTTTCATTCAATCCATTATATATAAATATATATACTTCAACAAATTTAACATATTATATTTTTCCCATATATCTCTTATTCCATATGAACAGTGGTGGTAACCATATGCTAATCCAAACGAGTGCTTGAGCGCTTTATCAAATCAATGGTCACAATTTAATATTATGACGAGATGGACGGCTGATGGAACTTTTCTCTTTGAAACTTTAGGATTTCAACTTTTCAAACCTTCGAATTAGATCAGATGGTTTATTTCATAGAACCAGATCAATGGTCAGATTTGATCATTACACTCATCCTTTCACTACTAAATCCAATGGCTAGGACTTAATCAAGCATTGATATTGATGACCACCTTTTACTCCGTGTCTTTGGACTTCAGAGATTTCAAATCTCAACCCCTTCTTTCCTCTAGAGTGATCACCTGCTGAGTCAGTCATAAAATGGTGGAGACTACTTGCTATCGGTTAACGTTTCCACTTACATATCCTTCCACAGTAGTAGATTGATGGTCGAGAATACACCCGACATCATATCGATGGTCGAGAATTCTCCTGAAGTGATCTTTCAGATTGGACGAATTGTATCCTTGTTGACGGGGTCTCCCATATGCCCTCTTCCAACATTGTCTTCCATGTATCCTTACTGAAGTGGTCTTCCAACCATCCTTGCTGATGTGGTCTGCTGAGTGTCCTTGCTGACGTGGTTTGTTGACCAAAAACCCTAATCCAATGATCATCGTATGTCCTCCAAATCCGATGGTCCTTATTCATTTCGGATTTCTAGGATTTGGGTATTCCAAATCTCAAAGTTTTTGGAGCGTAACCTCCTCACATATTTAGACCCGAAGTGAAAATATGTTCATTTTATATGGATCTTGGATCAACGACTTGATCCGTCTATGGTGAATCTCTTCTATCTTATATTTTCCTTCCGCTTAGAATACAACGACTAACAAGAATTTGCATAAATGAGATATCAGATCTTACCTTGCTTATCCTATCCTTCCACTTTAAAGTGATCCAACGGTTATGAAGACACTGAAGAAGATCCATGGTTGACTATGATTACGGAACCACAACTTGCGAGTGATTTAACTCAACACCCAAATTCCACAATATGAAGTTGTGTGTTATTGGTGAGTCAACCACAATCATTGATATTCAAAGCTATAAGATCGGACGGTCCTGTTTAATTGCAGGATTGGAACAAGTGCAATATTTAATTCTCTTTCCGATCTCTGCAATTCATCCCTGCCGTTTATCTGGTGATTGGGCATCTGAAGGTCAGCATTTAATCTGTCTTAATCTCATGGTTTGTTGGATCAACCGCAGTCATAGATCTTTGGAGCTATGAGATTTGACGATCTAGACTAATTGTGGGATTGTAACTGGTGAGTAGTTTAATTCTTCTTTCTCTCTCCGCAATTCATCCTTGTCGTTGATTTGGCTTGCATATATGATGGTCACGATCCTCCAACGATCCTTATGCCCACAGTCACTCATATGACCGATGTTCATAATATGAGATTATCAACACGGTCAATTTCTTTATTGGATGGTTTTTGAGGATTCTCACCTTTTCCTATACATTGGTTGACCTCTTATTCTTTCCATCGATCAGACAAAATTTCTAGAATGTGCTCTTCATTCTCTAACTCTCCTGAGATTTAGTAACAGTTTGTGCATTCTTTTATGCATTGATAGTCAATCACTAATTCTCTTGAGCTTTGATCATAGGAACATTGTTGATCCTATCGTGATCAACAATAATCACGAATTGCTTTCAGCTAACTGACGTTGGCATCAATGACAATCTCATCTATGGTAATTCATCATTAACAACAAATCATCACATCGACTGTTGACATCAATGAAAATATGTCCAACAATATCCCCTTTTGTCATTGAGGGAAACACACTAACTTCATATACAAAACTCTCTCTGCGATGATGCTTTCCTCTTATGAAGTTATATCTCCCCCTTTGAAATTAATGGAAAAGGCTTGTTCCCCTTATAATCAACATTTGTCTGTTTACATGTTATTGAACAGAATATGAACTTGGGTAACTCACCCTAGAATCATGTTATGTCTTCCATAACTGAATGACTCCCCCTGTCAATATGATCTTTCTCTTATTCTGACTACTCTCCCCCTTTGTTTATGAAAGGGTAGCTCTTCCTGACAAGGACTCTTCCCCTATTAATCTACTAACTTCTTATATCAGTTTACTGAGATTTTTGTGTTTATATAAGTAGTCTTCTTGATACAAATTTTGTAGTGATCAAGTCTTTTTCAAAACTTAATATAATTACTTTCTTATTCAATAATAAAAATACTCCTCCGGAGTTTTTACTGACTTTCCTTTGTCAAATCGAATGAGAGTATGAATCTTGCTGATATTTTTGATCTCCTTCTTATTCGTTTTTTATATTTCACATGAATATCAATTGAGGAATTATACCAATTGATCTAAATACCAATTTAAACTTCTTTTTATATTTTCTTTCTTTTGCTAACAACTTATGACATCATCAGAATTTAATATTGTCCCATATTCTTCTATAGGTACTTCCTTTTCTTGAGATTGATTTATCTCATATTGAATTTCACATTATTTATTAGGACTTTTACCCATCATGTTCTTATTATTAATTTCTTCATTTTCATGTGTAATAACATCTTTCTTTCTTTCTCCTTTAGATTTTCTTCTCCATATCTTTCTGTGAGATATTCATCTTTTTGGATCTTCTCTTTCTAATTGTGTTTTTGGATATTTGTTATCTCCTTTCTTCTTCCAACTTTTATTAGGATTTGTCATTGACTTCAATGACTTATTCAAATATTGACCTTTTGTATGCTTGCAGTTTTGGGATTTGTGCCCAAAGATATCACAATTGTAACATCTCATTCAATGAAAAAACAATATTGTGTGCTCAACAAAATTACATCTCCAACATCTAATTGACTTTTTGGATCTTCTTGTATATCCTTTCTTTATTTTCTTGCAGTCTATTGCTTTATGGCCAAAGCTATGACAAGAAAAAAAATAGCCATTGAAGGTATTTCCATTCTTGATTTTATTTTGACTTGAAGGATCTGTCATTTGATTTTGTTATTCCTTTTTACTTCTAAAGTTGTCCTCCTTAACAAATTTCATGACTTGTAATTGCTTTGTACTTGCATATTTTCCCTTTAAGAAGGATGATCCTTTCTCATCTTTGTAAATGGTGCTCCATTTGTTATTGTCTTTTTTCTTATTGTATCCAAGACCAGTTTTGTCATCAGCTAATTTTTGGCTCTTCCAAATCTGATCAAATATAGTTGAGCTATTATGGAAATTAACAATCTTATTTTTGTTTTCATTCATCTTTTTGAGATTTTTTATTCCTAACTTCAACATGTGACATAATTATTCCTTTTTAGTCAACTAGATTTTAAGGGATTCTTCCACTTCTTTAGCATGTCCAAGATGGGTCTTTAGATTGATGACTATTTCTTCTGTCTCATCCAAGACTTCTTTTCATTTAATAGTTTTGTCATATGTCTTTAATTATTCCATCTCTTTTGTTAGATCAAAAACTTTAGTTTTCAATATTTTGATTTCTTCCTCGTATTCTATCTAGATCCTTTTGAGTTTTATGGCTTCCAATTCAAACATTTGGCATGATTCTTCCTTTTTAGTTATTTCGATCTTCTGAGCTTCTTCCAATTAGAGTCATTAGTACTTTCATTAATCTTTTTGAAATTGATGATTTCCAATTCCAACATGTGGTAAGAATTTTCTTTCCTTGTTAACAAGATTTTTTGGTCTGCTTTACTTTCTTTAATTTCCTCAAGTTGAGTGTTTGACTTCTCAACCTCCTTTATAATATTCACAACTTTTTCTTCCAAATTATGACATGATTCTTCTTTTGCCTGACTAATTTCATTCTTCAATTTCTCAATCTCCTCTTCGTTTTCTTCCAGCTGAACTCTCTGTTCAAACTTTTCATGGATAGAATGATCTAACTATTGAAGTAGAAACATATCATTTTGTTTGAGTTTATCCAACTCTTCTAGATTTCACAGAGTTGTGTACTCAAGATTGTCAAGAACCTCCATAGGAACTTTAATATGCATATAATTTCTTGGTTCCAATCGAATCATTCCTATAGCAGTTGCAACATCAATTTTAAGATTATGTAATCTTTCTTTAGTGATTACTGAGGTATGGCTCAATTCCTTGATGAGGTTGTATTCCTCACTGTTGACTGAGATTTGAATCAAATCCTATATTTCATATTGATTATAAATGTATTTCTCTGTATTATGTTCTTCAATCTTATTGCAATTTTTCTTTTCTTTATTTTCTTCATTATTTTGATAAGAACTCTCTTCTTTTGAATTTTGTTATTTATTCTGATAGGAATCCTCTTCATTAGAGTCTTGTTATTTATTCTGACAGGAATCCTCTGTATTTGAATCTTGTTTCTCACTTTGATAGGATTTCATTTCTTCTTGTGTTTCATTATGATATTGTCGTGCTTCATATTTTCTTTGACTTGGTCTGACAATCCATCTTGAATTGTTTTTAAGGCTAATGAATTGTTCCTCTTTGCTTCTTTTGCAGTTTTGGATTTTCTCTTTGAAGTAGTTAAGTGCCAAGGCTTAATTACTACCGAATCCCAAACTACAGATCTTATTGATTTTAGATATATTTTCATATTTTCTCTCCATGATAAATAATCTGTTCCATCAAATAAGGGAGCTTAATTTGTGGAGATAAAAATTTGTCCACCCATTTATTTCAAATATACCTTCAGTGTTTAAACTATGATGAAGGAACCCCCTCTAATACCAATTGATGAAAATGGGTACTTGACATTGNACAATTTTCCACTTTTCACAATGTAACTGAATAAAAAATATTTATTTCATTTTCTCAATCACTATATATAAAAAAATAAATAATTTATTTATTTATTTATCTAACTTGAATGAATACATAAGGTCAATCTTTGAATATCATCTTCATACAATTATGAGAGACCCAACTCTCTATTACAAGACCCAGCTTGTAGTTCTCAGATCCAATTGAGAAATGAGGAATCCAATCCTCATAACAAGTCCTAGCTTGTTGATCTCAGATCCAACTAATATTTGAGGAATCCAAGCTGCATACAAGACCCATCTTATAAACAGGCACCAACCTAATAGAATGAACTTTAATTAAATCCATTATATATACATATATATACTTCAACAAATTCAACTTATTATCTTTTGCCCATATATCTCTTATTCCATATGATTAGTGGTAGTGACCAGATGCTAATCCAAACGAGTGCTTGAGCGCTTTATCAAATCAATGATCATGATTTAATCTTCTGACGAGATGGATGGCTGACGGGACTTCTCCCTTTGGAACTTCAAGATTGCAACTTTTCAAACCTTTGAATTAGATCAGAAGGTTTATTTCATGGAAACAAATCAACAGTCAGCTTTGATACTTACACTCATCATTTCAGTGCTATATCTGATGGCTAGGACTTAATAAAGCATCGAGATGGATGGGCACCTTTTACTTCGAGTCTTCGGACATCGGAGATTTCAAATCTCAACCCCTTCTTTCTTCCGGAGTGATCACCTAATTAGTTAGTCATAAAACGGTGGAGACCACTTGTTGTTGGTTAAAATTTCCACTTACACTATCCTTCAAAAGTAGTATATCGACGGTCAAGAATACACCCAATATGATTTCGATGGTCGAGAATGCTCCCGAAGTGATATTTTATATCATAAGACTCGTATCCTTACTGACGTGGTCTCCCATATACCCTTTTTCGACGTGTTCTTCTAACATGGTCTGCCACGTATCCTTACTGATGTGTTCTACCAACCGTCCTTGCTGACATGGTCTATTGAGTGTCCTTGCTAACGTGGTCTTCTAACCAACAACCCTGATCCAACGATCATCGTGTGTCCTCCAAATCCGATGGTCCTTATTGATTTCATATTTCCAGGCTTTGGGTATTCCAAATCTCAAATGTTTCAGAGCGTAACCTCCTCACATCTTTAGACCCAAAGTGAAAATATGTTCATCCAATCTGGATCTTGGATCAATGGCTCGATCCGTCTAAGGTGAAGCTCTTCTATCTTATCCTGTCCTTCCACTTAGAATGATCCAATGACTAACGAAAATTCACATAAATGAGATCTCAAATCTTACCTTGCTTATCCTATGCTTCCACTTTAAAGTGATCCAATGGTTATGAAGACACTGAAGCAGATCAACGGTAAACTATGATTGTGGAACCACAACTTGCAAGTGATTTAAATCGACACCCAAATTCCTCAATATGAAGTTGTGCGTTGTTGGTGATTGAACCACAATGGTTTAGCTTCGAAGCTATAATATCAGACGGTCCCGAATAATTGCGAGATTGGAACAAGTGTGATATTTAATTCTCCTTTCGATCTCCACAATTCACCCCTGTCGTTGATCTGGTGATTCTTCATCTAATGATCACTATTTAATCTATCTTAATCTCATCATTTTTTGGATCAAACACAGTCGTAGATATTTGGAGATATGATATCTGGAGATCTATATTGATTGCGGGATTATAACTGGTGAGTAGTTTAATTCTTCTTCCTCTCTCCACAATTCATCCCTGTTGTTGATCTAGCTTGTAGATCTGATGGTCATGATTCTCCAACGATCATCAATCCCATGGTCACTCATATGACCGACATCCATAATATGAGATGATCAACACGATCGATTTCTTGATTGGACGACTGTTGAGGCTTCTCACCTTTTCCTATACATTGGTTCACTTCTCAGTATTTCCATCGATCAGACGACATTTCTAGAATGTTCTCTTCATTCACTAACTCTCCTGGTCTTTAGTAATTGTTTGTGCATTCTTTTATGCATTGATATTCAATCGCTAATTCTCCTAAGATTTGATCATAGGAACATTTTTTATCCTATCGTGATCTACAATAATCATGAATTTCTTTCAACTAACTGATGTTGACATCAATGAAAATATCATATGTGGTAATTCATCATTAACAACAAATCATCGCATTGAATGTTGACATCAATGAGAATATGTCCAACATATAGTGGATGTAGTCCACCTTAAATTGAATGGCCTCCACTATTATCACTATGGGACCTTTGGCCCCACCCATTACCTCTCTATATATATAATACAATTATATAGCAGGATAAAATAATTATTATTGAGCATTATATAGTAACTATTGTTGATCAAACTTGAATTTTCCATTTTGAGTAGGATATAATTATCATTCTTGGGTAGCCTAGAGTTATCATTCTTAAGTAGGCTAGAGTAAATATTCATTAGCAAACTGAAAGTGCTCTACTTTCAAGTGAACAATGTTGAAGGCATTGTAAAACAACATTAATAGTGAAGACTCTTCAAAATTCTACAAAGATGTCATAGATTAAGATAGAATCACTAGTATGATGAATGTGACAATATTATACAACAACTAGGATTCTACAACAAATACAAGTGTTATAATCTCTAGCATGATAACTATGACAATATCGTGTAACAACTTGGATTTTGTAGAAATACTTGGATTTTTTTTTTCTTTTTTCTTAGGAGAAATATGCTAAAATGTTGTTTTTTAAGTTTCTACTCTCCCTAGGCATCCTAGGGAGTTTACACCTAAGGAATTTATTTTATTTTTTATTTTTTCATAGAGGGGTACTTTCCAAGAAGTTGGTTTTTAATCACCCTACTATCTTATAATGCCCTATGGGTTTTTCATTATAAGATTACTCTCTCTCTCTCTCTCTCTCTCTCTCTCTTTGAGATGGTCTTCATTACTCCCATAATAAAGGTAGGGGTGATCTCAACATTGAACTATCCTAGGATTCCTCATAGATTTTTTATAATGTTGGAGATTACATCTATGCTTGAATGATTTCATGAATGTTGGCTCCTTATTCAATCCATGATGAAAGAATTTTTAAAATTTCAAAATGATTCATATTACATGTTAACAAAATCAAGGAAATTTTCATTGTCTTCAAAAGTTTATATATTTTCTTTCATTAAATATTCTATATGAGCCAAGGAGTAAGAAAATGCATGGTTATCATTAAGGTCAAATTGACAAACAATTTTTTTGTAGTAGTAGAGAACATCAGGTCTTCTTGAAGGATTCTTATGAAACAATATCCCCATAATTAGTTTTGAAATATTGGTTTCCATTGATGTCAACCCTTGAACAAGTCTGGTATCCCCAAAGGTATGGTTATGGAACCCGAAGTTGATCAAGGAAAAAGGTCATGAAGAACAATGTAAATGTAGGTAACCCACTCATGGATGGATAGTCCTCATTGAGCCATTTCTGGAGATAGGTGGTATGCCACATGGTTCCTCATGGTTGAGGAGTTATGTCCTTGTGAAGTTAGAATCCCCAAAGAATGGTTAAAAAACCCCTAGTTGGTTACAAGTCAATTAATGGAAGGGTAAAGTGGTTGTAACAAGAAATCCAAGAAGCCCTAAAATTAAGGAAAGAGGTTATCTAGAAAAAATATATATAGATCTCAAGAAGTCACTCATAAATACATTCACACATTCATTCTATTGGATATTTTATTGTGAGTAAGTGATCTATTTGCGAGTTTGTGATGGAAAAATATGAGGCAGTGACAAGTGAAAAGTGTGAGATTTTAAGGATCATAGAGGAGAGATAGGGTTTTCTGAGGAAACCAGAATATGGATGACTCCCATGGGTTAGACAACTAGTGTCCCACGAGGCACTCCCATGGGTTTCCTAGTGCCTATCACATGAGGCCTTGCATGACAAGAGGTCTTAGTCCCGTGAGGGGAAGACAATATTGGGGGAAATGTTAGTGCCAGGATTTTGAGGTCTAAGGAAAGGTTACATGTCATCACTAATATGTATCAGGTCAACTACATAGGTAAAGGTATGTTTATTTACTTGTTTTGAAGGTTATACTTGGTTATGGTATGGTGCATGCATGAGGCATGTGTGGCATTGGCACTTGATTGAGGTACATCTTGGCTACATGGTTGAGTAAGGTATACTCTTGCATCTGGTTTGATATATGGCATATCTTTGAGATGCTGGTATATGGTTGATGTATACATTTGGTATATGGTGGTATATGAAAGAGGGACATGCTTTGGTACTTTGAGGAACTTTATTGATGATGTTGTAGAGGTCTATATATGATTGATGCTATGGTGTATGGTACATTTTTTATATATGATTTATGATCTAGTGTATGGTACATGATTGGATACATTATTATCTACTCATCATTGATGTTATGGTATATAAATTCAACATATATTATGGTACATGATTTGTGCATGTTATGCTACATTTATTGGTACACAGTTGACACATGGTATGCTACAAGGTTTAGTATAGCACATGTTGGTGACAATGACAAGTAGGATAAAATGACATCTTGAAAAGTTATAGGTTGATATGATAGTGACAATTTTAGTGACAGTGGAAATGATTGTGGTAGTGACAATTCGTTCTATACTTATATTTCAAGGCAATATCTCGGGGAAAGGAAAGGAGGTTGTAGCCTCCTTCCAGTTGGTTCTGTAGAACATAGGGAGTTGGGGTTTCCTTTAGGTTGGAGCTTAAGAATCAGGGGGTTGTAGCCTCCTTTTGGTTGGATCCAGAGAACTCAGGGAGTTTTATCTTCCTTTAGATTGGAGCCTATAAATAGGGGGTTGTAGCCTCCTTCCAGTAGTAGTTGGAGAATTGGGAAGTCGATGCTTCCAATGAATGTATTCTTGAAAATATATAAGAAATAATTCTGTGGTTTTCTTCCATTTGGGTTTCCACATAATCTATGGTGTATTGTTTATTTGATGTGATGTTTTTCATGTAATGCCTCTTATGATTATATGATCATGATATATTAAATGCAATCATAGATGATACATTGATGATAAAATACTGAATAATGTTGATAAGGTTGAAGAATATATATTGTGGTTAAAAGTGGTAAAAGTGATCATACTTATTCACTACCCCCCTCTTAGTATTCCAACAATTGGTATGAGAGCATGTCCTTTGATAAATATTTCAACCATTGGAATGAGATCATGGAATACACTAATATTGGAGCACCAAGGTTTGATGGTTGAAATTATGCCTTCTGGAATAAAAGTATGAAAACCTTTTTACATGCCCATGGATTTGATGTTTGACAGTTTGTAGTAGACGGATATGCATCACCATCCACTCCCTCAACTGACAAAGATGGAAATAAACTCATCGAAAACAACTAAAAGGATAAAGGCACCATTCTAAGTAGTCTAAATGAATCAATATATGTCAAAGTGATGCATTGCAAGACTACAAAGGATATTTTGGATAAAATTCAAAATATTTATGAAGGAGATAACAAAGTCAAGGGAGCTAAGATTTGAACCCTTAGAGATAATTTTGATCAATTAAATGTGAGGGAAGATGAAGATATTGTAGCCTACTTTCTTTGAGTTGACGAAATGGTGAACACTATTAGAGGATTGGGAGAAGAATTTGATGAATCAATAGTCATTCAAAAGGTTCTAAGATATATTCCTATGGTATTTGATCCTAGGATATTAGCCCTGGAAGAAAGAATAGATAGTGACAGTTTAAGCATGGATGAGCTACATGGAATATTCATAGCTTATGAAATGAGGACAGAACAAGAGAACCCATTCACGAAGGAAGCAACGTTCAAGTCATATAAGAAGAAAAAGAATAATAACAAGGAAAATTCAAAACCAGATTGCATCTACAACAATGATTCAGAGGAAGACAAATAAGTGGAAAAAATTGTAAGAAAGTTGAAAAGAGGAATTGACAAGAACAAAGGTATGATTCCATTCAAATGTTTTAATTTTGATGGTATTGGTAATTTTTATTCTAAATGTCCTTTATGATAAGAATAAAGTTAGTGATGAAGAAGAAGATCCTAAGAAGAAAAATAAAATCAAAAGGGAGACAAGAGAAGAAACATAAATAAATTATTCAAAAAACAATTATACTCAAAGGAAGAAATATCCTCATTAGATGAGGATGATGATAATGATAGTGATTTATATAGAGTAATATTCATGGAAGTAGAAGATGATGAATAATATTTCTAAGAAGAAGTTGAAGTTGATCTCAGAGAAGAATTAATTAGTGCCTTAGAAGAACTAAGGAAGGAAAGAAAGAAAAAAAAGTCACTCAAGGAAGAATTAAAGATGAAATAAGGATCTCAGAATTCCAACTCAGAATAAATAGAGAAGATAATCATGAAGTTAAAAATTTAGGTAGAAGAAGAGAAAAGTATTAAAGAAATACTCAGAAGTCCGCTAGAAGAAAAGAAGAAGATGATTGAAAGCTTGGAAGCAGAAATAGTCAATTTAAGAAAAGATCTTAAGAATAAATATATGTACCAGAATAGAATCAAAATATTGGATGAGATCATCAACATTAAAAGGCCATACTATGGTAGTTCTGGTATAGGATAAAACCAAATGAATAATGAGAAAGGTTAGAACTCAAATATGACAGAACATGAAGAAGAACAAAGAAACTATGAAAACATCATCAAAGGTACTATCAAGAAAGAAGAATACATGAAGAATCAAGAAGAAAATCATAGAGGAAATAGACCACCTAGAAGATTCAGAGCACATAATCAATAATCAACAACATCTCAAGAAGAAGAAGGCTTCAGAAGAGAAACACCATTTAGAAGATCCCCTACATCTAGGTATCAAAATATTTTTCTTGGTTTCTGTTATTCTTGTAACAATTTTGGACACAAAGCTGCAAACTATAGAGCCTATGCCAAGAACAGAAGAAACCATGAAGGCTATTTGAACAAAAATTATCCTAGAAAGTCACATGAAGCACAAAATAAAAATCACAACAGTTTTACTTCACTAAGTAATGAAGTAGAGTGCTGCAAGTGCAACAATTTTGGACACATGGCCAAAGATTGTAGACTGATTGTTCCTTCAAGGGAACCAACTAAGAATATCAAATAGGAATTGCAAAGGATATGGAGAAGGAAGCTATATCAATTCAACACTTAGGAATGCTCACTTTCTCTACAAGCACAACAAAATAAAAGTGGGTGGTATGTTGATAGAGATTATTCAAAGCATATGATAGGTTATAATAACAAATTTCTAACTTTAAAGAAGGAACAAGATGGATCGGTTTCATTTGGAAATGATAGCTCAACCATAATTATAGGTAGAGGCACAGTCAACTTTGGAATAAAATATTCCAAAGAAGAAAATGTACTAGTCGAAGATATGAAGGAACAATCTTCTAACTATAAGTCAAATGTGTGATCAAGGACACAAAATTTTGTTTGACTCAAAAAAATGTGAGATAATTAAAGAAGGATCGGGAAAAATGGTGGATACAACTATAAGAACCCTAAAAAACATATATGTCCTGAATGAAATTAGAAATGAAATATGTTTCTTAGGAAATGAAAATTAAAGTTGGCTCTGACACAAAGGAATGGGTCACATGAACTTTGAAAAACTTGTCAAAATCAACATAAAGGATGCAATAAAAGAAATGTTTGAGATTTCAAAGCCAAAAAATACTCCATGTGAGCATTGTCTACAAGGAAAAAAACCTAAGACCAAGCTCAAGTCAAAATAATACTCCATGAAAAAACCATTGGATATTGTATACACTAACCTATGTGGACCTACACGAATGAAGGGATTAAATGGTAAACACTATTTTACGCTACTGGTTGATGACTACACAAGAATGACTGCAGTTTTCTTTCTTGGGAAGAATTCAGAGGAATTTGAACACTTCAATATATACAAAGAGATGGTTGAAACTAAGATGGTCTTGAAAATCGAGTGTTTAAAATCAGACAATGGAGGAGAGTTTACATCAAATGAATTCATGGATTTCTATGGAAAACATGGAATAAAGAGAGTTCTCAAAAACCATGACACGTCAAAAAAATGGAGTTGTTGAAAGGAAGAAAAAAATGATACACGAAATGGCCAGAACCATCTTGTAAGATTCCAAGTTGAGTGGCATATTTTTGGCACAAGAAGTACATACAACAGTTCATATCCTGAATAGAGGAATTCTTATAATTAATAGTGATAATACTCCCTATGAATTATGGAAAGGAAGACTGGAAAATGTGAAGCATTTCAAAGTACTTAGAAGCAAATGATATATCAAAAGAGAAGATGGCAGGGTTGGAAAATTTGACTCCTGAGTTGATAAGGGAATATTTGTTGGGTATTCTATAAAAAGAAAAGAATGCAAATGATTTATTCCAAGACTTAACAAAATAGTAGAAATAATCAGCGTAACAATTAACGAAACAAATGAATGAAAAACCGAACAAAGAAGAAAAGATTCAGGACAAAAGGATCATGAAGAAGGTATAAAAGAAGAGGAAGTAGAGTAATAAACAGAAGAAGAAGAAGAGAAACTAGAAGCAGACCAAGAGGAAGATGAGAAACAAATACCTCCCAAGACACCTAGCCAACGAGTGCATAAAAATCATCCAACAAAACATATTATTGGGAATAAATATCCAGGATTTGAAACCCAAATAAGAATACGTTCACCAGAACAAAGACATCTAGCAATGTTATCCGCAATTGAACCATGCAATTTTGAAGAAGCAAAAAATGATGAACACCGGGTCAAGGCTATGGATGAATAATTGGTTCATATAGAGAATAATGAAACATGAGAACTAGTTCTAAGGATGAAGAACAAGATCGTGAATTGTACAAAGTGGGTTTTCAGAAACAAACTGAATAAGGAAGGACAAGTAACCATAAACAAATCAAGGTTAGTATGAAAAGGATATAATCAAATTGAAGGTATAGATTCTGAAGAGACCTTTTCCCCATTTTCTAGGATGGAAGAAATCAGATTGATACTAGCCTATGCATGTTCCAAAATAATCAAGGTGTATGATATGGATGTAAATTCATCCTTTCTAAATGGATAATTATAAGAAGAAGTCTACATTGAACAGCCTGAAGGGTTTCTACTATAAGAAAAGGAAGTTTATGTTTGCAGGTTGAAGAAGGCATTGCATGGACTCAAACATACCCCTAAAGCATGGTATTTAAGATTGGATAGGTATAAACAACAACAAGGATTTAGGAAGGGAAATGTAGACAACAATCTCTACATAAAAGTGGATCGAGACAATATATTGATAATTTAAGTTTATGTATATGATATTATATTTGGGAGAGATGATGACATGATGAGTTAAAATTTTCCAAAGACATGCAGAATGAGTTCAAAATGTATTTTCTTGGTGAGTTGACATTATTTTTGGGATTATAGATATGTCAGCATGATAAAGGTATTTTCATATCCTAGACCAAGTACATCAGAGAAATGCTAAAGAAGTTTGGAATGGAAGATTGTAAACCCATAATTACTCCTATGCAGACTAGTTGCAAGTTGAGAAAGGATGATGAATATAAGGTTGCAGTTCAGAGACTCTACAAATCAATGATTGGAATCTTACTCTATGTGATAGTTTCAATACCGTATGTGATGCAAGTAGTTGGACAAGTGGCGAGATTTCAAGCACCATTGAAATAAATACATCTTATGGAAGTAAAGAGAATATTCAAATATCTCAAGGAAACATAAGAGTATGGATTATGGTATCCTAAAGGGAATGATATATCTTTGGTCACATACACATATGCATATTGGGTAGGTAGCATTGATGATAAAAGAACTACAAATGGAGCAAATTTCTACTTAGTTGATTGTATGGTATCATGGCTAAGCAAGAAATAGTCATCAATATCTTTGTGCACAATAAACGAAGAATCTATTGTAGAGGTAGCATGTTTCACTCAAGTTATATGGATGAAGAAGACATTGCAGGATATACAGGTGGAATGTGACGAGCCTATTCTGATACTCTGTGATAACACCAATGCTATTAGTATCTCTAAGAATCTAGTTATGCATTCCAAGATGAAGCACATTCCAATCAAGTTTCACTTTGTATGGGAACATGTTACAGAGAATAAAATCAAGCTAGACTACATTGGGACAAAAGAACATATTACATATATCTTCACCAAACCTCTTTTGAGGGAGACCTTTGAGTATCTTCTACAAAAAATTGGAATAGTTTCTTCCCCACAATGATCCACACGACACTAGGCATAGTAAGATAGGGGGAGAGAAGTAGAAGACATGAATAATATAAGTAAAGAATATTTTGAATGATTTTCATATACATCAAATATTTACATGAGGAAGCACAATGAAGAGAAATCAGAGGCTTGTAGATAGGGGGAGCATACCCAAGGAGAATTACCCTTTTACATTGATTTAAAAGGGGGGGAGAGAGAACAAAGGCATGGAAATAGAGACAAAGAACATAGGAATGAATACAGGGGGGGGTTGGTCATAGGGGGAGTGATGGTCACAGGGGGAGCATGAGAAGGAGCATGAATGTTACCATGCCATCAGTGTTGCCATCAATGCTAAAGGGGGAATATTTTTGAAATATTGGTTTTCATTAACGTCAACCATTGAAGAAGTCCTATATCCCCAAAGCTATGGTTATGGAACCTGAATTTGATCAAGGAAAAAGGCCAGGAAGAATAATGTAAATGCAGGTAACCCACTCATGGATGGATATTCCTCGTCGTTCCATTTCCGGTGATAGGTGGTATGCCATGTGGTTCCTCATGGTTGATGAGTTATGGCCTTGTGAATTTAGAAGCTCGAAAGAATGGTTAAGAAACCCTAGTTGGTTACAAGTTAATTAATGAAAGGGTAAAGTGGTTGTAACTAGAAATTCAAGAATCTATAAAATTAAGGAAACAGGTTATCTAGAAAAAGTATATATACACCTCAATAATTCACTCATAAATATATTCAAACATTAATTATATTGAATAGATTCTTCTAAGTGATCTATTGGACAATTTGCAACAGTGAAATATGAGGAAACAACAAGTGAGAAGTGAGTGAGTTTCAAGATCACATAGGATAGATATGGTTTTTTGAGGAAACCCTAATTTAGTTGACCTTCATGGGTTAGACAACTAGTGTCCTATGAGGCACCCTCATGGGTATCCTAGTGCCTATCATGCGAGGCCCCATGTGACAAGAGGTATTATTCCTATGAGGACACGACATGATTGGGGGAAATGCTAGTGACAAGTTTCTAAGGTCTAAGGAAAGGTTACATGTCATCACTACTATGTATTAGGTCAGCTATAGAGGTAAAGGTATGTCTATGCACTTGTTTTTAAGGTTATACTTGGTTATGTTCTGGTGCATTCTTGAGGCATGTTTGGCATTGGCACTTGATTGATGTACATATTGGCTACATGGTTGAGTAAGGTATACTCTTGCATCTAATTTGATATATGACATATCTTTGAGACGTTGGTATATGGTTGAGGTATACATTTGGTATATGGTGGTATATGCATGAGGGACATGATTTGGTACTTTGAGGCACTTCATTAATGATTTTGTACATGTCTATACATGATTGATGCTATGGTATATGGTATATGTTTTATATATGATTGATGCTATAGTATATGGTACATGATTAACTACTCATCATTTATGTTATGGTATCTAAATTTGGCATATTTTATGGTACATGATTGATGCATGTTATACTACATTTTTCGGTACACATTTGACACATGGTATGTTACATGTGTTAGTATAGAACATGTTGGTGACAATGACAGGTTGGACACATTGACAAGTTGACAGGTTACAGGTTGATGTGACAGTGGCAGTGAAAGTGACAAATATAGTAGTTGTTGTTGATGTTTTGGTAGATTCGGGAGGTAATTTGATCCAGATTTTATGAGAAGAACCAAATGACTACAGATTATTAGCAAATGCTTAACACAAAATAACAGAGATACAGTAAAACTAGTTTTCTATTCAATAAGGAAATAAGTTGAAACTGTAAAATGCAGCGGAAAACAAGCTTGTTGGAATGGTGGCATCTTATCTCTGAGAAGAGATGTGACGACTATCCTTATTCACAAGAAGATGATTGCAATGAGGCTCTCGAGGCCTTTTTACAATAAAAAGGAGTTTCAAAAACCCTAAACATCCAAAAACCTAACCCTAGGAGATGAAGCGCCAAAATTCATGTGAGCCCCATTTGGGTAAGTCAGTACATCAACTTCCCGGGGTCGTAACTTTTGCATACGATCTCCGTTTTAGGCATATGATAGCCCATTGTAAATATCTATCCAAGGACTACACCAGTTGCACAAAATTTCATGATGAAATTTTGCGATCGCAACATACCAAAAACGTCATTTAGGGCCTCAAAATGGCTTCGGAAGTTCAAGACTCGAAAAACTTCTAAAAATAGTAAATTATCCAAATTGCTAGAAAGTTGTTTTCAACCAGTTGGGAAAGGTGGGTGGCCACTGATATCCACCTAGATCAATCCTCCATCCTTAGGAAGCAATGGTCTCCAATGCATTTAGTTCCCCCATCAGATGAAGAAATTTCTACTGAATTTGGCCCCGGGTGAGCCACTTGCCTTGGTGTAGGCGCTGCCCTGCTTTGATGGCTCGATAAAGTTGGATCCTTTGTTGTCGAGTGAGATTGATTTGTGTGTCCACAATATGATCATTGGATGTCTGTTGTATGCAGTCTAGGTTGAGATCTGTTGGTGTCAGTTGTTCTGCTATGTCTGAGGTGTCCAATAATGGTGGGAAATAAGGCCAAAGGAGGTCCACGTTGAACACTGGGTGCAGGCCAAGGAAAGGAGGAATGTTGAGCACAAAATCATTATCCCCCACAGCCTTTGTGATGGTGTACAACCCATATTGGAGTGGGAAAAGCTTCTGATGGGGTCCTATAAGGCGTTCTTTCTGCAAATGCAACCAAAATTTGTTGCCCACCTGAAACTTATGTGGAACCCGATGTTGAACATGGCGCTCCTTGTACTTGTCATTAGACTTCTATAGAATATCCTGAACCTGTTGGTGGATGTGCTGGATCCTCTCAATGAATCGGGTGGCTTTGTCAGCCTTAGTTGGAGTAGGAGGGGAGTCATTCGAGGTGATCGCAAGGGGAAGTGAAACATCTATGGGACCCGATGGTTGGAATCCCAACCCCACCTGAAAGGGGCTATGGCTAGTTGAGCTATGTAGGTCTCGGTTGTATCTATGCTCGACATAGGGAAGACTCTCATCCTATGTGCGAGGGTGATTGGAATTATACATGCGCAGGATATGCATGATCATTCGATTTACAACCTCAGTTTAGCCATCTGTCTGGGGGTGGAAGGCCATGGATTTGGTGACCTTGGTGTCTAGCAGTGACCAGAGGCTCAACCAAAATGTGTTGAGAAATTGACTATCCTGATCTGAGACAATGATTTGTGGGATTCCAAAATGTACCCAGACTCGTTCAAAGAAGAGCTTGGCAGTGGATTCTGCTGTGATGCTCTTCTTGCAAGAAACCATAATTTCCATCTTAGAAAAGTGATCGACAACCACAAAAACATAGTCATTTCCCCTCTTAGTGGACGGGAGGCCCGACATGTAGTCCATTGAGATGGATTCCCATGGTCTATCAGGAGTAGGAAGAGGGGTGTATAGGCCATGTTTCTTAGTGGTTGGATTGGCAATAGAAGAAGCAATGCAAGACTTGATATACTTGTTGACCTCCTTGTTCGCGTTCAAATGGTTACCGGGTGAGCAAATGGAGAGCGCTTGCATACCCTGTTGGGTATAGCAGGGAAGAACAGCTGTGGAGAAAAGAGGGTTAAAGAAAACAAAACTAACTACAATCTAACTATCAATTGAAAGAAAATAACACTGCGAAAATAAACAAAAACATCAAACATAAGACACATGGGTCATCAATGGTTTCAGGCTGGTGCATTAATGAAACCAGAGCACACACTGAAGAAAGAGACCAGGGGTTCCTTCTCCCTCCAGCGGAAGGCTCTTCGGGGCCCTCAACACAATGCTTTCCTTACAAATGAAATGAACTGCACAGAGTAGTGAAAGAACTCTAGGAGATGCAGCTGATGGATTTGTTGTCAAAGGAGGAGCCTTGAACCATCTAAACAGCATAACAATGCTTAGAATTCCCTACCAAAACAGTGTACCCTCATGGCCTTTTATAGCAATTTTACGGGCGGTCACGTAACCTTCTCCAAATGTGAATAGGGGCGCATTAGGGTTTATTTAGGTCATTAATCCACCGATTTTGCAGAGCCGGATCTGATTTGAGAGTCAAATCATCTTGGGGGCCGGTCCGTAGGCGGTCGGGAGGCCGACTTATGCAATTAATGCACCGTATTAGCAGATGCGTGGCTTTTTGTGTTGACAGTCGCGCGTCGAGCGCACATGCGCTAGTAACACGTTTTTGTCCCGCGCATGTGCGCGCGCATCAAGCTGCTGTAAAGCGCCCTTCAATTTTTGGTTACTTTGTATAGTTTTTTTCCCTTCTAGAGTGCTGTGAAATTAATTCAGTGCCATGAGTGACTTCATTGCTGTTTTGATGATGTGGAG
>ML776577.1:1165677-1178453 GCA_009831015.1 Picea engelmannii | reverse complement strand
CTATGTTTGCTTGACTATCCCCTTTATAAGTTGAGGGGTCTAAGTGGTGCAGTATTTAGAGCATGCATGACATCATTCTTGAGAAGGAAACTGACTTTCCCCACATCAAAACCTTACAATGAAAATTTTAACTCCAATGCGCGACTGTCACTGTATACAGAGGCGCGTGCGCGCGGAAAAGAGATGTTAATTCCAGCGCATGCGCGCGTCTGTGGGGTGGAATACCCGCACGCTTGTGATAAATTACTGAGAAAGAAAATCCGAATGGATTTCTCTCTATTCTCCTGTGAATCGACTGGCTAGCTGGTCGGCGGATGCCGGTCTGTGTCCCTGCAAGTTAATAAAACAAAAAGGAAAGCGAATTAAACCCAATTGAGAGAGGATTTGATACCTAAATCCCCAGTGGAGTCGCCAGTCTGTTCACATTCAAATGGTCACCAGGTGAGCAAATGGAGAGCGCTTTCATACCCTGTTGGGTCTGGCAGGGCAGAACAGCTGTGGAGCAAAGAGGGTTAAAGAAAACAAAACTAACTACAATCTAACTATCAATTGAAAGCAAATAACACTGCGAAAATAAACAAAAACATCAAACATAAGACACAGGGGCCATCAATGGTTTCAGGCTGGTGCATTAATGAAACCAGAGCACACGCTGAAGAAAGAGACCAGGGGTTCCTTCTCCCTCCAGCGGAAGGTTCTTCGGGGCCCTCAACACAATGCTTTCCTTACAAATGAAATGAACTGCACAAAGAAGTGAAAGAACTCTGGGAGATGCAGCTGATGGATTTGTTGTCAAAGGAGGAGCCTTGAACCATCTGAACAGCATAACAGTGCTTAGAATTCCCTACCAAAACAGTGTACCCTCATGGCCTTTTATAGCAATTTTACGGGCGGTCACGTAACCTTCTCCAAATGTGAATAGGGGCGCATTAGGGTTTATTTAGGTCATTAATCCGTCGATTTTGCAGAGCCAGATCTGATTTGAGAGTCAAATCATCTTGGGGGTCGGTCTGTAGGCGGTCGGGAGGCTGACTTATGCAATTAATGCGTCGTATTAGCATATGTGCGGGTTTTTGTGTTGACAGTCGCGCGTCGGGCGCGCATGCGCTAGTAACACGTTTTTGTCCCGCGCATGTGCGCACGCATCAAGCTGCTGTAAAGCGCCCTTCAATTTTTGGTTACTTTGTATAGTTTTTTTCCCTTCTGGAGTGTTGTGAAATTAATTCAGTGCCATGAGTGACTTCATTGCTGTTTTGATGATGTGGATTTCTTGTCGCCATGTGCAGACGAAATTTCAGTGATAACATTCCTGTTGAAGTTTAGGCCAGTAGAAATGTTTTTGTAGCATCGCCACTTTATTTTCGACACTGATGTGTCCTGCCACCCGGCTATAGTGGGCTTCCCAGATCATCTTTGCTTGCTCACTTGAGGGAACACATATATGACCTAGAAGACACAACAACCCATCCTAAAGATGGAAATTATCGACAACTGCCTTTGCACCCAACATTTGGTAGGTGGTGGTGAAGTCCGGGTCTATCTCATAGAGTTGGGGCCATCCGGAGGTCTCATGGCCACAGGAATATAGCACTATGGTGAGTGTCGCGACTGGTGGTCTGTTGAGGTAATCAGTGACACGGTTGGTGCTTCTTGTTTTATACTTGATGTTGAGGTGGAATTGTTACAAGTATGTGGACCACTTTTGATGGTGGTCATCATGCAATTTTCCTTGTGTCTACATGAACTGCAGTGGCTTATGATCAATGTGGATGACTATCTCCCTCCCAAGAATGTAATGTCTCCACTGGAGGCAAGCTGGCACAATGGAGTACATTTCTTTGTCATAAGTAGGGTACTTATGGACAACATCTGATAGTGTCACACTATGATAGGCAACGGGGTGGACGTGTTGCATGAGAATGACACCCACAACATAGTCTGAAGCATCAGTCTCAATCTCAAAGGGCTACTACAGGTCTGGTAGTGAAATTACTGGGGCTGAGCACAAGCGCTACTTCAAATCATAGAGTACTTGTTGTTGGGGCTGGCCCCATGCAAATTTATCCTTACCACCACCCCTGGTTATTTGGCTGAGGGCCCATGTAATATGGGAGAATCCCAACACAAACCTGCGGTAGAAATTGGCAAGGCCCAAGAAGATCCGAAGCTCTGTGAGTGTGGTTGGGGCTGGCCAGTCACAGATGACTTGGATCTTGGCTGCATCCACATGTACGCCATGTTGATCAATGATGTAGCCTAGGTAATGGACCTTGTCCATGCCGAAGGAGCATTTTTCCAAGTTGGCATATAACTTGTGTTATCGCAGGGTATGCAGAACCTGTTAAATATGTTGCAAGTGTTTGGCCCAACTCTTGATGTAAATGAGAATGTCATCAAGATACACCACTACAAAAGTATTGGTGAATGGTCGCAAGATATCATCCATCATCCTCAGGAAAGTGGTTGGAGCATTTGTCAGACCAAAGGGCATGACCAATCCTTCAAAAAGGCCTTCCTTTGACTTGAAGGTGGTATTCCATACATCTATTTGTTCTATTGGGACCTGGTGGTAGCCAGACTTCAGATCAATCTTACTGAAGTATTTCACCCCCATGAGTTGATCAAGGAGGTCGTTGATTCAAGGAATCGGGTACCGATTTCTGACTGTGATTTTATTCAGAGCCCGATAATAAATGCAAAGTCGCCAGGTTCCATATTTCTTCTGTACCAGCACGATTGGGCTCCCGCAAGGTGATGAGCTAGGATGGATGTTCCCCTTATGGATCAATTCTTGGATCTTTCGCTTGATCTCGATTCTCATCATTCTCTAACAGAGAGCGATGATAGATTGGCCCATTGGGCAGTGGTGCACTAGGGATCAGATCGATGGGGTGCTTGATCTGGTAGTGCAGAGGTACCTCGGTAGGTGAGGAGAAGATATCCAAGTATTCTTCCATGACCTTATCTACTTGCTTCTGCTGTGTGGAGAGGTCGGCCGCAGAGACCTTGGATGTGGCTTTGATTTTTCTCTCAGTCTAAGAGCGGATCATGAAGAAGAAAAACTTCCCTGTCTAAGAGTCGACCTTCCTGCATTTCTTAATAGAGATCAAGGAAATAGCACTAGGTGGGACAACCTCAAGTATCCTGTACAATTTCCTGTTCAAAGTAATAATAACACTACGAGGCCTAGAATCATATACAACATGATGTTTCCATAAATAAGGTTGGCCCAAAAGAACATCACAAACTTTGAGAGGAGCAACATCACACAATACCTCATCTTTGAAGGGCTTGATGTCGTACGATAGTCGAAACTATTGGCTGACGCAGAGATTGATTACTTAGCAGAACCATCCAATGGTGTAGGGTTGTGGGTGCGGCGTTGTCGGCAGGGCCAGCCGCTTGATGACCTCTGCTGAGATGAGTTTCTTCTGGCTTCCATAATCAACAATGAAGTGCAGTGGGGTGCCTTTTACCCACATCTAGGAATGGAAGAGGTGCTCTCCTTCTTCTGGCTCATTTGGTTCACCATGCTGGAGCTTGGTGGTAGAAACGGTGGCACTGGGTTCCTCGTCAATGATCCATTTTCCCCTTTCTAGTTTAGACTCAAAGTCAGAATCCACATCTGATTCAGAGGCTTTCACTTCAGCCACTAGTGTTTGCTTTGAGAGACAGTCAACAGTGTTATGCCAAGGGATCTTATGGAAGTCGCACCACTTCTCGGTATATTTCTTTGTCTTTTCGATGTCTTTCTTTGCTTGTGGATTGGGTTCGTTGTCCTGATACTATGCATCTTTTCTCTATCCTTTGTTCTATGGGTTGGGGCTTCCCTTTCCTGGCTTTTGTTGTGAGGGGTTACCTGACCCAAATTGTCACGTCTTTTGTTTGATCTTCTGCTCAATTTTGATGGCATATCGGTAGGCCGCGCACAAAGATGAGATGTCCAGAAATTCCATTTCGATCTAGATGTATCTATGTAGAGAACCATGATACTTGAGCACTAGATGTCTCTCTGAATATTTGATACCCAACTTGGTGCTCAAGGTATGGAAGATATTTGTGAAATCTGGCACTTCTTGGTCTCTTTCTTGCTGCAGAGTGGTCCATTTGGTATACAAGTCGTCATAACTTCCAATAGGGTAGTATTGTTTCTTAATAGAATCCATGAAGGATTCCTAGGTGGTCGTGACTATAAATAATGAAGGTTCCTCTGTTTCCTTTTGCTGACAGAAAGTTTCCCACCAATCTTTGACATGGGGAACAACTTTGAGAAGCGCAAAAGTAATATTTTCTCTATTCGAAAAGTTATGGACAGAGAAATACCATTCTAGTAGATTCAACCACTTGTCTATAGCATTTGCATCTATCTGACCTTCAAATATAGGAATATCGAAGTTTATTTGTACCTTGAAGGGGTCGGTGCCTCCGCTCGAAGAAGATACGTCGCCTATTGGTAGTTGTCGAAGGATTTGCACAAAATTATCCATCATCTCGTTCCTATGTTGCATGAGAGCTTCCTCAATCAACAGTTTGAAAGGATCTCCTGTCCCATTATCTTTCTTTTCTCCTTCCATGAGAGGTCGCTTGGGTGTGCGAGAGATTTTTTCCTCAAGAGAAACAAGCTTGAGACCCAAATCTTTGTACTCCGACCTCGTTGGGGACATGCATTAAGATGACAAGGAGTAGATTGCTTTGATACCACTGATCTGTATTTTATGAGCAGAATGAAATGACTGATTATTACCAAATGCTTAACACAGAATAACAGAGATACAGTAAAATTGGTTTTCTATTCAATAAGGAAATAAGCTGAAACTGTAAAATGTAGTGAAAAACAACCTTGCTGGAATGGTGGCGACTTATCTTTGAGAAGAGATGTGACGACTGTGCTCATTCAAAAGAAGATGATTAAAATGAGGCTCTCAAGGCCTTTTTACAATAAACAAAAGTTTCAAAAACCCTAAACATCCAAAAACCTTACCCTAGGAGATGAAGCGCCAAAAGTCATGTGGGCCCCGTTTGGGTAAGTCAGTACATCAACTTCTCGGGGTTGTAACTTTTGCATACGATCTCTGTTTTAGGCATATGATATCCCATTGGAAAGATCTATCCGAGGAATACAACAGTTGCAAAAAATTTCATCATGAAATTTTGAAAACGAAACATACCCAAAAAAACGTCGTTTAGGGCCTCAAAATGGCTCCGGAAGTTCAAGACCCGAAAAACTGCTAAAAATAGTAAATTATCAAAATTGCTAGAAAGTTGTTTTGAGCTAGATGGGAAAGGTGGGTGGCCACCGATATCCACCTAGATCATACTTTCCCTCCCAGATGACCTTTCTTATACGATAATAATATTCTAGAAGCAAGAGAACCATTGAACAGATGTGGAAATATCCTAGAAGAATAAAGAACAAAGAAGTGACACTTTCCCAGAAAAGAAATCGACCCAGTAAATAGGACATGAAGACTATAAATAGTAGGTGCCTTATCTCATTTGGACACACTCACTCTCACTCTCTCATCTACATATAAGTAAGGCACAAGTACAAGGAAGGGTGACACAACAACTGCAATGACAAATATTCTTCTTGTTCAATCTTTCTAGAATTTCTCTCTTGTGTGTTACTCTTGGAAAAAACACACTACCTTGGTATTATGTTGCAACTGCAAGTGGGGTGGTATTTCTAGTTGTACCTTGATTTGGTCTTTGTGATAGGGTTTATTTTTTGGTACATCATTGGACTTTATTTGTGAATGAAATATGTCTAAGAAAGGTTGATGGGGTTTTCCCAGGATAAATCTCTTCTGTTCTTTTGTCTCTTTTTTATGCTACTATTGCTCAGTACGTGATATATCCAACTTAATGGTAAATAAGTAAAAGAAAAATAGTAACTCTAATGCTATGTAAATAAATAAAATCTAACATGGAATCATACTTGGTTACCTTCAAAACGGTTTGACCACTGGAGGGAAGATCACTGCAGTAGTACCTTGCAGCTGCATTGAAATACTTTTTCAAGATTGTTGATCACTATCCCAAGGTCGTTGGGGATAATTATTTGATAGATCAAGGTTCCCTATCCTAGTTCATCCCATGCAACTCTATATGTGCAGTTTGGTGAAGTTTGAAAAATCAAAGTTTTTCAGAGCTAGGGTTTCTACCAACAAAAATATCAACCAACATGAGAGTTGAAGATAGATTGGATGGAGTAGATATATTTATATCTTGTAAGCATAAAATTCTCCTCATTCTATAAGATAATGAGTTATTAGATCATATCATGTCTATGCTTCTATAAGCAAAATAAGAAGACGCCAAAGAAAAATTTAGGAATAATGAGGTCAAAGCTAAGAGGATATTGATAGACTCAATAAGAATCATCTAATACCTAACGTATCAGAACTGAAGACACTGAAGGAATTTTTTGATTCCCTAACATGACTCTATGAAATTAAGAATACCATTTGAAATATTTCTCTAAGGAATTAACTTAAAAACATGACAATGAATAAGTCAGAAATAATAGCCAACTATTTTATGAGATCTCGTAGATCAAGGACCAATTAGCCATTGGAGATCTAGTAGAAGACGTTGAACTCATGAATACTAAACTCAATGGATTTCCCTCCTCTTGGGATCCTTTTGTTCAAGGGATTTTTGCTAGAAGCAAATTTCCCATGTTCAACAAGCTATGGGAAGACTGCACCCAAGATGAATCCAGGTTGAAGAAGCACTTGTTTCCCAAGTGAAGAAGAGAAAGGAAAGAGAAGAATGCATCCCGAAGAAGTCATAGAATCTATGCCATAGGAAGGATGCGCCAAATATAAGATTCTACACCTACAAGAAAATGGGACATTATGTCTCACAATTCCATCATAAACATGAAAAAATAAATAATAAGAAGCACCATGCACATAGAACAAAAGATGAAAAGCATAGGTCAAAGGATGAATAATTTGTATTGTTTCATCACTCACATGAACCATCACTCAAGGGAGTGACACTTGGATAATAGATAGTGGTGCTTCCAAACACATGAATGGATCCAAAAATTCTCTTTCAAAATTGACAGAAAATGGCTCATCCCTTCAAGTGGATCTTGGGGATGATTCCAAGCATGTAGTCAAAGGTGTTGGAGAATCCTCCCTACAACTTGACTCAGGTAACCGTATTTTAATTAAGGATATTTTGTTTGTACAAAAAATGAATAAGAATATAATTTCCATCTCTGCTTTAGAAGATAAAGGTTTTAGGGTAGCTTTTGTGGATGGCCAAGTTCTTATATGGCCCAAGAATTCAAGCATTGATAAAGCTACCGTGAATGGTGTCAGAGAGGGAGGACTATATAAATTGAAGGGACACCAAGAACAAGCCCTTGTACACAATAGTGTTAGCTCAAGTGAGTTATGGCACCGAATATTTTCTCACATAAAATATATAGCACTACCGATATTGGGAAAAATGGTTATAGGTCTACCTGACATTCAAGTAGAACAACATGGAGTATGAAAAGGTTGCACACTTGGAAAGAGTGTCAAGGGAAGATTTACTAGTAGTGAGGACAGGTCCAAGGGTATCTTGGACATCATACACTCCTATGTATGTGTAAATATGATGGTTCCATCCTTAGGAAACTTTGTATATTGTGTCTTATTCATAGATGATTATTCTTGAAAGACATGGATCTACTTATTGAAAAAAAAATATGACATCTTCAACAAGTTTAAGGAATTCAAGGATTTAGTTGAAAATATCTCTGAAAGGAATATTAAAGTATTGAGATATAATAATGGAGGTGGGTACACCTCAAATTATTTTAAATACTTTTGTAGAGAATCAGGGATTAAGAGGAATATAACAACTCCCTACAACCCCCATCATAATGAGGTTGCAGAAAGAAAGAAGAGATCCATTGTAGAACAAACAAAATCAATGATCCATGACCAGGTCCTACCCATGCACTTATGGGAAGAAGCATCCAGTACAACTGTGTATGTATAGAATAGAAGTCCTCACAAGATATTGGGGAACAAGACACCTGAAGAGGTGTTCACTAGAAAGAAACCAAAAATAACTTGAGGATTTTTGGTTGTCTGGTATTTATACATGTTCCAAAGGAAAAGAGAATGAAGCTAGAACCTTCAAGAAAAAAGGGCACATTTGTTGGATAAAGTGAGACTTCGAAGTCTTACAAAATATACATTCCTGGATAGAGACAGATTGAGATCAGCTAGGATGTAACATTTGATGAAGATTAAACCATCATAATATCAAGTGAGTATCACATGATTGAGGATCGAGAGGAGAGAGAGGCTCCAAGGGAAGCAATCATGGAAGACTCTACACCATAGGAACCCATTCCAGAAGTTCAGAATGAGATGGTAGAGTCATAGAGACTTGTAGATCCACCTAGAGAAGATGAAATCAATAGGAACAGACCAACTTGGCTCTGAAACACCTTGTAGGAAGCTGAAGGACATGAAGCTCCCAAAGGATATTTTAGAGAGAGAAAGAGACCACATAAGTTTTTCAACTATGTGTCACTGATGAGAAACATCATTGATTTAGAGCCTCCCACCTTTGAAGAAGCTGCTGAGAAGTAGGAATGCAAGGATGCCATGATGGAGGAGTATCAATCCATTATGAAGAATCATGTGTGGGAGGTAGTTCTGATACCAGAAGGGAAGTTAGTCATGAATTCTAAATGGATCTACAAGATCAAGCATGCTGCAGAGGAAAACATAGAGAAGTACAAGGTAAGATTTGTGGCTAGATAATTCTTCTAGAAAGAGGGAGAATACTATGATGAGACATTTTCTCCTGTAGAAAAGTACACTTTCATCAGATCAATTATTGCAATTTCTTCCACAATGGGATGGAAATTACATCATATGGATGTCAAGACTTCCTTCTTGAATGGTGTAGTAGAGGAATAAGTGTACATAGAGAAGCCATAAGGTTTTGTGATACATGGGAAAAATATCATGCTTGCATATTGAAGAAGGCCTTGTACGGATTGAAGTAGGCACCCAGGGCATGGCATGTCAGGATAGATAGGTAATTGATGAGCTTGGGATTTACCAAGGGTGATGAAAATACCAACATTTACTATAAGGTTGACAATGGTAGTCCGTTGATATTGGTTCTATATGTGGATGACCCGTTTCTAATAGGATATGAGGAGCTCATAGTTGGGTGAAAGAGGGAGCTCACTTCAGAGTTTGACATGAAGGATATATTGGAAAATGTTTAACATGTAGCGTATGATTGTCATTGATGGAAAATACAACAGTGAATATGGTAGGATCAAAGTGTGCATCGATGGAAAAACAGGAACAACGTAAGCTCAGGAGGAATTAGCGCAGAGCCGAATGCAGTGTGTAGGTATGCACCAGGGATGAGGTTAACTCATGACTAAATCTCAAGGGAGATAACGTACTTAGGATCACAGGCAGATCAAAGGTCGAGGCCTTTGATAATTAGAAATTCTTCCAAGTAAGAAGGATGTGTAAGCTTGGAGGAGAAGCATCGGTGATCGTTGGATCCCATCCCAAATTCTCGATGACCATCAGATCTCAATGAAGTCAAAAGGAGCGCACAGATATGGAGGATAGATCTCAGACGTTAGATCTGAGCACAAGGTTTGACCACCAATGGATCGAGGAAAACCTGCACGATCTTTAAAAGTGCAAGGAGTAGAGGGCTCACAAATCCTGAAAGCAGGAGGACCGTCCATCTCAAGGGGTTATGTGGACCGTTGATCCGACTCCCTGTCGGAGTTTCGGGGATCGAGAGTTGGAGATGTCAAAGAATATTGACATTAAGAATCTCGAAATCGCGATGGGTGAAATCCTGACTGAATCTGAACCGTCAGATCAAGACGTGATCTAGACCATTGACTCGACTCATGTCAACAGACCACGTCAGTTAGGAACATGTGGCACAACTAGGTAATGACAAGTGTCAGACTAATTCAACATGCCAAGCACATGTAAGTCACGAATCAGGGTGACACGTGGCAGTTATTTAAGACATGTGACATCAGTAGACTTACACCATGTCGGAGTTTCGAGGATCACGTGTTGGAGATGTCAAAGAAACAATGCAACAAAAATCTCGATTTCGCGATATGCCAAATAGCGACTTCAATCGCAGTCGTTGATTCAAGATCAAATCTGAACCATTGATTCTAGTCCATGTCAGAGTTTCAAGGATCGAGTGTTGAAGTTGTCAAAGAACATTCACCACAGGAATCCCGATTTCGCGATATGGGAAATCACAATGTAATCTGAGCAGTCAGATCAAGCTTTGATCTGGATCGTTGATTCTAGTCAATGGTGAGGCATCGGGGATCGAGAGTTGGATGTGTAAAAGATTATTGACATCAGGAATATCGATATCGTGATATGCAAAATCGCGATTTAATTGTAGTCGTTGAGTAGAGATCAGATCTGGACCGTTGATCAAACTCCATATCGGAGTTTCAGGAATCGCGACATAAAGAGGCAAAGAACCCAATGCATCAAGAATGCCAAAATCATGAAATCACGATTCGATCGTATCCGTTGAATCAACATTAGATCTGGACCATGGAATAACAGGACATGTGGCAAGTGATCAAAATTTCGCTGACTTGGGGTCAATAGAGCATAGTGTCGAAAATCACGAAACGAGAAATCGTGAAAGCGCTTTTTGCATAGGCGCTTGGTTATGACCATAGTCATATTGGGGAAGGAGCTAGTGCAAAAAATTTCTGTATCAGAGTTTCGAGGATCGCAACATGGAGAAGTCAGAGACTCTCAACATTAGGAGTCACAAAATCGTGAAATGTGAAATCGTGAAAGCGCCTTATGCATAAGGCTGTGGTCACAGCCCTTGGACACATCAGCGAGAGATGGAGGAAAGAGATAGAGCAACCAAACTCATTTTCATGGATCGCAACTTGGAGAGGCAAGAACACAATGCAACAGGAATGCCGAAATCTTGAAACCCGATTTAAAGGAAAGATTAATAAAGCTCATCCAACGACGTAGATTAACCTGAAGGAGATCTGAGGGATACTGTTGCATGACACAGTGAAACTGCTAGAAACCATTGATGGCTTATACCAGAGGATGTGAAGACACTTCGGGATGACTGATAGAGGAGGTGAAGAGTCTCTGAGAGGAATGAAGATGTTCGTGGACGAAATTGACAGCTGATGAGCATTGAGGCCTGTAACTGAAACAGAGAAGGTGAGTTTGACTGTCACAGAGAAGACGAAAAGTCTCAAATAGCTAGAGCAGCTGAGGAATCTCAGTATAACATATAGTGATGATGGACACACAGGGTGAACCACCAGAGAAGCTGAAGAGTCACGATGATGATCAGATAGAGCACTCGAGAGGTGGAGGATAATGGTGCGGAGTCAACATGCAGAGGCATTGAGAACATTTCATGCACAAGGTGCACAGAAGGTATAAATACATGATACAGAGAAGAGATGGGGTTGTTGTTGTCGTTGGAATTGTTCTGGTCGCTATGTAGAAGGATTGAAGTGTGAGCAAGGAGGCAGAGCGTAGAAGTAGAAAAGCACAGAAGATGAATTGTGCAGTGAATGGACATGGGGCACAGAGCATAAAAAGCCGAAGAACAGACAGCGCAAGTGATGTGTGCAGAAAGGAAATGAGGCAGACAGAGAAATGAAATGAAGCAGAACAGTGATGAGTTTGGTAAGCCATTGTTGAACATCATATCACTGTAATAAGTTTTAGTAGAAAAGATTTATATTTCAGGGTGGGTGGGAGGAGCTAGGGAGGACTGGTGTCCTCAAAGGTTCAATTGGGTGCTTGAACATAGGGAGTTGGTACTTCCTTCTAGTTGGTGCTAGAGAAACCAGGGAGTTGGTGCTTCCTTCTAGTTGGTGCTAGAGAAACCAGGGAGTTGGTGCTTCCTTCTAGTTGGTGCTAGAGAAACCAAGGAGTTGGTGCTTCCTTCTAGTGGGTGCTAGAGAAAACAGAGATTTGGTGATCTCGGCAAGTTGTAGCTTGCAAAACTGAGGTTGTAGCCTCATTATGAGTTGGTCCTCATATGTATGATACTGTAAAGAATGTAACTATTACTTATCATATAAAGAAAAAGAGGTTTTTACCCTGCATGGGTTTCCTCGGGAAATATCTATCTCTGTGTCTCTCATATATGTGAATGATGTTGAAAGTGCCATTGTTTATTTCCCTACAATATTGTGATCATCATTCAGTGTCTCTACAAAGAGTTTAAAAGAACCATATTTGTTTAAGCACGGCAACAACTGATTCACCCCCCCTCTCAGTTGTCCAACAATTGGTATCAGAGCCGTCCCCTTTTATCTAAGGGTAGATCCTAGAGCTTAAACATGTCAAGCCATGAAATAAATTCAACCAATAAGGCCCCTCTGTTCAATGGAACAAACTTTGCCTTCTGTAAAGTTAGAATGAGAACATAATGGATTTAGGTGCAGATGTCTGGGATGTGGTAGATATTGGTTATGTAAAGCCATTTGTGCTAGCTAATAAGGATGACAAACTAGAATTTAGCTTCAATGCTAAGGCTATGAATGTTATTTTGAGTGGGCTTGCAAAAGAATAATTCGTAAAAGTTATGCACCTAGAAGCTGCCAAAGAAATGTGGGAGAAACTCATTAACAGTTATGAGGGCAATGAGAAGGTAAAGGATGCAAAACTTCAAACCTATAGAATACAGTTTGAACAGCTGAAGATGAAGGAAGATGAAACTATTGGAAAATACTTTCTGAG
>ML776577.1:1082569-1144803 GCA_009831015.1 Picea engelmannii | reverse complement strand
GGGGGGGGGGGGGTGAATCAGTTAGTGTAGATTATTAACCATTTCTCTCATTTTGAACTTCGAATCATTAATCTTAGTGGTAGTGAGTCTTTACTGTGAAATCCAAAGTTATAAACATAAAGCAGATAGTATAAAGAACAACAATCACACACAGCATTCATTCACAAGTATGAGACACAGATTTTTCAAGAGGAAACCCAACCAAGGAAATAACCTCGTCTTCTTAAGATGTTCAGCAAGCTCCAACTTCGTTACATCTCATCTTTTATGAGTACCAACTCATAGAGGCTACAACCTCTGATTGCCAGCACCAACTGGCTGAGAGCACCAACTCCCACAGAGTCCCAGCACCCACTGGGTGAAAGCACCGACTTCCTTTTTACTTCAGCACCAACTGAATGAAGGCACCAACCTTCAGATTCTACAAGCACCCACTTGCAGAGAAAGAGACATACGTCTCCCTAGCACCATCCTACCACCCTAATTTGCCAAAATACATATTGCTTAAATCAACTTGTTCACTCTTATATAGCTTGCTTACCCTATCTGCTGATCTTCTCTGTATTCTTCACTGTTTCTGATCTGCTGCTCTGCCTCACTGTCCTCTGCAGCCCGTTCTCAGCTTCTTCTCCTGTCATGCAGATTCTCCTCCTTTTCTCACATCCAGAGCGCTCCCTCTTTTTCACATCAACAACAATGATTCATCTTTGTTCCAGCGCATTATATAGATTCTCCACATGCAGAGGTTTTCCATGCGTTTCTCAACTCCAACTGCAGTTTCCCTTTCTTTCATTCTTTCTTCTGCATTTCGCATGCCAGCATTCTCCTTGATTTTCTGAACTGACTCTTTGCATGTCTCCTCTACGCATGCCACATCATGCAACGTTGTGTTCCTCCTGTCTTAACTGCCAGTCTATTTTTAGACTAAACGTCTTTCTGCTTTTCTCAACTCCAACTGCAGTTTCCCTTTCTTTCATTCTTTCTTCTTCTTTTCGCATGCCAGCGTTCTCCCTGATTTTCTGAACTGGCTCTTTGCATGCCTCCTCTACGCATGCCACATCATGCAACGCTGTTTTCCAGCATTTGCGTTCCAGCTTCTGTGTTCCAGCTCTGTTTCAGCACTGTGTTTCAGCATCTGTGTGTCAGCATTTGCGTTCCTGCTTCTGTGTTACAGCTCTGTTTCAGCACTGTGTTTCAGCATCTGTGTGCCAGCATTTGCGTTCCTGCTTCTGTGTTCCAGCTCTGTTTCAGCACTATGTTTCAGCATCTGTGTTCCAGCATTTGTGTTTCAGCATCTACGTTTCAGCATCTGTGTTCCAGCATTTTTGTTTCAGCTTCTACGTTTCAGCATCTGTGTTCCAGCATTTGTGTTTCAGCATCTACGTTTCAGCATCTGTGTTCCAACATTTGTGTTTCAGCATCTACGTTTCAGCATCTGTGTTCCAGCATTTGTGTTTCATCACTTTAGCTTCTATGTTCCAGCATCTCTTTTGCGTGTTGACAACCTTGACTGCTCCATAGCCATTGACTGCTCCATAACCAACCGATTGCCATCAATGACAACCTTGACCATCTTCGTCATCTCCTGTGTTCCAGCATTTGTGTCTGAGTTTCAGCATCTGTGTACCAGCATCTGCGATTGTGTTTCATCTTCTATGTTCCAGCATCTCTTGTGCGTGCTCCATAACCAATCGATTTCCATCAATGACAACCTTGACCATCTGCGTCATCTCTGCTATAGCCATATTCCCAACACCAGCTACCACAGTGACCACCACATGGGTCAAGCCAGTCCCTCTACCTTTTGGCTCGAGTCAGCATAAGGGAATAACTATAGTATTAAAATCTACAGATTCTCCCTTAAATACTCCGCCAAGCAAGACTGGACCCAAGTTCGGCATTTTTGAAAAATATGACTTGATCAAGAAGAAGAACCAGACACTCACTAGAAGCACTTATGCCCAGTTCCAGAAGCAGTCTTCCATAGCCCAGCATAGAATTCTCTTGGCATTTGACACAGAAAAGGGTAGGATTCATATGGCTTACCTCCAAGCGCAAGTGCCAGATCCCAAGGTGATATCAGATTACAAAAGGGCCACCTTTGAGTTTCAGGCCAAGGACGTGCATCCAGTAGATCAGATGGATCTACACAAGCAAACTGGCGAGATGGTTTTCCACACTTTGGTCCATGCTACAACTTCTGCATCAAAATTTCGGGTAGCTTTGAACAATGCCCAGACCCAACTAAAGCTGGAGAAAATATCATCTTTCGCAAAAGACAACAAAATCAAGACGTTGGAGGAGCTGGTCCTCAAGATCGTTTACGACCCTGCGAATGTCAAGGCTGCCGAAGATATGATCAAAAAGAAAAATGCTGACATCACATCCTTAAGAAAACAGCTAAATCTCCCTCCAACAGAGGACCCACAAGCAAAGGAGATGGCTAAAAAGGAAGGTGAAAAGGATGAGATGTTGAAATTACTCATGGAGCAGAATGCTCAGTTAAAGGAGATGGAGGCTAAGATGGAAAGACTGTTAAAAGAAAGAGAGCAGGCAAAGACAATGGAAGGCATCCCATTAAGCGCTATCCCAATTGCAGGATTGAGCACAGCAATGGTGACAGCCATTCCATCTGCTGCATCAGTGCCACTACCGGAGGGAACAACAGACTTGGCCAAGTCTATGGAGAGAATGAACCTGCAAGAGTAAAAAATCAGCAGGCTTAAGAAAGAAGTGGAGAATCTCCAAGAGCTAAAGACTTCTTTCCAGACAAGCCTATCTAAAGAAAAACAGGTAACAGATCATCTCAGGAAAGAGCTACAACAGTTTCAAAAGAAAACAATGGCAAGGAAGACTTTGGCTGAGATAAAAGAAATCGTATGGACAGACATTACCAAGTCTATAAATAAAATCTGGCCAATGTTTCAAATCATGTTTGAACAAAATGAGTTTCTTCAGAGGAGCAAGCAGGTGATTGAGAAAATCAGAGAGGAGTTGGGAGACATGCCAGCACAAGCAAATGAGATCATCAGGTTCCTGAATTCCAAGACCAGAGAGGAACTAGAAGAACTAAAGATTGAGGACAGGACAGAAACTATACTTGAGGTTAAAAGAGTTTTAACCAAGAGAGGTCTAATGCTTCAGTTGGAGGAAAAAGTTCAAGTCATGGATCAAGGAGTACATAAGTTTTTTAGTAAGATAGATGTTCTCCAAAAGAAAGGCCTTCCTGGTCTGAAGGTCATTAATGACAAACTAATGACACTCCCTGACTACAAGAAAAGGTTGACTGAAGTGTCTAGGGATAGTTCCAAGTTTGCAGGAGTACAAGGGAGTATCACAGGTAAAGCATCCATGGAGGCCCTGCAGTTGGATATTAGTATCCACCACGAGATTAAGCACATAGTCATCATCAAGCCTACGTTTGCTAAGTATACAGACATGGATGAAGTGTATCGGAGATTACTTAAAGTCACAGTGCCAAATCATATCAGATGGGAGGAACTTTGTGATCTACTAGATTAGTAGATGAGTTGCCATCATCCAGTAACCTGTCCAGTCAGAAGAGGATGCGGAGGCACCTCGCCAACGACCTACCCTAGAAACACCACATGCAGTTGTACTGAGTCATCAAACAGTTTTTTATTAGTTAAGGTAGTTAGACTAAAAATAGAATGAGCACGTCCTGATCAGTTATGACAGGAACGTTTGTAATTTGAATTATAAATAATTCAAATCTCGAAGTATTGAGGGTTGTTGATTCGCACACCCTATTGCTATCAAGCTGTACTACTTTTGAGATCGGCCATTAATAAAGAAGAGGCATTTACAGGATTCTTGCGTATGTTCACTGGTGACGTTGATCTTCTAAGTTAAATGTTTTTCTTTCTCTGTATCCATTTTGTTTTCTGAATCTAATCTTTATGAATAGTGTTATGTTGCAGGATTTATCTCTGATACCCTGTTTCTGATTCTAAGGATTTATATGTTTATCTTCTAAATATCTTCAATTAAGAAATTCTTAACTGCTTGTTAATTGAATTTATTTTCCTCTTCTTTTCTTCCATCCATCATTTTAATTTATAAAGATCCAGTGAATATATTACCTCGCCCTGTGGAGGTTTTCTTTAGAATTTCTAGTTGTATCGATTATTTGTTTAAATATAGACCCCATAGCCCATGGATGTGTAGACCGTCTCAACCAATTTACAAACTACTTTTACAACAAAACATACTCGTGCCTTTACCTAGCCTAAAATCTAAACTAAAAAACAAAGCTAAATCACATAGAGAGATCCCTCTCTGAAGATGGAAGGGCTAGATCCCAGCTTTAAAAGAAGTTGGTTAAGGTTATCCTTTGTAGATTTCTTCTTCAACCTCTAGGAAATTTACCAAGTGCTAAAAGAGGGTTTAAAAGGGGAGATCATGGAAGTATTGAAAAATTTCGTAACAGAGAAGACACTTGAAAATGAAAATGCATCCCATGAAATTCATGATGAGGAAACAAGGAAGGTGAATCAAGAATGGAGAAACTCCAACTTTGGTTTGAAGACCAACCACATTCCTAAGATTGATATGAGGAAGTTTCATGGCAAGGATCCAATCACATGGATACTTCAGATGGAGCAATTCTTTGATCTCCATAATGTGCCACATACACAAAAGGTATGAATTGCTTCTTTATATTTAGAACCTAATCAATTTGTATGGTATATATGGATTTGTTCTCGTAAATCACTTGTCACTTGGACAATTTTCACAGTAGAAATGATAGCACACTATGAGGATAAAATGATCAATACCTTCTTTAGCCAATTGATAAATCTCAAGCAAAAGGGTTCAGTTACCGAGCACATTGAGAACTTGCAAAGATTGAATATAAAGGTAACTGATATTCTATATGAGAACTTGATTGATGTATTCATAGGAACTTTAAAGGATAACATTCAACATGAGGTTCTCCTTTGGGAACCCAAATCATTGGAGAATGCATTTAAGGTGGCAAGAAATGTTGAAAGTAAAAATATGGCTATGGATACTAGAAAGACCAATCATAACATCTATAGAGAGAACAATGCTCCTTCTTCTAAAACACCTCAACCTAAAAGGTTGACACCTCAACAATTGGAGGAAAGAAAAGAAAAAATTTCATGCTTTAATTGTGACAACAAGTAAAGTAAGGGACATAAGTGTGGTGAGAAGAAATTATTCTACATAGATTGTGAAGAGGAAGAATAACAAGAACAAGAACCATATCAAGATGAAAACATAGATGCAATTTCGTCTAAAGAGTTGACTCCCACGATATCGTGTAATGCATTAGCTTGAATTAACACTCCTCAAACCCTCAAGATCAAAGGATACACCAAAAAAAAAAGGTAATAGTCCTAATTGATTATGGCAGTACTCATAATTTCATTCACTATAAATTAGCCAAAGCTCTCAATTGCTTTGTATATCTAGCGCCAGAGTTTCAAGTAATGATTGCAGATGGAGGAACTATCAATTGCTCAGGAAAATGTAATAAGATTAATCTTACTATGGGGGAATATGTAATGAATAGTCCAATGATTGATATACCCATGGGTGGTGCAGATGTTGTACTAGGAATCCAATGGTTACAATCATTAGGAACAATGGATTTTAATTTTCAAGAAATTTTCATGAAATTTTCATTGGAAGGAAAAGAAATTGAGTTAAGAGGTATCACAGGGAAACCCGGTAAGGTGATAATCTCTAATGGAATGACAAAATTATTAAAAAAGTGGCATCAAGGCATTATTGCACAACTATGCTCACTAAACGTTCAAACATCTAAACCATCTATTCCTCAAGATCTACAAAGGATCATTGATAAGCATTCCAAAGTATTTGAAGATATTGCCAAAGGTCTTCCACCCACTCAAAATCATGATCATGAAATTCACCTAATTCCTGGGAGTGTTCCTCCTAACATCAGGCCATACAGATACCCTTACACCCAAAAGAGTGAAATTGAGCGCATGGTTGAATAAATGCTAGAGGCTGGCATTATTAGACCTAGCCAAAGTTCTTCCTCTGTACCAGTGGTAATGGTATTCAATAAAGATATCTCACGGCATATGTGTCCAGATTATAGAGAGCTCAACAAGATCACTATTAAAGATAAGTTTCCCATTCCCATCATTGATGAATTGTTAGATGAACTACATGGAGCAATCTATTTCACAAAATTAGATCTTCATTCAGGGTATCATCGGATCAGAATGAAGGAAGAAGATATCCCAAAAACAACATTATGAACTCATGAAGGCCATTATGGATTTTTGGTCATGCCTTTTGGCCTTACAAATGCACCTTCCACATTCGAAGGGTTGATGAATTCCATTTCAATCCCTTCCATCAAAAATTTGTGTTAGTATTTTTTGATGATATACTAATCTATAGCAAGTGTTGGGAGGATCATGTGCGACATGTTGACAAGGTGCTACAACTACTAAAGGAGAAACAAATATATGCCAAACCATCCAAATGTTTCTTTGGAGTAAAGGAGGTAGAGTATTTGGGTTATATTGTATCTCATGAAAGTGTCAAGGTAGACCCTAACAAGATTAAGGCCATGATGGACTGGCCGATTCCCAAAACATTGAAGAATCTTAGAGGATTTTTGGGTTTGACAGGTTACTACCGCAAGTTTATTCGGAACTATGGAAGAATAGAAAAACCTTTAACGACACTAACTAAGAAGGATGCATTTTCATGGACTCCATGGGAAACTAAAGATTTTTAACAACTTAAAGAGGTGATGTGTAAATCTCCTATATTGACCACTCCAGACTTCACAAAAACCTTTATTGTGGAATGTGATGCCTTGAGAAATGGAATCGGTGCTGTCCCAATGCAAGAAGGAAGGCCCCTGGCTTTTGAAAGTCGACCACTCAAGGGAAAGGAATTACATAAACCCATTTATAAGAAGGAAATGATGGAAATACTACATGCATTGAAGAAATTGCATCCTTACCTAATAGGTAGGCACTTCAAGGTCAAAATAGATCATGATAGTCATAAATACTTCTTGGAACAAAGACTATCTTCAAAAGAACAACAAAAATGGGTAACCAAGATATTGGGTTATGATTTTGAAATTGTCTATAAAAAGGAGAAGAAAAATATTGTGGTAGATGCACTCTCAAGAAAGGATGAAGATGTTGAGGCCTTTCTCTGTGCTATCTCAATCATCCAACTCAATTGGATAATAGAAGAAAGGGATGAATGGAAGAATGTCGAAAAATTGTGGACTCTCATTCAAAGGTTGCAACAGGATACCAGTGCATCAAATACATTTACATGGAAAAATGATTCACTATGGTACAAAGATCACTTATATTTATTTAAAAACTCCCAACTCAAACAAAAGGTACTATTGGAATTGCACACCTCTCCATTAGGAGGGCACTAAGAATTTTTTAAAACCTACCATAGAGTCAAGAAGGATTTTTTTTGGGATGGCCTTAAAACTGATGTTCAAAGGTTTGTGGCAGAATGTTTGGTTTTCCAACAAAATAAGGTGGAAACAATCAAGACCCCAAGTCTTTTACAACCATTATCCATCCCAAGTTAGCATTGGGAGGAGGTTTCCATGGATTTCATCACAGGGTTACCAAAGTCTGAAGGAAAGAGTGTCATCATAGTGATTGTTGATAGACTGACCAAGTACACACACTTTTGTGTACTCTCTCATCCCTTCAAAGCTAATACAATTGCCATCACATTCATGGAGATAGTTCAAAATCTACATGACAGCCCAAAGATTATTGTAAGTGACAGAGATCCCATCTTCACTCGACATTTTTGGACATAATTATTTTCTTGTTTGGGTACTCAATTGGCACATAGCTCATCCTATCATCCTCAATCTTATGGAAAAACTGAGATAGTGAAAAAATGTCTAGAAGGATAACTTCGTTGCTTTGTCTCTGATAAACAAACAAAATGGTTCAAATGGTTACCCTTGGCAGAATGGTGGTATTGCACTTCCTTTCATGCTGCAAAAAAAATAACACCATTTATGGCACTTTATGGATAAAACCCTCCTTCCATCACTTCTTCTCTAAAAGAAAAATCTAAGGTTCAAGCAGTGGAAGATCACATCGAGAATCAAAAAGAAGTTCTCCAAATCTTAAAGGACAACCTGATTGTTGGAGCCGCCTTTTTTGACTAGTTTTAAGCGTAATTCTTGCAATCAAAGGTTGGTCATTTAAGTTGTCTTTTACTTCGTGACCTTTATCCTTTTAAAATATCAGTAGTCCTGATATACAAAGTGGCGAGGGTCTTTGTACTCCTAATACCTTTTCCTTTTAACCATGAACAATATTTTTCACTTTTCTTTACCTCGAGATATCACATTTTGGGAGTTACAAGTCACACTGTTTTTAAGCCCCGATGCACAAAGTCGCAAAGTAACCTTGAAAGTTTACCCAGGTTAGTGCTGAGAATAAAGTTCCTTAAACCTTAGTTAAGTGCTATCGGTATTTCACATCTTGGCATTTTCCCTCCCCAAAAGTCTCACCGTCACAACTCCGATAGGCGAAGTTGCGAGGCGGTCGCGCAAGTTACCCAGGTTAGTGTCAGGGGTGAATAACTTTAACCATAGTTAAAGTATTTTGAGATTTCGTAACTCGGCATGCATATCTCCCAAAAACTATACCTTTGAAGCCCCAAATCGCGAAGTCGTGATATTACTTAAATATAAATTTATTAAACACTTAACCCGGTTTACCTTCTGACTTAACTAGATCACATCATCATGATCTCGGAATTTCGCGACACAGCATACACTCCTCCTGGGAAATTTACCTTCGAAGTCCCGAGTCGCAAAGTTGTGATTTTAACTAAACATCATTAATCAAACACTTAGTCCAGATTACGTTTTTGCTTAACTAGACGCATCATCGCGATCTCGGGTTTTAGGGGCTCGGAAGGTTAGAGTGAAAACTCCCAATACAGTGAATGCCAAAAGGTTGATTAAAGTTTAAGAAATACTAATTAAAGAAGCTAATATAGTTTAATTAGTGTTTAATACAAGTAATAATATGCACAATCTACGAGGTAAATTTAAATGTTCCTTGCACCAACTTGTGTCATGAACTGTCAAAATTTATGGCATTAATTGGAAATGAGGCGAAGCGACAAGTAAGGATATGTTTTTTATTGCTAAATCTATCTCTAAAAATGATTTGACCGTTCTATTCATAAGGACGTCAAGGTTTTAAATGGTCAAAGATATAGATCTTTTTCTTTCTGTTTTGTTTATAAAGCTCATTTCTATTTTGCGCAAAGAAGTTTTTCTTAGCAAGTTGATTTCTGTATGTATACACATTTTTATTACATGAGAGCTAAGTAACAATCCTCTATCATGGCCCCACGAAAAGTGTCTAAGGAAAGTGCTAATATTTCATGACAAGGCTCTAATAATGTTTCTGATACTTCACCACGAAGCGTTGATTCTATCCGAACCTGGTCATACATCTACGAGGTTCTGCAATCTGATTTGGTGAATTTTTCAGATGATTCCAGTGACAACGAGAAGGATGACTTGACCACCAAATACAAGATTGTCGTCCAAGCAGAGATGCATAAATTAGCAGCTAGGCCACGTCTTCTTCCTTACTATGACATGATCTGATGGGTGCTAGATCATGTAGATATCCCAACCAGAACCATCATTAGGGAGCAAAAGGTCACTATTGGGACCTTTAGACTAGAACACTTACAGGCGATGTACAAGTTGCCACCCACGTCGAACTTCACATACAATGCCAAGTTTATGGAGGATTTTAAACAAAAGGAATGCGAACAATATGGAAAAATCCTATTTGATTTGATCAAGGATTGGGTCTCACACCCCGCGAAGTTTAGGGCAGATAGCAACAGAGTTTATTCCATATCTTCTTTGGAACCACAGTTCAAATACATAGCAATGATGACCTATAGATTGTATGGGAGGGAAGACACCACGCATTTTTTCCTCCCATGGGTGCCTCTGATGCATATAGTCATAAAACATTGTTCCTTCGATTGGGCCAAACTGTTGTCAAATAGTCTAACTAGTTGGATTACAGAATATCAGACGCAGAAGGTGAGCGGGAAGGCCTCTTCATTTTTTATGTTCGCATACATCATGGACGTCATGTGTTTCATGATGCCTTTTCCCTTAATGAGCTGGAGTTGGGCTCCATTGGATGTTGAGCCTATCCATGTCTACCATTCAAATATTTTGGAGGATAAGGCCTCAGATTTCATATATGAAATTTTCAATTGGGTAACAGTACCAATGCATGTCACCATCTTTGGTAATCCACCGCCCAGGATCTCAGATAGCATCGCGGCCAATTTGAGTAGTGTGGATGACTGGTATGTGGAGGAAGAATTTTCATACATCAGGGTTTTTGACGCTTCTATCCCTCCGCATGCTCTACCATTATTTATACCCGATAGGCTGGCTTGTCGTGAGATCGCCAGGCAAACCATGATTGGTGGCATAAGCAAAGAGCTTAAAGGATTTTCAAAGAAGGTATGGCCACCTTTCCCCATTCATTTAAATACTTATTCTTTATTAGATTTCAGGCATGCAAAGGCTGACACAGCAGCCTTAGAAGATATTAAATTGGTCCACATTGAATTCAAGAAACACGACCCACACAGGTTCGTGAGTAATCACTTGGCTAGTTGTGGCCTTAAAATATTTGAGCACGAGAATTCGCCTCATGATGACATTTTCCGAGGCACGAGATCTTATGCCGAGGTTTTGTCTTGGATACAAGCCCTGTCACCCGAAGAGAGGGCCGATGCTTTCAAATTCCAAGAACATCAGCGAAGCTTCCTTCCCCCAGTATTACGGGGTGATAATCCAATGACCGTAGAGGTGCAGTAAACGGAAGCCAAAGGCTCTAAAGATTCAACACTCAACCAAGAAGAACACTAGGACAAGAAAGAGAAAACTGGGGCCCCAAATCAGGAAGCTGAGACTTCCAACCCTCCAAGCAAGCTAACCTCGGTTGTTACTCCAGGGAAATCATCTAAGCAGGTCGGTAATCCCATCGTTTATGTTACCCCCCTACAGTCCATGAAGGGGGTCCCAGACGTAGGTTGGGTTTTCGATGAAGAATTAATTCCCATAACAGTGGAAGAGCTACCTCTGAATGAATTCTTCTTCGATAAGAAGAGAAAGGCTATCATGAAACAAGAACTTTACCAAGAGGCAGGTACAGTATCAAATAAATTTAAAATTTTAACTGATGGGAGAGCTATGAAAAAGGAGGAATTTGCAACTCAAATAGCAGGAAAATTAGGGGCTTTCTCTACAACCAACCAATATTCATTTGGGACCCTAAAGGATCAGCTGAAGTGAAAAAATCATTTGATTGAAACATTAGAGGCTAAACTAGCTACAGTAGAGGCCGCTACCAAAGATCAGGCGAATATAGGTTTAGAACAAGCTAGAGTAGCTTATCAAAAAGAAATCAAGTGGCTCAAAGCCGATCTCGAACAGACATAGCTGATCGCTCAGACAAGTCAGATACAGATAGGCCAACAAGGAGAATTGATAGAGTAGCTACAAGCCAGATTAGACTTCACCAAAATCCAGGTAATCGATATCGGGATATTTCAATCCCAAGCTATAGAAATTAGAAAAAGAGTGTCGGTAGCTCAACAAGGTCTACTTGATAAGGTGGAAACAATTCAAAACAATTTCCAACTCATTGATCGAGTATCGAAAAACCTCAGTCTCAGAGTAAAAGATGTTGGGGTGGCTTAGGTTGCTTTCCAGGAGGCTATTATAGCCACGATGAGAAGGGAAACAGGCAGTAGTTCCAAGTTTCCTATCTCAAAGTAGACCTGAGGTAACATATTGTTGAAAGAATGGAAGTGTAACATATCCAAAGGCAGACAACAAGATAAAGAGGTAAGAAAATCTTGTGAAGAAACCTTTGGTTCTCTAGATGGGAGTTGGTTGGGTTCCAATGATGAAAGCAACACTGAAATACTGGGCCAGATCAATATGGCCAAGCATATTCTCAAGATCAAGGAAAATGAAGAAAGAGAATTGGCTGAAATATCACAAATAACCCAGACGGACATAGTCCAAATAGATAAATGGTTAATTAAATCGAGTCTACAATTATGTTCTATCAGCACCAAAGACCAAAAGGTGGAGGGAAAGTTGCCACAATTGGTGAATGATTGTTACACTTTCGAGGCCAATAATCAAGAAGAACCTTCTAAGTTGATATCCCAGTTGGTGGAGAAGTGCATCATTTGCACAGAGCATGTGAAGAGGCAGGTTTCCGATACCAAATAAGGACAGAGACAAAGAATTGAAACATTTAATCTCCTTTGTTGTAACTGAAAACCTCTGGAACGATTGAGATTCTAGAATATATAAATTTGTATAAATATACATTTCGAAGAAAGAAAAGAGGCTGGACCTTTTCGGTCAATTGTAATAGAGACTATCTCCTTTTTGAGAATTAATACAAAGCAATCCAGAGACTCCTGATTTCGTCAAGACTGTGTTATGAGTTTGTTTTCTCTGTAATTTTGTATTTAATTTCATTTCTCTTATATATGTCTGATGAATGTTTCATTGCAATTTAGTAAAACCTCTACTGTGGTGATCAATTTTTATCCATCTATATCGTTTACAGTTTTTCCTCTATATCAGTTATTAGTAGGTACAAGAACTGTGAACCTTTTGGATTGTCATATTTTATGCTTCATCAGATTCCTTATCTTATTTTCTTCTTCTGTTTACAGGGTGAGATTATCCCTTGATAGGAGCCTTGCTTTATAGACAGCTTAATGTTTTTCTCATATTTCACACATCATTTATTTAAAATATAACTCAGTTACGGAAAAAGGCCTTTGGTTTGCATTTTATCTTTGATATTGAATTCAAAATTTCTCTTTTATAAGATCAAATAGATACAACATAAAAAACCTTGAATTCACTTTTAATTTACTGTTCCTCTATGACTGTCCCCATTGTAAAACAACCTAATATTGAACCCGTCTTATCAGAACAAACCCATATCGCTTTAAATATCTTTGATATTATACTTAAAACAACCACCACCCGGGTAGAACTTGAATGTTCATGGGCCACAATTGAACGAGACATAAGCATCCAGGAATAGTTGGAAGTGCGAGAGAGACAACCTGGAAATCAGCCTTAGCTTCCTTTCCCAAAGGTTGATGCTCTCCTCATTCTTACTCTTCACTCACTTTTGGATTCCTAGACACTGTACTTTCTAAGCCTTAGGTACAGACTCTGGAACAACATATTTTTGGCACCGTTGTTGGGGATGAAGTTACGAAACCTTTTCCCTGGGAAGAACGACATATTTTCCAAGTTTCACCCTTTGATAGTGAACAAAGAGTGAGCACCTTCTAAAGGATTTTCTTATCTTTCACTTGGCAACTCCACCTATAAGTAATTTGGCATCTGGTCGAAGGAATACTAGACAAAACCTAGAGAGCAAACAGACCATGCCTGTTTCAGATCCCGAAAAAATACTGAAAACTAAAGGTTCCCTTAAGACAACTACTGTATTCTATCATCTTAAGAACCCACAACCCAAAACCAAGAGTTTTTTTTAACCTTCAAATTCACACAATCCCCCTCTCGAAACCATCAATTCATTTTTAGCTATCTTTGTGGTTAAAAGTGAAATCCATCCGAAAACCTCTATTGTACACAAAGGTAAAAACCCCACAGTGAATTTATCGGCAGTCAATATCCCACCGACTCTGCATTTAGATTTCATGACCTCATCGAGTCTCGAAGAGTATACTATACACTCGGATTTCACACCCGTAGGTTCCCCTAATTACATTTCTTGCAAGTTTGAAGAGCCAAGTCCTCGCATCCATTATCACCCGTCTTTGTTTTTCTCATCTCATGAAGAAGCTAAATATTTTCTTTTTATGTTCCAGAACCCTCTATATAATACCCTGTCTCCCTATCCAGTAGTACCAATGGCATCCACCGGAGGAGGAGGAGGAGGGGTTTTAGGACGTGGAGGGGCTCCAAGAGGAGGAATGGGAAGCCAAGGGCCTCCCTCACCTCCCAGAGTTTTTGCTAAAGTGGCTATGGGATATGCACCTTTGGTGCTACCCGTCCCTCTTCATGACCTTCCTGAAAAATTATATAAAGAAATTACCAAAGTTTACAGGGGAAGGAGACTTGACCATATCCAAACATATAAACTTCTTTGATCAGTTCACAGATATCCTAGGTCTCGAGCACGAAGACATGTATACAAGGCTGTTTGTTCAAACTTTCAAAGGACAAGTATGAACCTGGTTTTGAAGCCTACCCACAGGATCGATATTATCCTACGATGCCCTTGAAGACTCCTTCCTCAGACAATGGGGCGAAAGGAAAGACCACTTATATTATTTGACCGAGTTCGGATCTTTAAAGAAAAAGAATTCGAAAATAGTTATGGAATTTATTCAACGATTTAACAAGCTGTATAATAAGATCCCAACCGAAGTTAAATCATCCCAACTTGCAGCCAAAGTAACCTTCATGGGATATTTCGAACCTAATTTCACCCTTCTCTTAAGAGAAAGGAGGGGGGCTACCTTAACCCGAATGTAGGATGATGCTGTGGAAATCAAATCTAACATGATGGTTGTTACACGTCAAATTTACTCAACTGGATACGTGTCGCATGTTCCTCTCAATTGTCATAAGTGTCGCATATTCCTTACAACTTTTACAAGTGTCGCAAGTTGTTCATAAGTGTCGCAAACGCTATTCAAGCATACTGCCTTAATGACGACACTAAGGAGGCACTTAAAACACCTCATGTACTTGGTTTGAAGAAGGAGAATTGGTTAACTGAAGTCAAGGGACTCTTGAAACCTGAAAAGATCTCTGAAACAAAAGTTTTGAGGGGGAGCGCTCCTCTATATCAGCCTTAGGAGCACTGGCGCCCCCCTACAAGGCTTTAGGGAGCGTTATAACACTCTCCTGCCCTTCTGAAGGAGCGCTACTCCCTTTTGAAGCACTGGTGCTTCCCTTAAGCTGCTCAGGGAGTGCTACAACGCTCTGATGCCCCTTTTGCAGGAGTGCTGCCTAATTTGAGGCAGTAGTTGGCCCATTGAGGAGAATAAGGGAAGGATCTTTCAATATTAGAAGGCAGTTGCATTCGAATTCTTGGTTTCATCATGAGATCCCTGATCTAAGGAGAAGGTTCCCCAACTTGTTCTAAAGATAGCTCAAGAGGTTAAGCTCCTCTCAACCTACATAAGAAAGCTCTATGATGGTGGAAAGCGAGGAAGAATTGCTAGCATGAAACCTATGATCTTATAGGAAACACACAGTCAGCCAAAGGAGAGTGATCATTGAAGCTGTTGTTATCCAGGTTGTGGATCTTTCGAGCAAGGGTTAGACAAAGGGGACTTGATGAAGCTGTCACATTCGCATCTACGATTGTAAGTACTGTTGTCGTTATTCTCATCAATATGATATGCTTGCCCTGTTTATTTCTAGTTTGTGTCTGATGTCACATGAAATTATCATTGATAGATAGATCTGTTTACAAGCTAATATCAATAGAGTAGGAAGTGGTCGTATCTCGTTTGTCTACAGGATTCAGCAAAGGATCGAAACGCAACTCGGAGCATGCAGGGACAAATGTTGATAAAGAGGTACTTCTATTGTCCTTCCTTCCAATGTGTTAGTTTGGATAGATTTGAAAGGAAGTCAGTGTCCACGTTAAGCATTTTCTATCTTCGAGTTAAGGTCAAGCTCTTAGAGGCGATCTACCTGTCCGCAGGGCGATTTTCCTACAACATAAACTGGCGACTCCACTGGGGAGGAATAAAAAAATTCTTAGTTTTGTATTTCCTCATAGACCTTGTCTTACCTTTTGGTTGTTTTCAGACCTTTTTCACCCCATTTATCTGATTGCACTTGTTGATTGACTCTTTATCCCATCACACTCATCTTGTTTGTCGAAATTTGATCAGAATTTTGGTTTTTTTTGGACTTTTTGTGAGTTTTTGGGCACCAGCGCTCCCCTGCCTTGTTAGCAGGGTGCCAACACTCCCTTAGAGTTTTTGACAGATCTTTATAACGCAATGGTGTCCCTTACACCAGAGCACCAACCCCTTTTTTCACAAAATCCCTTCAAAAAATTGCAATTTTTGGAGGTCAAAACCCTGTTTTTTGACTTGCTGAGTTGTTTTGTGATTCAATAATTCTTCCTTTGACCTTTGACATGCTTCATCCTGAGAAGTAAACACCTTATTGTTCATATTTTATTCCCTTCTTCATTCTTTTTTAGTTTTTGTTGTTGAAAGCTTGGAATCGATCCCCTGCTTCCTCTCTCCTATCCGACCGAGCGGGAACTCTAGTGAAGGACATTTGAAGTCTGTAACTCTTCTCATTTGGTGCTTTGAGGTTATCTGATCCAATCTCTTTCTCCTTCCTTTTGCATTTTTGGTTTTCTTTCTCTTCATTGATTGCAAAAGGGTGTGTTGTTTGTGCGAAATTTGCATATTCTTGTCTGAATCTCCTTGATCTGAAAGGGTAGTTGGCAAGATAAATTTTGCATTGAATTGATTATCATTCACATACAAACGACAAAATCACATCTTAATGATTGGTTTGCATATTAGTTTACATTTATGAAATGTTGTAGCATCATATTGGATCTGATTGAGAACAAAATTGATTGAGGGCATTCCTTATCAAGTGTTTGATAGTGAAAACGACTCTTCCTCTTTCCCTTAAATAGATATTCATTGAAAAGAAATGATTGCTTATCATATTTCATGCATATTTTTGGGAATTGAGTCATCATTCCATCAGTTTCACTTTCGTACACCCTTTGAGTAAACAAAAACCATTAAAATCAACGCTTAACTAAAATTTATCAGAATTTTTACATCTTTGTTAGAAAACCTACATTAGATTAAGGTGTAGGGCTTTGGAATAGGTTGAAAGGATAAATTTCCAAAGCTATCAAACAAACTTAGTATCTTGTGGTAGGGAGAGTTAAATCCAATTTTCATATTAGTCTTCTTGGGATCCCCCTCTCACACAGGGGTTACGCATGAGGTCGCATTCGCGTGAGCTACAGGGACTAGCCCTCCGTGGTTTAACTGATTTTGGTGGTCAGATCGTATTATGGGGATCGCTTAAAGGTAATTCCACAATTGTTGCATGGAAGCCTTTTAGTTGATTTCGGGCTTGATACCCTGCCCGTACGTTCGGATAGGACTGTCGATTGTTCCCGCCCAGGGGCTGACTATGAGTTGGTGACCTTAGTAGCCATAATCTTTAGGGTCTCATACAAGGTGACGGTGAAGGGAAGTATCACTGTACCTAGAACATACGTTGGTCAAACTCACTCGGGCTCCTTGGAGGGTAAATCCACAATTACTGCGTGGAAGCTTGCACCAAGGCATAAGTCCGTTAAGCAGGTCGCCAACGTAACTGATCCACCCGCTCTATCCCCACCCCTTCCTATTTTGATCTCGCGACATTGGATTTCATCACCAACTAGCAGTTTCATCGTAGGAAGGTTTGTTTGATTATTTGCTTCTTAGATTCATAGCGTGTGCTATTTGTTTTACTTAGTGGACCTTAGGTCAAGTCACTGATAATGGAATCGAATCCTAGGAGTACCAATGGAGGAACCCCTTATTTTGGGGAACCTTATACTTTCCTTCGTTTGGAAACTTTGATCCTCCATATGTTTCCAAACCGAGTCTTCTAGGACTCACTATCGGATTACCAGTTTGGTTATTCCCCACCCCGGTGATCCCGAATCCTCCTAATGTTTCAGTTGCACCTAATACTTTGGATGTCAATACACCACCCACACATCAACCTCATGTCGAATTTTCTCCTTCTTCGCCCATTAAGTCTCCTTCCATTTCTCCTTCTTCGCCTAGTGAAATCTCTAAAGCAAGTAGCCAGGTTGATCAGAAGAAGAAGAAATGGAAAGAGAAGAAGAAGAAGAACCCAAAAAGGACCAAGACCCCAACAACATCAGATGTTGGCTCTAAGAAACCAGTTACTGTTAATAGTACTGGGAGTGTTGATGAGATCAGCAAGATTAAAATGAAGAATCCAAAACCCAAATTCCCTTGCAGTCTGTGTAAGGGTGACAAATTTCTGAGGGATTTCCCCAGTCTTACCCAGGTCTTAGAAATGTGGTCCTCTATGTCATCGGCCTCTGTCGGTCATGTCGATGATACCCCGTCAACTAGTGATGTTCAGGTTGGTAAGAAGAAGAAAACTGTCAAGTTCCCTTGCATGTTATGTAAAGGTAATCATTACTCTCACCTTTGTCCTCGCATGGATGAGGCTTCTTCTCTTTTGGAAAAACTTTGACTTCCAAAAGGTTATCATAAGCTTTCCTCCAACCCATCATTGGTTGATGGATTGGTCAATCCAGTTCCATCCTCGGTTAGTCTGGTTGATCAGGTGGTCAATCTAGTTTCCTCCTTGATTGAACCACAAACCCAAGTAGTTGATCCAATTCCGCCATCGATCAAACCCTCTCTTCATCAAAAGAGTGACACCAAAGTGGTCAATCTGTTTTCATCCTCGGTCGATCCCACTCTCCCGTTAGAGAGTGACACGAAAGCGGTTGATCCCATTCCTCCATTGAGGAATGTCAAAGTGACTGATCCAGTCCCTTCCTCGGTCAGTCCCACTTTTCCTCTGAAGAGTGACAAAGTGGTCAATCCAATTTCTCCATCGGTCGATCCCATTCCTCCATTGAGGAATGTCGAAGTGACTGATCCAGTCCCTTCCTTAGTCAGTCCCACTCTTCCTCTGAAGAGTGCCAAAGCGGTCTATCCAAGTCCACCATTGGTTGATCCAATCCAATCATCGGTCGATCCTACTCTCCTTATAGAGAGTAAACCTGATACTGCCCATGTTTTTCTCGTTAATACAGACTCTACCGTACCGGGGGGGATTCCGCCTTCTCTTGCGAAACCCCCTCCAAGTACTGAAGCCATCCTTTTTTATTGGGGTGCGCTAACTGGACCTTGTCTTCCCTCTCACATTCCTTTCCAGATTATAGTATAGGTTTGTGGTCGGGACGTTCCTCAAACACTGATAGATGAAGGTGCATCCGTTAGTATTTTGTCCTCTGTTGCTTGGCATGCTTTGGGTTGTCCGCAACTTGCATCGGTTACGCAGAATTTGTTAGATTTTAACAGAAGAACTAGTCAACCTTTGGGGATCCTTCCTCAGTTTCCTGTAACTTTGGGATGGAAAAATGTCTTTGTCGATGTCATGGTAGTTCGAGACCCCTTGGATTTTGCTTTACTCCTTGGGCGGGATTATGTCTATGCTATGAAATCTCTTGTATCCACCCTTTTCCGTGTGATATCTTTCCCTCACGATGGAAGAATTGTGACTATTGATCAACATTCATTCATTGGCCCCAACTGGATTACCTCCCTAAGTAGTTCTTATATGCCGACAGTATCACCCCCACCGCGTTTCAATTATGTGGCATTGTCTCCCATGACCTCAACTTCTGACGATTTGGATCCAGTAGTGGACATGGTGATCTCTTCGGTAGGGTTATTGGAGCCTGATCTCCTTACCCCTGTCATGACCCTCGACATGTGTCCCTTCCAGAGTGATTCTCTTCCATCCAGCGAAGATCTCTTGGAAGCCATGACCGATTTTTGTCCTTTGACATGGTATCCTTCCAGAGCGTTATTCTCTTGGAATCCATGATCAAGAAGAAGCAATGAGCATAATTTCTCTTCTCTATGGAAAGCTTGTTAAAAAATGAAACAGAGGCCACTAGCTTTCATGCTAGGGGCATGTCACGAGCATAGTTTCTCTTCTCTGTGGCAAGCTCATTAAAAAATGAAACAGAGGCTTTGAGCATAGTTTTCCTCTCTGTAGAAAGCTCATTAAAAAATGAAACAGTAATCTGGGGATCAAACCTGGAACCTTGAGCATAGTTCTTTTCCTGTGTCAAGCTCGTTAAAAAATGAAACAATCACCTCTCCCTTCAAGTTGAGTCTTTCGCCAGATCTTGTAGATGTCAAGTCAAGTCTTTCGTTAGGTCTCATTTTTGAACCTTCATTTCATCCACCTGTATCCTTTTTCTCCACCTAGCACAGAAATTGGTGAATGAATTGAAGCTTGGGGGGCATGTCTCCATCCTTTGATGATCATTCTGGAGTCAAGTCACTAGCTTTCAAGCTAGGGGCATATCGAGCTTAGTCTTTGTTATATCTCGTGCTCGTAAAAATATGAGAATGTAACCGGGTAAAATTTTATCTCTTTTTCGGACCCATACGGATACACGAACACACGAAAAAGGAACCCCCCTGGAGTCTACTTTAAACCCTTTTCAGACTCTCTAAATATGAAAAGATTGTCGAGTGACCTTGCTTTCTTTCACACTCGTTAAAAGGTTAGAAAGGGGGTCTTCCGAGCGATAGTTTACCCCTTTTTCGGTCTCGTTAGACTACTGTACGAAAAAGGAACTGAGAGAGTTCTCTTTTAAGTGTTTTTCCAAACTCTATAATCCTAAAAAACCTTCGAGTTTTCTGTCTTTGGACTCATTAAAGCACACATCGACAGGCCCATATGGGACTGATCCCTTACTTCTTTTGGTTCGTTAAACAAAGGAAGAGGAACTTACCGAAGGTGAGTTATATCGAGCATGTGTTATCCTCCTCGAGCTCATTAAATCAAAAAGAGGTACTCATCTATCTAGATGGGGGGAAAATTGAAAGGGACAAGCCAAGCAGTCTCTTGAGAACATTGTCCAACAATTCTTAGAGTCACCCTTGAACACGACACTTTGTCATTTGCACATATCATAATTCGTTGAACCTCTGCACTGAGCCAATCCTCTGAGCTCCTTTCACTCCTTTGGGTCACCCGACGCAAGTCATAGTATCCACTGCATAGTTTTGGTCCATGTCATGTTTTGTTGTTGTGCCTCAGTGTTCAAGGTAAGTATCTGCCTTGAGAGTCAACCATCCCAAATATCTTGCCTCAAAACCTGTGTCAGTCCATGTTCATTTGATCTGCCAAATTACATATCCATGTCTGTTTCGTGTCATTGATGGGGGATAAATCAAGGCCCTCCCTCGAAGAGTCTATTCCTATCGAATTCAACACATTATCCGGGAATCATACTTAGAAACCAGTTAGTACTTTGGGACCTGCATGCTCCAATGGCAGGCCTCCTCATGTTCAACAGTGGGTTTACATCATTGGCCCCTGATCGGCTTATTCCACGGATGTTCAACCTCATCTCATCTATTCACATTCGCTGGAATGTACTAGGGTACCTTGGGAATCATCGACCTTAATGGTGATCTCCCTTGCACTTGTTAACGGTTCACACCATTGACCGGTAATCAAGTGGTTTCTGCCATGTTCGACATCAAGACATCTATTCACATGGTTAGAATCGTACCACATCGGGATTGGTAAGAAGACCCTAGGTTGAGCAACCGCTTTGATATATGCTTCGCCCAGGCTACGAAGAAATCTCCATTGGACAAAGAACACATACACTGTTACATAGATCCACTTTGTATTGGTCGTGGCTATGTCTTGTCATCTCGTAAATCCACTATGTATTCTCCGTGGCTACGATCATTTCAGTCATCAGAGTATAGATCCACATTGTATTTTCGGTGGCTATACCTTCTTATCAATACTATTATGGATCCACAGTGTCTTTTATGGCGGCCATATCTCGCAAGTATGGATCACCCAAGCATAGGTATGCCTGCCTTGGGTTTTGAAATATGTCATGATATTTGTTGGATGTTTGTGTGCAGCTTCCGTCAGGTTCTCCGAGTCTATACCCTTGCTTGAATGTCTACAAAGTATTTCAGTCATCAGTTCGCATCTTCTAACTTCATACTTTGGGGGGCATTCTGTTACACGTCAAATTTACTCAACTGAATAAGTGTCGCATGTTCCTCTCAATTGTCGTAAGTGTCGCATCTTCCTTACAACTTTCGCAAGTGTCGCAAGTTGTTCATAAGTGTCACAAACACTATTCAAGCATACTACCTTAATGACGACACTAAGGAGGCACTTAAAACATCTCATGTACTTGGTTTGAAGAAGGAGAATTGGTTAACTGAAGTCAAGGGACTCTTGACACCTGAAAAGAGCTCTGAAACAAAAGTTTTGAGGGGGAGCGCTCCTCTATATCAGCCTTAGGAGCGCTGGCGCCCCCATACAAGGCTTTATGGAGCGTTATAATGCTCTCCTTCCCTTATGAAGGAGCACTACTCCCTTTTGAAGCGTTGGCACTTCCCTTAAGCTGCTCAGGGAGTGCTACAACGCTCTGATGCCCCTTTTGCAGGAGCGCTACCTAATTTGAGGCAGTAGTTGGCCCGTTGAGGAGAATAAGGGAAGGATCTTTCAAGATTAGAAGGTAGTTGCATTCAAATTCTTGGTTTCATCATGAGATCCCTGATCTAAGGAGAAGGTTCCCCAACTTGTTCTAAATATATGTCAAGAGGTTAAGCTCCTCTCAACCTATATAAGCAAGCTCTATGATGGTGGAAAGGGAGGAAGAATTGCTAGCATGAAACCTATGATCTTATAGGAAACACATAGTCAGCCAAAGGAGAGTGATCAGTGAAGCTGTTGTTATCCAAGTTGTGGATCTTTCGAGCAAGGGTTAGACGAAGGGGACTTGACGAAGCTGTCACATTCACATCTACGATTGTAAGTACTCCTGTCGTTATTCTCATCAATATGACATGCTTGGCCTGTTTCTTTCTAGTTTGTGTCTGATGTCACAAAAAACTTATCATTGATAGATAGATCTGTTTACAAGCTAATATCAATAGAGTAGGAAGTGGTTGTATCTCATTTGTCTACAGGATTCAACAAAGGATCGAAACGCAACTCGGAGCATGCAGGGACAAACATCGATAAAGAGGTACTTCTGTTGTCCTTCCTTCCAATGTGTTAGTTTGGATAGATTTGAAAGGAAGTCAGTGTCCACGTTAAGCATTTTCTATCTTAGAGTTAAGGTCAAGCTCTTAGAGGTGATCTACCTGTCCGCAGGGAGATTTTCCTACAACAATGGCCTCTGGCAAGTTGAAAGATAAGGTAGAAATGGGAAACTGAGAAACCATACGTTTTAGGGAACAAGTGGGACCCTCAGGGTCTAATAGATTCAAAGACAACAAAATGGATGATATGGCTGGGATAATTAAAGAGTTGTCGAATAAGATTTCTAGAATCGAGATATCAATCCAAGGCTAATCCTTTCATTAAAAGAGAATTCAGAAGAAACCCCAACCCTCAAAATCAACAAAGGCAGATTAAAAATGAAGACAAGAAAATTCAAACCCCTTTAAAAAATGAAAATTTAATAGGAGGAAATGACCTGGAAGATTTCGAGGGTCTGGAAGAAGATGTGACAAATTTGGGTGATGACTGCACTCAAGCTTACGTAACTAAAGAAGATTATGAGAAGTCTTTAAACACACCGCAACCATCAAATGAAGATGATGATATAAAAAACATTGATTTCGTTGTATGTCAAGAAATGACTGATTCTATAATGGCTGAGGTCCAACCGAGGTATAACTTGAGGTCTAAAAGCAAACCTACGTTGACTTTTCAACCCAAGAAAATTCTCCCCAGAGGTGAAGCATACGAGTCCACCCCGAAAGAGATCAATACATCTAATAACAAAATGAAAGGGGCATACTTGTTGGATCCTAAAACGAAGGAGGTTGAGACTCAAACAGGGGAAATCAAGATAGCTGAGACATGCACACCAGTAAATAAACTCACGAGTAATAAATCAACTCAGACAAATAAGTTGGATAAGAAAGAACCTGAGGTTTCAAAAAAAGAAACAGACAAAGGGAGTGGTGGTTTTAGTTTTGAAAATGAGATAAATAGGATCAAAATACCAATCCCTCTGGTTGAATTAGTGAAGAATCCTTCATATCAAAAGAAGATAACCAAAGTGATAGGTTGTTTATATCAAGAAATTCAATCGGACGTGATAAATTTGGAATATGATAAGCCCAATATCACTTTTGGTCCACATTTCGAGGGTTCCAGTGACACCGTCGCTCCTTTCTATATCACCCTAAATGTGCATGATAGAATGCTACATAACTGCATGCTAGATTTTGGAGCTTCACATAATTTGATGCCCAAAACTATTATGGATAGACTAGGCCTCGAGATCACCATGCCTTACGAAGATCTCTACTCTTTCGATTCGAGAAGAGTTAAGTGCATGGGTATGATAAAAGATTTAGTAGTCACCCTTGCACAGGTCCCAGTCAAAAGCATCCTGATGGATGTAGTTATTGTTGATATCCCCCCAAAGTATGGATTACTGCTATCAAGGTCGTGGGGAGCCAAACTTGGGGGGTTCCTCCAACTGGACATGACTTACACCACAATTCCTATATTTGGTGGGAAACTTACTCGGTTATAAAAGGAAATGAGGTTAGCCTATATAGTGAGCAATCCTCAGAATCCTAACAATTTTCCCATTTACATTACTGATCAAGATCTAGGAAATTGTATTTTTTCATTTGATGATGGTATAGATAGTTGCACAAAAGAAAATTACATAGATGGAAAAAAAAAATTGACAGTGCCTTGTCATGTGAAGGAGTAGGTGCAGGGGTACTTTTTGTGGCACCTGAAAATAAATTTGTTGTCCCTTTCTCTTACAGGATTCAATGAGATATAGACTACACCAACAATGTATGTGAGTATGAAGGCTTAGTATTAGGATTAGAAGCTGCCAGGAAGATGAACATAAAGAACCTAGAAGTATATGGAGATGCAGAGTTGATAGTCAAACAGATGAATCGACAATACCAGGCCAAACACCCAAGATTGAGATCATATAGAAATTGTGCCTGGGATCTAATGGAAAATTTCTTCTCATCTGTAAATATCCACTTCATCCCACGCGCCAAAAATTTGCAGGCCGATTCGTTAGCCAAGGAAGCCTCGACATTCTCTCCCCCTACAAATTTTAAATTAAAATACCACATAGAGGTAAGGAACAGACCATCCATCCCGAACAACAATCAACACTGGCAGGTTTTCGAGGATGATGAATAGATCAGGAAGTTCCTCGAAGCAGTGGGTAACTTCTCTGCAACTCACATTCATCAAGAGAATCAAAATGATCATGCATGGATCATGCAAGAAGGAGAAGAACCTCAGGAGTTTCGATAAAAAATTGTAAACCATCGCATGTTAGTTTTAAAAAATAATCATATTCCAAAGGGACTAATCCCCCTGGAGAGACTTTTCGATCAAAATGGCATGCCCTTAAAATCCACTCTGCAACCCCAACCAGAAGAGGTTGAAGATTGTGATGTAGGGACAAAAGAGGAGCCTAGGATGGTGAAAATATCAACGTACCTTCCTCCTGAGGTAAAAAACAAGTATAAAGATTTGCTCGCATGATATAAATATGTTTTCGCTTGGTCTTATGAAGAGCTTAGAACCTACGACACTACTGTGATTGAACACAAGATACCTCTGAAGCCTGGTGTCAAACCCTTTAGACAAAAACTTAGAAAAATCAACCCTATCTTACTACCCATAGTCGAAAGGGAAGTTAAAAAGCCTTTAGACGTGAAAATAATAGTACCACTGAGATACTTCGATTGGGTAGCAAACCTGATCCCGGTTAGAAAAAAGAGTGGGGAGATTAGATTGTGTGTGGATTTCAGAAATCTAAATAAATATTCCTTCAAAGACAACTACCCTCTACCTAAAATGGATCACATTTTAGAAAAGGTAGTTGGGGCAAATAGGATGTCGATGATCGACGATTTCTTTGGGTACAATCAAATTTTTGTAAATGAACAAGATAAAGAAAAAACAGCCTTCACTACACCCTGGGGTACATTTATGTATGATAAAATGCCTTTCGATCTAATGAATGCAAGTGCCACCTTCCAACATGCTATGGATATCTCTTTCGTTGGTGAAAGAGACAAGTTTGTGGTTATCTATCTCGATGATCTAACCATTTTTTCTAAGTCTGACGAAGATCATTTAATACATCTCAAACAGACTTTCAAAAAATGCCGCAGGTTTGGTCTATCTTTAAACCCCAAAAAGTCTCACTTCGCCATGCAATAAGGTAAACTCCTGGGCCATATTGTGTCCCGAGACGGAATTAAAATTGATCCTAGCAGGTTTCAAGCTATAGACACAATAAATATTCCTAGAAATGTAAAGGAAATTCATTCGTTCTTAGGAAAGATAAATTTTTTGAGGAGGTTTATCCCAAACTTTGCTGAAATTGTGAAATTGATCACAGGTATGTTAAAGAAAAACAACGAAGTGAAATGGACAGCAGAGGCCAAAGAATCATTTGCACGTATCAAGAAGGTTATAAGCGAGGCACCTGTACTGGCAAGCCCTGACTATCTAAAGGATTTTCTCATTTTCTCATTCACCTCCGAGCATACAATTGCCGTAGTGCTCCTCCAGAAAAATGAGGAAGGTTTCGAACAACCGATAGCTTTTTTCAGCAAAAGTCTCAGAGACGCAGAACTCAAATACGATATAATGGAAAAACAAGCATACGCTATGGTAAAGGCATTAAAGGATTTCAGAACTTATGTATTGCATTCCAAGATAATCGCCTATGTACCTACTAGCTCTGTAAAAGACATTTTAGTTCATCCTGACAGTTATGGCAAAAGGGGACGGTGGCTTGCTAAAATTCAAGAATTTGATCTGGAGATAAAGCCGACGAAACTGGTAAAGGGTCAAGGTTTTGATAAACTCTTAGCTGAATCAAATTTCAGAGACCTCGGCATAAATAGAATACAGGGATGTGAAGAAGATGAGGATATGAATGAGCTCTATGACCAAACAAGTGAAATCAAAATTGAAGAAAAGTTTACATCCTCTGATTGGTACAAAAACATAGTATCCTACCTACTGACTTTGAAATGCCTAAGTGATTTATCCCCATCCAAAGCCAGAACACTAAAACTGCAGGCAGTCAAATACTGTATATCCTAGAATCAATTATATTGGAAGGACCCACTTGGCTTCATGTTGTTGTGTTTGGTTGAATCGGAAACAAAGAAGGTCATAAGTGAATTCCACGAAGGAGTGTGTGGGGGACATCACGCTTGGAGAGTGACAGCTTATAAAATCCTGAGGGTAGGGTATTATTGGCCTAAAATTTTCTCGGATGTCAATGCCAAAGTCAGGGCTTGCAACCCTTGCCAATTATTTACGGGCAAGCATAAACTCTCGGTGCTACCATTAGTCCCGGTCAAAACAGAGGCTCCTTTTCAGCAGTGGGGACTGGATTTTATAGGCGAAATTAACCCCCATTCCAGCGCTCAACACAAATGGATCCTAACCGCCACATATTACTTCACTAAATGGGTGGAGGCTATTCCAACTAGAAGGGAAACAAATTCGGTGGTAATAGATTTCCTAGAAGAAAACATTTTATCTAGATTCTGCTACCCCTGCAAGATAGTCATAGATAACGCCCAGGCTTTTAAATCTATGGCTATGATCAGTTTTTTCCAAAAATACAATATCGTGCTCAGCCATTCCACTGCATATTATCCCCAAAGAAATGGACTGGCCGAGTCTTTGAACAAGAGTCTAATTAATATAATTAATAAAGTTTTGAACGAGAACAAAATATCTTGGCATGTACATTTAAAATATGCATTATGGGCGAATCGGATAGGCACGAAAAAATCCATCGGCACCTCTCCTTTCTAGATGGTGTACCAGACTGATGTGGTATTACCCATAAACTTGGAAATTCCCATAATGAAACTGTGGAAGGATGAGAAATAAGAACCAAACCATGTCACAAGGAGAATAAATCATCTCATCTAAGTACAACAACACAGGGTCGAAGTGGACAAAAGGTTGCAAAAATACCAAGACAACATGAAAACATTATTTGATTGTAAAACAAAAGATAGAGAGTTTCTCTCAGGAAATTTGGTATTGAGATGGGATGCTAGGAAGGAATATTCAGTGAAACATGGTAAATTCGATCATATTTGGTATGGACCATTTAGAGTCGCAGCTTCCGAAGGAAAAAAATCATTTTTATTAGAAAATCTGGACGGTAAAATCTTCAACGCCCCTGTTAACGGGCGTTATTTAAAACACTACATGAAATAATTGGTTCCCAAAAGATTTCCATTGTATATACCAGTTTGTATTTACTTTCTATCTCATGATTTCTTTGAGTTAAGTTTATTTTCACTTTAAATTAATTAGGTCAGTAATTTTGTAGAAGTAGAGATACACAATTTTCAATACATTCAACTCTTTTAAAAGACACTCTTCGTGTTTACAGGATTTTGGCTTGTGATCTAAACGAGTGAAAGGAGAAAACAGAAAGTCATATATCGGAGACTGAATTAGCCTAAAACAGGTGATAGAAAAGGTTTTCAGTTATTTTAAAATGGTAAGGCAAAGGTACGAACTACTGAGAATTATTTTCTTTAAGAAAGAAAAGGTCTCCAAAGCATCGTAACGGTCCCATCAATATAATGTTTTCACTTGACTGTTATTAAAAAGAACAATTACTTTCTATGGGTCCTAAGAATTTAACTTAAAATAAATATAGGTGGTAGTTAAAATAAACAGAAAAGTAAAGAATCTCTGGGAAAAGGTTTTCAAAATCCGGTTTTAATTTCCGACCCCTGTTTCTCAGTGTACAAACCTCTGTTCGACACCTTTCTTTCAGTCTTCAGATTTACCTTCTTAAAAATCCAAGTATATTTCTGGGTTTATATACATAGGGGGGAAGAGATTATGTTTTAACTTTGAAAGATGTAAAGCATATTTTGGAAAGTAAGCTGGTCTTCACAACTCCTCAGTCTCTTACTAAACAAAGTTATGCGTAGGTTGATCCTGACTATTCTAGGTTTTTCAATAGTTTAGAAAGATTGAAGCTTGCTCGAAGGAAAACCCATAGAAATAATTTTTCCCCTTTTTCCCTGTAGGCTAAGGTGTTGTGAAAGTTAAGGGAAGGTTGGTACCGAGTAATCAAAGTAAGTTGATAGACCTCCATTGAAAAATATTACACAGATATCACCCCTCATACAAATTGATTGCCCCCACTTCGTGTTTTGAAAAGTAAATTATAAGATAGATGGCGAAAGGAAAGTCATATTTAATTGTACATCTAGTCTTAAGAGATGATGAAAGGAAATTCAGAAATGATTTCCCTCGTCTCAACATTTAAATGCATAAATATTTTTCGAAGTGGTGAAAGGAAATTCAGCAAAAAGGGCCAAATAACTTCACCGGGGTACTAAACAGGCTCGTTCGCAGTGAAGCAATATCTGAGATATATGTAAGGCTATTATACATGAATCTCACTCTACTCTAGTAATCAATTTTCTCGAAGCTGGATCTACATCCTAAGTTCAGACAGGGCTCCCCTATTAAAAGCATGTAATAAATTTCGTTTGATGCAAACCAAAAGCCACAAGATCTGTTGGATTTCCTAGGACTGTTATGATCGCCTAAATGCAGAAATAAATTCATTAAAGAGAATGAGAAAGTCGTGAAAGGGAATACAACTGAGTGTAAGATGTATTTGAGTGTTGAAAAGATTTTCAGAAGTGAAAGACAAAGTCTCTTCTTCCCTTTGTTTATCTTTTCCTTAAAGAAAGTTTCGCAGAAGTGAAACCAATGACTCCATTTACCCAATACAGGAACGTGGTACATTGTTCTTCCCATCTCGCAGGGAGACGATATCCCTAGTTGGAGCCTATGTTGGAGCCACCTTTTTTTACGAGTTTTAAGCATAATTCTTGCAATCAAAGGTTGGTCATTTAAGTTGTCTTTTACTTCATGACCTTTACCCTTTGAAAATCTCAGTAGTCCCGATATACAAAGTGGTGAGGGTTGTTGTACTCCTAATACCTTTTCCTTTTAACCATGAACAAGATTTTTCACTTTTCTTTACCTCGGGATATTGCGTTTTGGGAGTTACAAGTCACATTGTTTTTAAGCCCCGATGCGCAAAGTCGTGAAGTAACCTTGAAAGTTTACCCAGGTTAGCGCCGAGAGTTAAGTTCCTTAAACCTTAGTTAAGCACTGTCGGTATTTTGTGTCTCGTCGTTTTTCCTCCCCAAAAGTCTCACCATCACAACTCTAATAGGTGAAGTCGCGAGACGTTCTCGCAAGTTACCCAGGTTAGTGTCAGGGGTGAATAACTTTAACCATAGTAAAAGTCTATCGGGATTTCGTAACTCGGCATGCATCTCTCCCAAAAAATATACCTTCGAAGCCCCGAATCGTGAAGTCATGATATTACTTAAGTATAAATTAATTAAACACTTAAACTGATTTTCCTTCTGGCTTAACTAGATCACATCATTGTGATCTCAGAATTTCGTGACTTGGCATATGCTCCTCCCGGGAACTTTATCTTCAAATTCTTGAGTCACGAAGTCACGATTTTAACTAAACATTATTAATCAAATGCTTAATATAGATTACATTTTTTCTTAACTAGATCGCGTCATCACGATCTCAGGTTTTAGGGGCTCGAAAGGTTAGAGTGAAAACTCCCAATATGGTGAACACCGAAAGGTTGATTAAAGTTTAAGAAATCCTGATTAAATAAGCAAAGTCGGTTTAATTAGTGTTTAATACAAGTAATAATATGCACAGTCTATGAGGTAAATTTAAATGTTCCTTGTGCCAACTTGTGTCACGAATCATCGAAATTTATGGCATTAATTGGAAATGAGGCGAAGTGACAAGTAAGGATATGGTTTTTATTTCTAAATCTATCTCTAAAAATGATTTGACCATTCTATTCATAAGTACATCGAGGTTTTAAATGGTCGAAGATATAGATCTTTTTCTTTCTGCTCTGCTCATAAGGCCCATTTCTATTTTACACAGAGAATTTTTTCTCAGCAAGTTGATTTCTGTATGTATACACATTTTTATTATAGGAGAGCTAAGTCACAATCCTCTGTCATGGCCCCATGAAAAACGTCTAAGGCAAGTGCTGAGATTTCAGGACAAGGCTCTGATAATGTTTCCGATACTTCACCACAAAGCATTGATTCTATCCGAACCTGGTCATACATCTTCGAGGTTCTACAATCTGATTTGGTGAACTGGTCAGATGATTCCAGTGACAACGAGAAGGACAAATTGACCACCAAATACAAGATTGTCATCCAAGAAGAGATGCATAAAGTAGCGGCCAACCCACGTCTTCTTCCTTACTATGACATGATCTGATGGGCACTAGATCATGTAGATATCTCAACCAGAACCATCATCAGTGAGCAAAAGGTCACTATTGGGACCCTTAGACCAGAACACTTACATGCGATGTACAAGTTTCCACCCACGTCGAAATTCACATACACTGCCGAGTTTTGGAGGATTTTAAACAGAAGGAATGCGATAAATACGACAAAAGCTTATCTCATTTGATCAAGGATTTAGACTCACACCCCATAAAGTTCAAGGAATATAGAAATGGAGTTTATTCCATATCTTATTTGGAACCACAATTCAAATACATGGAAATGATGACCTATAGATTGTATGGGAGGGAAGACACCACACATTTTTTCCTCCCATGGGTGCCTCTGATGCATACAGTCATAGAACATTGTTCCTTCAATTGGGCCAAACTATTGTCAAATAGTCTAACCAGTTGGATTACAGAATATCGAATGCAGAGGGCGAGTGGGAAGGCCGCTTCATTTTTTATGTCCGCATACATCATGGACGCCATGTGTTTCATGACACATTTTCCCTTAATGAGCTAGAGCTAGGGTCCATTGGATGTTGAACCTATCCATGTCTACCATTCAAAGCTTTGGGAGGATAAGGCCTCAGATTTCATATACAAAATTTTCAATTGGGTAACGGTACCAATGCATGTCACCATCTTCGATAATTCACTGCCCAGGATCTCAGATAGCATCGCGGCCAATTTGAGCAGTGTGGTCGACTGGTACATGGAGGAAGAATTTTCATACATTAGGGCTTTCGGCGCTTTTGTCCCTTCGCATGATCTACCATTATTTATACCCAATAGGCTAGATTGTCGCAAGATCGCCAGGCAAACCGTGATTGGTGGCATAAACAAAGAGCTTAAAGGATTTTCAAAGAAGGTATGGCCACCTTTCCCCATTCATTTAAATACCTATTCTTTATTAGATTTCAGGCATGCAAAGGCCAAGGTAGTAGCCTTAGAAGATATTAAATTGGTCCACATTGAATTCAAGAAACACGACCCACACAGGGTCCTGAGTAATCACTTGGCTAGTTGTGGCCTTAAAAATTTTGACCATGAGAATTCACCTCATGATGACATTTTTCAAGGAACAAGATCTTATGCCGAGGTTTTGGCTCGGATGCAAGCCCTGTTTCTCGAAGAGAGGGCCAATGTTTTCAAATTCCAAGAACATCGGCAAAGTTGCCTTCCTGCAGTATTACGAGGTGAGAATCCAATGGCCATAGAGGTGCAGCAAACGAAATCCGAAGGCTCCAAAGATTCAACACCCAGCCAAGAAGAACACTAGGACAAGAAAGAGAAAACTGGGGGCCCGAATCAGGAAGCCGAGACTTCCAACCCTCCAAGCGAGCCAACCTCAGTTGTTACTCTAGGGAAATCATCTAAGCAGGTCGACAATCCCATCGTTTCTGTTAACCCCCTACAGTCCACGAAGGGGGTCCCAGATGCAGGTTGGGTTTTCGGCGAAGAATTATTTCCCACAACAGTGGAATATATACCTCCGAATGAATTCTTCTTCGATAACAAGAGAAAGGCTGTCGTAAAACAAGAACTTTACCAAGAGGCAGGTACAATATCAAAGAAATCTAAATTTTTAACTGATGGGAGAGCTATGAAAAAGGAGGAATTTGCATCTCAAATAGAAGGAACATTAGGGGATTTCGCTACATCCAACCAATATTCAGTCAGGACCCTAAAGGATCAGCTGAAGTGAAAAAATCGTTTGATCAAAACATTAGAGGCTACACCATACAAAACCTCAAATTCACTTTTAATTTATTGTTCCTCTATGACTGTCCCTGTTGTAAGACAACCTAATATTGAACCCGACTTATCAGACCAAACCCATATCTCTTTAAATATCTTCGATATTATACTTAAAACAACCACCACCTGGGTAGAACTTGAGCGTTCGTGGGTTGCAATTGAACGGGGCATAAGCATCCAGGAAAAGTTGGAAGTGCGACAACAACAACCTGTAAATCAGCCTTAGCATCCTTTCTCGAAGGTTGATGCTCTCATCCTTCTTACTCTTCACTCACTTTCGGATGCCTAGACACTATACCTTCTAAGCCTTAGGTATAGACTCTGGAACAACATTGACCATGGCACAAAATAACATGAAACAACAAGAAGATCAACATCGTAGTGAAAGAAGTTTTGAAGTAGGGGATTGGGTGCTTTTAAGACTACAACCATACAAACAAATGTCTCTCAAGCAAGCCAAGAAGGATAATAAATTATCACCAAAGTACTATGGCCCTTATATGGTGTTGCAAAAGATTGGTACTATGGCATACAAATTGGAGTTGCCTGCATCTTCATGAGTACACCCAATTTTCCATGTTTCATGCATAAAGAATGTTATATGCGACAAGATCCCAGTTCAAACTATATTTCCAGAACTTGATGAGGAAGGAAAAATCAAATTGGAGCCTGAAGCCATCACTGACACAAGAATTCGCCATCTGAGGAATAGATCCATTTCAGGGTATCTCATTAAATGGAGGAAACTACCGGTTGAATATTCCACTTGGGAAGATGAGTCTTTTATACAAAATCATATAGAGTTACTCAAGCATTGCGGACAACAATTATCTCAAGGGGAGGGGCATGTTAAGCCCTAATATTGTCTCATGACCCCTTAATTAAGGCATATTATATTAGTAATGTTATTTTATTTATGTCGGCTTTAGGCCATTAGTTGTAATTATACCTCCTAGTCTCCTATATATACCAAGGAGACATTTTCATTTTGAATCATCTTGTACTTGAATATTTAAGTGGGGTAAAAGGAGGTTTCCCCCTCGAAGAGGATTATTATCTGAAATTATCTCTTTTTCAAGGCGTTGAGTACTTTTTCTGAGGTTTTTCTATGCTATATTGATATTTGGTTCTTAACACCCCCTTTTGGGCCCCTTTTTGGGATATGGGAACATGTAACGGGAATGGGATGTCGGCCCATGGGTTACCCATGTGTAGGCCCATTTTGTAATATATATATATATATATATATATATATATGTCTAGGCCATATAGAAGAGTAGTAGGAGAATAGTGGATCTATGTGATGTGAATGTATACTAAGTGCGAGTAGAGTCTGTAAGTTCTTTGTGCATGATTGTAAGAGACTTGTAGAGCTAAGTGCAGGTCCTTGTAGAAAATTGTGGAGGGATTAGTGTTGTAACACAAGGAATAAGGATCTAGCAAGCTGCGCAGATCTTATGTCCTTTGCAGAGTAAGGGTTTTGAAGGCTTTGTTCTTGTAACCAATTGACTGAAGACAATAAAGAAGAAGAGTTGGTGGACATATCCCCAGGGTGGGGGTGAACCACGTAAACATTGTGTTATGTGCTTTGTGCTTTGTCTTGATGTGTTCACATGTTATTTTCTAAGTTTTTTGATATGTTTAGATAGATCTACTTCTTCTTTGTGCCTATAATATGTAAGAATATTAGATCTGATCAAGATAGTCATGCTTAGTGCTTGATGTGCTCATTCTGATCCATTTATATATGCTAAGTGCTTAAATATTGTAGATTAGTGTGAATGCTACGAAGCTTTGTTTTATCAACAAAGTGAATAGTGATTTCATATTAAGTAACTGACGGTGATAAGAGTTGTATTAAGTGTTGTAATCATAGATTTGTGTCACAGCTAAGGTTGTAGACACATGAGTCTTGCAACCACCCATTCCTCTACCTCAGGTGAGACTTCATCTGCTTCGCAGGTGTTGCCTAAAGGGTCGGTAGTTAGGGATTTGTTGGTGCACTGTTGTAGCATTGAACTGGGGATCTGCCCCTATTCCAACAAATGGTTCCATTGCCGGGACGTGAAACTTTGATTGCTGGGAATTGAGGAAGAAGAAGATTTGTGCAAAGATTCGACCTAGGATTGTGAAATCTTTGTGTGTAGATTTGTGCCCTAGTGTGCAGTATTCTACTTGAATTATAAATCTCTGTGCTAAAATAAGGAAGCTTGATCTGAAGAAAGGAGGTCGAATCTGAAGGAAAGTAGCAAGATCTGAAAGCTCTGTGCTCTAAGAAAGGTAAAAGTGACAATTTATGACTAAAAGAGGTAAGATCTATAAGCTCTGTGCTCTGATAAAGGTAAGAATAGTTAAAATATTTAGACCTGGAAGCTTTGTTCTCTCTAGAAGTAGGATAAGTGGAAATTTTTGTTTCTATAGTATGGATCTAGGTATGTTTAGTAGAGTCTGTCCTAGTTTGAAAAGTAGGGCATTAATAGATGAAAGAAGGTTTGATATGAGTAGATATGATAAGAATGGTGACAAATATGTTATACCTATGCATAGAAAGAATGTTTGGACTAATGAATGGATGTAGGATCCGAGAAAGAATTTATTGTAGGTTAGCTCCTATGATCCTAGTGCGTAGTACAGAAGAGGTTGGGTATCATTTAAAAGAAAGAGAGGATTAACCCTCTGTTACAGTTCCAGAAAACTGGGACATCTTGCTAAAGAATGCCCTGGTGGAAGACCTATTTGCCTCTGTTGTAAATCTCTAAACCATGAATTATTGGATTTCCCTAGAATGATTGCTAAGCTTGAAATAATGAATCTGAATGAAGAGAAACCTAAGGCAGATCCATAAACTAAGTCTATAGCAGAACCCTAGAAAGAATAAGAGAAGACATTGCTACAGATGAAAGAACCCTTGAATGACCACCGACATGTCAGATTATCAAAGATATTCAAAGGGAAATAATGCATCGAGGAAAGAATAGGAGACTTCGACATTGATTGTGTACTAGATGAAAAAACATAGGTGAATATCATGACAAACAGAACTTGGGAAGCTATAGGGAGGCCTGCTATGATTCCTTCATTAGGAGGACTAGGGTTATTCAGAGAAAAACTGGTAAACCTGTGTGGAAGGCTCGCTCAGATACCTATGACCACTAATGGAACTTAGACAGAGGAATATTTTGAGATTTTTAAATTTTTTGAAGACCGTGCCCCGTTTACCATGTTAATAGGAAAACCTTGGATTGACAGAGATCAAGCTAGCCGAAAGAAAGAAGAAGAAGTCTTGGAGCAGAAGAAACAAGAGTTAAAAGATTTCATGAACAAGAGGATCACACACTTGATCGAAGAATAGAAGAACAGATCAAAGCTATTTAACACTAGAAACCCATATGTCAAAGTTGCAAGAACATTAGAAGACTCACAGGATACTGTAGTACCTATCTCGGATAAAGAAGAGATGTTACCCCTGAGTCCTATGAGAGAATGTCAACAGTGAAAAATAACTAAAACCATGAAAGATAAGAATCAGAATGGAAAATGAACTACCAAGATGAAGCTCATTGGAAAGAAGGATAGAAAGAAAAGTAAGAAGAGAGATAAGTTGTAGAAGGTTCCAGAAGGAACTTCGCAGACATAAAATTTGCAAAATGGGAGCTTCGTCGGGAAATGAGAACAACGACACATGAAACTTCGCCATGGAGAAGAAATATAGTTATTGGGGATATTATAACCATTCGATCAACGCTCCGAATGGGTATAAAAACAATAAATTTTCATCATCAGACTTGTCAATTGATCGCAGGAAAATCAATTTGCAAGAACTGACCCACCCAAGTGACTGGATTTGTAGTCGACCTTGCAGGAAAGTGCATGGAGGGCCTACAAATGAATTGGGTGACACACCTCATAAACCAGCTGGAACTGGAATGCAGGGAAGCATAAGACCTAGGATATGAGTTCCACTTTAGATGGATTCTCATCTTGATCACTTTTATCACATGGGAGATGCTGGAAGGTGATACCTTCTCAGACATCGAGCCCTTTGAACCTCTGGCTACGAATTTCAATACATTGTGGTAATCCAATGACATGAACAAGCAATGGAAATCAAATGTCATCTTCCACACTTATTACAACTAGTTGAAGACAACCATCTAGTCTGAGCATCGTATAATCCCAAACACTCTCCACAGGTTCAGGCCCTTGATGAAATTCACTGTGGACCTCCATTTCATCTATATCATAGTGCGTGTTGATGAGCATAAACAACAGTTGCAATCATACTACAAGATGATGGAGAAAGAACTAGAATAGATTACTAAGGAATGGTCGGTGTACCTCCTCATCCCAGAAGGCCCCAAACAATTATCTGATATGGACAGTCTAGAAGAAGCACATGATACACCTAGACCGAGCAAGACTAAGAAAAATGAAGAAGCTCAAGATGTAAGAAGTAACTCAACAAACACTGCTTCTATATCATCTGAGCAAGGAGGTGATGGAAGAGAGATAGATGGAATAGAATTTGAACAAAAGAAAGGTGAGGTTACACCTCCTAGAGACGAGGAGGACCCCTCGAAGAAAAGGAAGGTTTCCCCTCCGAAACCTTCTTCAAGGAAGAAATCAAAAGAAAACAGGTCCAAATTTGAGACCACCCTCACCTCAGGAAACTTCGACTTCATCATCGCAGCATTGAACGATGCTTCATTGGAGATAGTAGAGAAGAAAGAAGCTAATCAGGAGGAGGTTTTCAATCGGATCAAGGTTGAACTTCAAGGAGTGCAACAAGAACTACAATCCATCCGCGCAGTTTCCACTGTGCCTCTACCATTAGAAACACCAGAACTACGACATGATCTAGCTCAGTTACACTAGATCGTTGATACATTCGAAGCTCGCCTTTGATGAGCACAGGAGGAGATAGTGCAATCCACCCAAGATTTAGCACAAATACAGAAAGATCTTGAGGAGAAACGTAGTGTTGCAGAACGGGAAAATCTTGCTCTACAAGTGAAGTGAGATGAAGAAAAATCCCAGTTACAACAAAGCAAGGAATAGTTTCTCACAGAGAAACTCAAAGTTAAGAAAATGGTCAACAAAGAAATTTTCTCTGTGAAAGTCGTCGAATTAAAAGATGAAGAAAGAGTTCCACAATAGGTGGAACAACTTGAAGAAGTAATCCAACAACTCCAATAGTGCATATCATACTTGGAGCTCCACACTGTGGCCGAGACCCCTCAAGATATAAGATACCTAAGGGAAGCAATTGCCCACAAATTAGTTGACATATTAAGATCTCTTGCAATGAAATGAAATCAGCTGAGTAACCGCAATGCCCAGACATATGAAAACCTCACTGAGAACCTGGAGTTACAGACACTGGAGTCACAACTCTAGGAAGTGAAGGAGCATACAGATACACTACAGGTGTAGCTGAAGGCCCTGTCAGTTGTAGAAAGAGTGAAGAGGTCTAAAAAACAATGCACAACTCAAGAACAGATCCATATGCTTCAAAGAAAAGTGATGTAAGTCACTAAATGACTTCAACCTGTGCAAGATAAGGCATGCCAGTTTTTCACAGAGGTTGAATTCCGAGGAGAAGAGTTAGAATAGGTTGTCACCACAGCAAAACAACACCTAGAAGGGCCAGTGAATGACATAGTAATCCAAGAATTCCTCGAACAAGAGGCCACATCAAAGAAGCAAGTCGAAGCAGCTTGAGCCAAGATCGAGGCAGAATTACTCAGACCAGAGTGAATCGGGATGAGTCATAGGTGAGTGTTGGGGGTCTGTTGGCCCTTGACCAAGTTTTGGGAATTTCTTGGTCATGTTGACCTATTTTTGGATTTCAACAACCTATCGAAGGAGGAGAATAGGAAGAAGCGGAGATCATGGGATCTCAACCCCCTTTTGGGCCCCTTTTTGGGATATGGGAATATGTAACGGGAATGAGATGTCGGCCCATGGGTTTACCCATGTGTAGGACTATTTTTTAATATATATATAGATGTCTAGGACATATAGAAGAGTAGTAGGAGAATAGTGCATATATGTGATGTGAATGTATGCTAAGTGTGAGTAGATTATGTAAGTTCTTTGTGTATGACTGTAAGAGACTTGTAGAGCTAAGTGCAGGTCCTTGTAGCAGACTGTGGAGGGCTTAGTGTTGTAATGCAAGGAAGAAGGATCCAGTGAGCTGTGAAGATCTTCTTTCTTGTGCGGAGTAAGGGTTTTGAAGGCTTTATGCTTGTAACCGATTGATTGAAGATAATAAAGAAGAAGAGTTGGTGGACGTAGCCCCAGGGTGGGGATGAACCATGTAAACACTATGTTATGTGCTTTGTGCTTTGTCTTGATGTGTTTACATGTTATTTTCTAAGTGCTTTGATATGTTTAGATAGATCTAATTCTACTTTGTGCTTATAATATGTAAGAATATTAGATCTGATCAAGATAGTCATGCGTAGTGCTTGATGTGCTCATTATGATCCATTTATATATTTTAAGTTCTTAAATACTATAGATTAGTGTGAATGTTGCAAAGCTCTATTTTATCAACGAAATGAATAATGATTTCATATTGAGGAACTAATAGTGCTAAGAGATGTATTAAGTATTATAATCGTAGATCTGTGTCCCATCTAAGGTTGCAGACACCTGAGTCTTACAACTAGCCCCACCTCTACCTCGAGTGAGACTTCATTTGCTTCACAGGTGTTGCCTAAAGGGCCTGTAGGTAGGGATTTCTTGGTGGACTATTGTAGCATTGAATCTGGGGTCTGTCCCTGTGCCAACTTCATAGACAATATTGGCGTGATGCAGAATGAACACCTTCATTGAGAGGGAGTTGTGTTGTTTCTCCTCATGCCGACTAACCCCTCTATACAAGGGTTCCCTAGATCAGTCATGTGAGGTGAATGAGGGGTGTTGATGCTTGAATCCATCATGATCGAAACGATAACCTCACAAGGACATTATTCCCCCTTCGTTTTTAGAGAGATGGTACTCCTCTTGGACTAAAAGATATATCTGTGACATATTGGATTAGAAGAATGATAGGCAACAAACCCTAAATATTTATTGCTTGAGATTATGAAATAAAATGATTCTTCAATAGTCTGAGTACAATCTTTATGTGCATCAAAAGAAAATATTGAAGGAGGGCTTCAACATCAGAATTAAATTGTGATCAACATCACACACAATCTTCTTAACAATATATAAATACATCAATATCTTCTTCATAGGAGAGAATGATTTTATCATCTCAAATAATTTTAACAGAGTAATGCAATCAAGATCAAAAGAGAATTTGATAGTTCAAACTCAAATACTTTATATTATGAAAACAAGGTTACAAAGCACAGTCGAGATCAACCTCGAAGCAATTCTTTGTGGAGTTTTATTTATGAAAGATGTTCTTCATTACAAAATATTTTAAAGCCATATAGGTGGCTACAAATACTCCATGATGATATAATAAAATATCTTATAAGAATATAATAAGAACACTCAACAACTCAACCTTGTGCCCAACTATGATATTCGAGCATAAAACTATGAGAAGTCGTGTAGAAGAATATATATAAAAAAAAATGGAGAAGATAGAGATTTATTTCTTTTGATAATAAACTTGATTGTGTATCCATGGATGTACCCTCTTCTTCCTCTTATATTCTTCTCTTCCCCTTTGACAATACTGATTCTTGGCCCCTTGATGAAGCCTCTCTTCTCTTTTTAGGAAGATATTTTCTAACTACCTGAGCATATAGGGTTTTATTCCTCTCTTGAAATTCACGTACAAGTTTCTTCTTGAAAAATTCCCTTTAATTAATGTATAATTAACTCCTAATTAATGAATTCACATCATTAATACAAGTAGATTGAAAGTGGGTCCCTCTCCCCTTTTAATAAAAGTTTTTAATTAAATTTTTATTTTTTAAAATTTAATTAATTTTCCACTAAAAGAGGACAATTTTAATTTAATCTTATAGAATTTAAAACCAATGTTTTTCAATGTAAACCAATTCTTATGTTCTCTTCATCATATCATATTTTCAATTATATAAAATTTTCCCAAATCCATCACTCGGATGTCAATATATGAGATAATGAAGTTGGGTTGTCACGTAAGCCCATTAAAATGTAGCTGACTAATATTTTAATTTATGAGAAAAATATATCAACTTTAATCACTTTAAACCTATACCACCATATTCTAAACATAAATACCTTTCCAATGGTATAAAGGTTGTGCGATTACGACACCCAGAGCTCAAGTTATGGCCTTCGCAAGGTCAACACTCACCCACCGTTGATCAAAATTGATGGGAAAATGTGGGCCCTTGGATGCATTTCGTGCTTCCCTTCATAAAATTTGAATTTTTTGGTTTGAAAGTATATCTCACATGCATTGGTATATTATATTATTTAATATGTATAAAAATAAGTGTTTGATATAATTAGCAAGAAACACAAGAAGAGAAGGAACTATGGAGCTTGGAGGATTTAGACCCTTGGAAAATTGTTGAATATAATAATAATTTTGTATTCCTAGTCAACCACCAATATTCCTAGTCAGCAATGATGAGTCATCCAGCCAAATTTTTCCACCTGTATCACTTGGTAGGCCAACAATCTACCCATAATAATCTACCATATGTCTTCTAATAAAATCATGTCATGTGTCACTTTTTTGTACATTGCCACGTGTCTCCATTAATTTGTTGTGATGTCGCACCATCCATTAACTGCCATGTGGATGTATCTCATTGGTTAATAAAGTTCTATGTGTCACTTGGATATGTTCCTCATAGAACTTAGGACCAAATTTTTCAACCTGTCATCACTCGGTAGGCCAACAATCTACCCATAAGAATCTGCCATATCTCATCCAATAAAATCATGCCATGTGTCAATTTTTGTATGCTGCCACGTGTCTCCATTAATTTGTTTCCATGTGGCACCATCCATTAACTTGCATGTGGATGTATCTCATTGGTTAATAAAGTGCCATGTGTCACTTGGAGATGTTCCTCATAGAACTTAGGATAGGAATCTTTTTATTAAAATAATATGGTGGGTCCACGAGTTTATGTGAATGAAGAGGTAGCTCCATTAATTAGTTTCCATGTGGAACCATCCATTAAATTCCATGCGGATGTATCTCATTGGTTAATAAAGTGCCATGTGTCACTTGGAGATGTTCCTCATAGAACTTAGGATAGGAAAAATATTATTAAAATAATATGGTGGGTTCGCAGGTTTACATGAATGCAGAGGTAGGTGAGGAAGTCACCCATGGTAATGCATAGTAAGAAATGAGTGTGAAAAAATCTAAGTGTATATGAGGTAGAGAGGAGAGGTAAATAGTAGTAAAAAGAAGTTGTAAAATATTTTAAGTCTTCAGAATCGGTAGGACGAACTCATATAACATGAAATAAACATCACCAACCTTGTGTGAACCCGTGGTAACTCATATATTTGGCTAAGTGTTGGAGAAGTTACATAGTAAAGAGTAGTAAAAAGAGTTGGGTGCATTATGAAGGTAGCGAAAGTCAAAGCGCATTGTGAAGGTAAAAGAGATAACACACACTCTTAAGAAATATCACCAACCCGTGAACCTGCGGTAATCCATAGTAAATAAAACTAAGTCTGGAAAGTATATAATGGGTCATGTGAAATATGGAAAAAAATATGGAAAATATGAAAAATGAAAAGAAATATATGGGAAATACGTGAAATTTGGGAAAAAAAAAAGGGAAAAGGAAAGAAATGGAAAAATGGGATAAAGAAATATGGAAAGGAAAATCAAAGGAAATGGAAAAATAATGGAAAAGGGAAATGAATGTGAATATGGAAAGGAATAAAGGAAAATGGTTAAGTGTGGAAAATGTTAAGGGGAATATGAAAGTAATGAGACAATGTGAAAAAGGACTAAGTATATAATGAGAGAATGAATATGGGTGAAGGGAAAGGAGAGGAGAGAACATGTGACTTAAAACACTTTTCATATTTCTTCTTGTAACACCTCCATTAGACTTCTAGACAGAAATATGCGTATCTTGGTCATGGAGACTTCGATTTTGATTCTGTGAAATGGATGGATAAATTGATACTAAGGGATATGAAATAAACATATAATAGTTCAAAAGTATTCATCTTCCAATATCTTTTTTATTATTATTCTAGGAGCGGGAATATATAGGTGACCAAATTTTGGTCAACAACTGGCTCCAACTGCGGGATAGTGGACTCTTGCGGGTTGCTAAGAACAACAAAATCTCAAGACCTTTACCTTATCCATTGGGCTATGGAGTCATCTTCAAATTTAACTCTTGTAATTCTTCTTCTTTCATGGATTTATCTTCAAACTTCAATATAAAGACTGTCGTATTATGCAAAACTGAACTGAAGAAAAAAAATATGTACATAGATAATATACCTACCCTAACTTACTTGAAATAAAGGAGAACCTTAGGTATAGGCAGATTTCCAATGGATCCATTCGAGCATCCAATTGACTTTTGAAATGGGCTCCAACAGTAAGAAAAATATTGGGGTTTCTACCAATAAATCAAGAGCATGAAAATCAGGAGTATGCCCAAAATGTACCACAATGGGATCAAGAAATGTGTGCATAAGACTTGTTTTTGTTGGTGGGTTGACAACAATACTCTTGAACCAATATTCAATATAATATACTCTTGGCTGCCCCAGAGTGCTACTATCTTCAATCAAATGAGAAATTTATTTCTTGAATATATTCTCTTTCTCCTATTTTTCCACATTCAAGATTATCGTTTCATTAGCGATGTCTTGGAAATGTTATTATTCTATGCAATGGTCATCTTATTTATTCTCAAAATTGTTTTCTTCCACCAATTCTTCTTTATTCTGACTGAATTCTTCTTGCATGTTTGGTGGAGAATTTTTAATTTCTTCCTCATATGGAGTATATGAGATGATGATATCCTTTTCTTTATTTACAACCACTTCCATGGTTCTTGATTCATAAAAAATCTGTCGAAAAGACTCTTCTTTCTTGTAAAGGTGATCTTTCTCATCATTCTTCTCAAGATTCATTTCTTCCATCAATTCTTCTTGCTGCAAGTTCTCTTGTGATATTTCATATTCTATTGCAAGGATGCAATCTTCTTATATATTTAGTGGAGGCTTCTCAATTGCATTCTCAAATTTTATGCTTGAAATATCTTCATATGGAGTATATAGGAGGCTGGAATTTTCTTGTAATTTGGAAGTTTCATCTTTGTCTTCAACAACATGAATTGAATTAAAAAATTTGTCCACTCATTGATTAGTTTCTTCTTCAAAATTGAGAATTTTTTTATCTTTCTTCCATATGGGATAGGATGAGTGGGAAACAACATTTAAAACATCAACAAAAACATGTGAATGCACCTTTGGAATGAACTTTTCTACAAATGAATATTCTAACACATCCTAGCTAGTAATGGAGTTAGGAATTAATGAACTATACCATTCAAGATCATCCTCTCATAGAGTTTGTAGGAATAATCTACTTGTAACATTGTCTGCAGTGAGGCTAAAATCATAAAATGTACCTTTAAAATTAATCAACTGTTTCTCTGCATCTTCTGAAGCATCCCTAAAGAATGTAGAAACAACTTCAATAGGAATATTGGGCATTTGAAAGTCTACTTCTAGTAGATTTAAAGGAGTATTATGAAATCGTCTCTTTCTTTGAGTATATATTCCTTTTGTTGAGTCTTGCAAAGCCATTTATGGGCTTGATAAAGAAGCATTATGAACTGAATGGAAACCCTCATTTTGAATTTTTACAATGGAGTTTCCAAGGAGTTCATTCTCCTAAATCTTTTGTGCTTCTCATTTCTTTTTGATATTACGGAAAAGGTGAGCCATGCTTAAAATAAGAAACCATTTTCTTCAATATTCTTCTCGAAACTTTGAGCCTTGGATATTTCTAGTTCCTCGAATATCTTGAAAATAAATCACTCCCTACTGGAGTCACCAAACATCTTGACGCTTGAATCCATCGGGACCGAAACAAAAACCTCAAGAGGACATTAGTCCCCCTTTGTTTCTAGAGATGTGGTACTCCTCTTCGACTAAAAGATATATCTGTGATATCTTGGATTATGAGAATGTTAGGAAGCAAACCCTAAATCTTCATTGCTTGAGATTATGAAATAAAATGGTTCTTTTAATTTATGAGAAAATGTATCAAATCTAAGCACTTGAAACCTATACCACCATATTCTACGTTGAAATACCTTTCCAACGGTATAAATTTTGCGTGATTCCGACACCCGGAGCTCAAGTTATGGCCTCCGCAAGAACACCACTTAGCCACCGTCGACCAAATTGATGGGAAAATGTGGGCCCTTGGATGAATTTCGTGCTTCCCTTCATAAAATTCGAATTTTTTGTTTTGAAATTCTATCCCACATGCATTGGGATATTATATTTTTAAAGATATATAAAACTAATTGTTTAATATACTTAGCAAGACACACAAGAAGAAAAGGAACTATGGATCTTGGAGGATTTCAACTCTTGGAAAATTGTTGAATATAATATTAATTTTGTATGCCCAGTCAACCACTAATATGCCCTGTAAGAAATGATGAGTCATACAACCAAATGTTTCCACATGTCGTCACTCAGTAGGCCAACAATCTGCCCATAAGAATCTTTCATATGTCATCCAATAAAATCATGCCATGTGTCACTTTTTGTATGTTGCGATGTGTATCCATTAATTACTTGTCATGTGGCACCATCCATTAACAACCATGTGGATGTATCTCATTGGTTAATAAAGTTCCATGTGCCACTTGGATATGTTCCTCATAGATCTTAGGATAGGAAAAATATTATTAAAATAATATGGCAGGTCCACAGGTTGCGACGTGTCTCCATTAATTAGTTATTGTGTGGCACCATCCATTAACTACCATGTGAATGTATCTCATTGGATAATAAAGCACCATGTGTCACTTGGAGATGTTCCTCATCGAACTTAGGATAGGAAAAATATTGTTAAAATAATATGGCGGGTCTGCGGGTTTAAGTGAATGCAAATGTAGGTGAGGAAGTCACCCAGGATAATACACAGTAAGAAATGAGTGTGAAAAATTCTAAGTGTAGGTGAAGTGGAGAGGAGAGGTAAATAGTAGTAAAAAGAAGTTGTAAAATATTCTAAGTCTTGAGAATTGGTCGGATGGACTCATATAACATGAAATAAACATCAGCAACCCTTACGACCTCATATAACATGAAATAAACAACACCAACCGTCACCAACCCACAAACCCGTGAACCTGTGTTAACTCATATATTTGGCTAGGTGTTGGAGAAGTTACATAGTAAAGAGTAGTAAAAATATTTGGGTGCATTATGAAGGCCCACGAACGCGTGAACCCGCGGTAACTCATATATTTGGCTATGTGTTGGAGAAGTTACATAGTAAAGAGTAGTAAAAAGAGTTGGGTGCATTATGAAGGTGGAAGAAGTCAAAGTGCATTGTGAGGGTAGCGAAGATAACACATACTCTTAAGAAATATCACCAACCCACGAACCTGTAGTAAGCCATAGTAAATAAAACTAAGTCTGGAAAGTATATAATGGGTCACGTGAAATATGGAAAATATGAAAAATGAAAAGAAATATATGGGAAATAAACGAATTACGTGAAATTTGGGAGAGGAAAAAGGGAAATGGAAAAATGGGATAAAGAAATATGGAAAGGAAAATAGAAGGAAATGGGAAAATAAAGGAAAAAGGAAATGAATGTGAACGTGGAAAGGAATAAATGAAAATGGTTAAGTGTGGAAAATGGTAAGAGGAATATAAAAGTAATGAGACAATGTGAAAAAATACTAAGTATAGAATGAGAGAATGAATATGGGTGAAGGAAAAGGAGAGGAGAGAACATGTGACTTATAACATTTTTCATATTTCTTCTTATAACACCTCCATTAGACTTCTGGACAAAAGTATGCATATCTTGGTCATGGAGACTCCGATTTTGATTCCGCGAAATGCATGGTGAATCTGATACCGAGGGTTATGCAATGAACATATAATAGTTCAAAAATATTCATCTTCCAATATATATATTTTTTATTATTCTAGGAGAGGGAATATATAGGTGACTAAATTTTGGTCAACAAGCAGGTAATGCACTATTGGGCTTGTTGAGAGAAGAAACATCACACACTTAGTCATGAGGTCTATGGGAGTAGATTCATGCTACTATATGAGACCATACCTATGGCTGATGGAATTCTAGTAGTCGTGTGCTACCAGCTGATTGTTGCATAGTTATAGAGACATCAACTATGACTATGGATGATAGTATGGTAGTATCTATGTGATACTAGTTGATTTCTTCATAGTTATAGACTATGACTACGACTAATGGCATGGTAGTAGATGTGTGTTATTAGATTATTTCTTCATATTCATAGGGATTTCAAACTATTATTATGGTTAATGGCATGGTAGTAGTTGTGTGATACTAGTTGAATGTTGCATAATCATAGAGACTATTGGACTGCATGCTGGTAGCTTGTGTAGCTACCGGTTGATTTTAGGGAAGAGACATTGTGTCTCTGGAAAATAGTGTGATACATGGAGTGGTTTTCTTACCACTATATAGTAGTTATGTACTACTATGGAGCGCCACAATCGTGTTCTATTGGATGCCATTGTAGTAGTTGTGCACTACTATCTTATTGCCATGGAGACTACCAGTTCACATTGGGAGTATTTGTGTACTACTTGATTACAAATAATATGGAAAATGATTTGAGCTATAGATGGAATTGTGGTAGATGTGTGCTACTGACTAATTGCAGATTAGTCAATGGAATACTAGATCAAGACATTGTGAAAGATACCTCCCCAGCTAAGAGGGAGTGTTGATGTTTTGGTAGATATGGGAGGTAATTTCCCTCCTAGATTACCTTTCTTATATGAGAAGAATATTCCAGAAGAAAGAGAACCATTGAACAAATGTTGAAATACCCTAGAAGAGAAGTCAACCCAGAAGAATAAAGAATAAATAAGTGACACCTTCCCAGAAGAGAAGTCGACCTGGTAAAGAGGACATGAAGATTATAAATAGGAGGCACCTTAGCTCATTTGGACACACTCACTCTCAATCTATCATCTACATAGAATTAAGGTGAAATTATGAGGAAGGGTGATGTAGTAGATATAGTGAAAAAAATTATTCTTGTTCAGTATTTTTGGTATTTCTCTCTTGTGCGCTACTCTTGGAAAAGGTGCACTACCTTGGTATTATGTTGTTGATATAGATGGGGTGGTATTTTTGGTTATATCTTGAGATAGACTTTGTGATAGGGTTTATCTATTCATTTATGATTGGATTTTCTTTGTAAATGGAATCTGTATAAGAAAGGTTGCTAGGTGTTTCCCCCATTTGGAGTTTTCCCAGGATAAATCTCTTGTATTATTTTGTCTCTTGTTTATTCTTCTATTGCTTAGTGCATGATATATATAAGTTAATGGTAAATAAGTAAAAGAACATTGGTAAATCTAATGCTCTGTAAATAAAGAAAATATAACAATAGTTCAAGTTCCAGTGATTGTTGTAGTGACATTTTGTTTTTCTCTTATATTGCAGGGAAACAGGACAGGGTAAGGAAAGGGGGTTGTAGCCTACTTTCTATTGGTGCTAGAGAACACAGGGAGTTGGAGCTTCCTTCAGGTTGGATCTTGAGAATCAGGGGGTTGTATCCTCCTTCTAGTTGGAGTTAGAGAATTTGTGGAGTTGTAGCTTCCTTCAGGTTGGAGCCTGTAAATAGGGGGTTGTAGCCTCCTTCTAGTTATAGTTGGATAATTGGGAAGTTGGTGCCTCCAATGAATGTATTCTTGACAATATATAAGAAATCCTTCGATGGTTTTCTCCCGTTTAGTTTTGCATATAAAATTTGGTGTATTGTGTATTTGATGTGATGTTTCTTATGATTATATGATCATTATATTAAATGCAATCATAGATGATACATTGATGATAAAATGTTGAATACTATTGATAATGTTGAAGAATATATATTGTGGTTAAATGTGGTAAAAGTGCTCATACTAATTCACCCTCCCTCCCATTATTCCAAAACTAAGGCTAATGAATACATGTGATGGATGCTTGAATTCCATAGCATGGTATTAGTTGGTTTTGTATCGTTATTCCCAAAATTAAATCTTTCTTTTCCATGTATTTTCTCTATTTACATTTTTATGGAAAATATTTATCTTGTTGGTTTAGTAGCTTGACCAATTATGTTGCAAGATCCTAGGAACTTGTATGAAAGATATTTTTCTTTCAGGAACTCGAAAACATATGGATTTGAAATTGTTTTGTTCCTTTATTACTTTCCCTTTATATATAAATTTATAGAAATCTTCTATAATCACTTCTTCATAGTTAAGTTGACCTTGTTGATCCTTTGGTAATTTGTAAAAAACTAACTCTTGTTTTGTAATATATGGTGAGATTATGGAATATGAGAGATATTACGACATTATTCTTCCAATAAACATACAAAAATAGTTTCAAACAATGCATATAGAATGTATTTAAAAAGGAGTCATTGAGCAATTTTCATTTTTTTAACATGCCAAGGAGTGGTGGCTAGCCTAAACTACCCAATAATGTTTTGATGATAACTTTATAATATGTTATTGGATTGGAGTAATTCCAAAGATAGTTTGAAGTAAATTCCTAGGGACATATCTAGTAGAAACAATTTTGTAAGGTGCATTGGATTTCTATGTTGAATTTGCTAATAAATGCCTACTTGACATAGTTGTTTACAAATTCTAACTTGGAACAATAGTTACTTTTTTGGGCATGAATATTTTGTTTGATTTCATATTGACATGATTCTAGTGGGACATGAAAGTGTATTCACAGACATATATTTATTAAAATAGTTTTTTTTAAATGCATTGGATTGCCATGTCAAATATGATAAGAAATAACATGCATGTCAAAGTTGTTTACAATTTCTAGCTTGAACCAATAGTTTTTTTTTTGGGTGCAAATATTTTTTTTTATTTTCAATTGATATGATTTTGGTGTGAGATGAAAGTAGATTAATATAATTGTGTCCAACATAAATATAATGATGAGTAATCAAATATGTTGATGAAAAATCAAGGACACATATTTTTAGTAGTGTAACTTTTGGGACAAGCAATCAATATTTTGAGCATAACTTTTTGTATGATATCCAAATGAAGCGATTCAAATTGGTTCATAAACAAAATTCCAAGGACCATATGACCTAGAAGCAGGTTTTGAAAATTTCTCCATTTGTTCCCTTAAATTACAATTGTTGTGAGTATGATTTTGGCAGATTCCTCAATTCAAAATGATGCAAAAAACGTTGAACTTAATTTTTTAAGTGAAAATGATGTGGGTCTTAGGAAAGATGGGGAATGTTAATATGATTCCAATTGTTTTTTTTAATTCTTTAGGTATAAATGGATCAATATTTACATACTAGGGTTTATTTAATGATGATTTATAAATGTAGCCTAGTATGGCCTAGACAACTTTAAATAAATAGAAATGCATTGCCTAATCCCATGTGAAAAATATATTACATCCTTTAACACTTATTTTTAAGATAATATTATCAAAATATTAAATATCTCTCCTAAATAATTCAAATACAAAATATGTCATTCTTATTAGGATAAATATATAACTGGTGATCTCTGTAGTAGATTATAGTTGTTACAAGCTACAAAACTCACTTACTGGTATTATCTAACTTATTATTAGAATTGGTGTAGAATTAGAAAGGAGTCATAATTATGAGGAGTTGGAAAGAGGGATTGTTGGTACTTGTTTTGTTGAGGAGGGGAAACAATAATTCTTTTGGCCAACCTTGTTGAGCTCTTCAAGGTTAGCAAGGAGTGGACCATTTATGGTTGTTATTGTTGTTGATAAATAAAGAATGGGATTCTACCCCTAATATATTTAATATTTCTATGGATATGGAGGTGGGGATTATAGTGATCATTGCTAAATACTTGGAGGATACCAAGTTGTGGGAAGGACATAGTTCATTTGATTACCCCACAAATATTGAGGATTTTCATGGGATTATCTCTAGGTGATTGATGTGATCGGCATTTCCTCCTATAGTTGATGAAACATACTTATTTTTCATTATCTCATGTTGATGTATTTATGGTCATTATCATATTAAATTATTCTTCTAATGTTAATGCAGAAAACAACACTTTGAATATCAATACATTGTATTATTATGTACTAATATTTCAACCAAACAATATTTTAAGGAAAAAGAGACAAAGTGTGTTGTTATGCAAGGTATTGAATGGAGACTTACAATGTAGGTAGTTGGAATGTATGATTAGGGAAATGGAGGTAGTTTACCAACAAAAAATGGTTTTCATGGCATGCTTTATGGATGTGACATATAGGGTAAAAAATGACAATGCACATGATGAAATCAACAAATATGGAAGTAACAAATGACTCTTCAAAAAACTAGTATTAAGGAACATAAGGTAAAAACAATGGATTCCACAAAAAATAATGTAGAACCATTCTTTAGCAATAGGTACCTGTTATCCCCACTTTTTAGGGATAACTAGGAGATCATGTCTCGAGGCTCACAGGTCCTAGACATGGAGTACCGAGAGCAGGATTGACCTGAGCATGGCCCTGGAGGGCCCACCTTTTCTTCTTCCATTGTCTTTGTCTTGTCAGCAACAACAACATCCATCACAATTGGCTTGGTCCTGTATCAGAAGGGGTTCTTGCTCCATGGGGTAATTGTTCCATGTATCATGGTATGTGTCACCTTTGATCATTAAAACCTTTAAATATATGCATCTGATTCCTTTTATCTCTAACAAATGCTTGGATATTACATTTTCCCACTTGACCATGTTTGGGGGGATTGACAGGGTGCCCTAGCAAGCCTATGTCTGTAGGTTTTGGTTTGCCACTAGGGGGATTTCTGAAAATCCATCATCCGCTCCCATCATAGCACCACTCTTACATCTTGTTTCCTGTTGACCTATCCCATTCCCCTTGTCCAGGCATTGGGTTGACCTATTTCAGGAATGCACCTTACATCATGGGAAGAAGGGGCTAAAATCCAAAAAGGTAAAAGAAAGATGGAAAAAGATAAAAGCCTAAGAATAAACCTCGAGATGCTTCGCCTAGGGATCCGTGAGAAAGCAATAAAAATATTCTCAGCAAGAAACAAGAGGGACCTAAAAAAATAATAAAACAAGACCTAATTAGAGGATAGGGGGTCTCATCACGAGCTAGCCTATTAGGTCCATGGGTACCTTGCAGTATGAAATTTCCACCAGTTGGTTACCATGCCAGGGAAGCGACTCTTGGTTGCATGGCCAAGGGAAAGGGGGTCTCATCATGAGCCAACCTTCTCATCTCTGCGAAAGTACTTGTGGATAGTGCTGTCAGCTCTGGTCACCATGCCAAGGAAGTGTCACCTGATTAGCTTTTGAACAAAAAATTAAATAAAAGAATAAAAAGAATAAAAGGAATAAAGGAAACAATGGGCTTGGAAAAAATTCATCCATGACAGGGACAGATATCCTTCTACAAAGGCACCCATAGGTAACATATTTTCACCCTTGGCCATCATTGTACCCACATTCTTGGACATCCCTTGACCACACCATCCACTTACATGGCTTGGAAGAGGTATTTCTGGGAACTTTCCTTTTCTTGTGGACACTAGCCCAATAGGATTCATTGTCTTTTTCCCCAGACTTGTATTGTAGGCTTGTGTAATGTCTTTGAGAAATTGACTAATGTATTAGGGATTTTATGCATGTGTTTAATAATATTAGTGATGAAATGTGATTGACATTGCTATGATCCCTCTAACTGATGAGCCCATGGAGGGTGCAACCTTTGATGTGCAGGACCATACCCGATGGATAGGTACCATTCAAACCGGTACATATGTGGAGATGACCAGTTCATACCTCCATGGGACTGAAGAGCCCACCAGATGGATGATGAAACCTCGTCAAGGGGGAAAATATAGGACAAATCTTGATTAGGGGTTTTTCACCTGAGAGGAAGAGGACATTCCAACAGAGACACTCCGACAGGACTAGACCTAGGGGGAATGACCCCTTTTCAGTGGAACACTAGCCTTGGACAACTTAGGATGTCCCCATCTTCACCATGACCTCACCCATCTTCATGGACTCTTTTGGAGGTAGACTGGGTAGCAGTGGAACGTGTGGCATGTTGGAGAGGCCCTTTGGGGGCTAATGTTTTGCTCCTGGATGTCTCATTTTCCCTAGAGAGGGATAATGCCTCCCTTGAAGGGGATTTTACTCTCTTTTCTGCTTAATTAGGGTTTTTACTTAGAATTTTATGTAAAAATAGTATGATTTTGACATTATGGCCTTGTCGGCCTTTTTATGACCTAAAAAGTAAAATTAGGTCATTGATACAGTATATATTGAGGATTTTGATCCTCATTTTAGCAAAACAACATACTCACTCATAGTGAGGTCTAATTTTTAGTGCCCTATTTGGGTTATTGGCTGATCTAAGGAAGGCGCACTTGTTGAAGGAAGAGATTTTTGGCATTCTATGGTGTTTTTCTTAAAGGAAGGTGTTACAACTAGGGTTTGCATGATTATTTCTTGATGAATTGTAAGTATTTTTCTGCAAAACTTCTTGATTGAATGGTCATAGTCTTATTTTCTTACATGTATTTATAATTTGTTGAATAAAACCCCTAGGTGACAAGCACACAAGTAGGTCCTTGTCTCATGTCCCCTGATAGAAAATCTTTTAGCCATTAAAGAAGAAGAAGAGAGACTAGCCATAGCTACACACCTTTTTCTTCCTCCCTTTAGCTAGCCAAACCATTTTGACTTCAAGAGGAAGAGGATGTCCCAGGCCTAGGTCATCTACACCTAGGGTTGTTTTCTTTTAGGGTTTTATGAAAGAGCCTTGTCTTAGAAACACTCTCCCTCTTTAAGCCCTCTTGTCTTGATTTTTTATTTCATTTGAGCTAGTTGTTTGCCGGGAAGGAGGAGAGAGCACGAGGCCTTGCTTTAGCAACACTAGAGTGAGCCTCTCTCCCCTAGGGTTATGATTTTAAAGCCCTGCTTTAGCAACACTTCAAAACTTATCCATCTAGTCCTTTAAAATCTCACCTCCTTCAACTCTTGCGTCCTTCACCTATGAATCCATTAAACCCTAAGGCACTGATATCAAGCCTCAAACGTTGAAGTATAATTGAATATAAACACTCTCAAACCGTTTGAATTGAAACCCTAACTACACTAACCCTAGCCTAGACTAACCTACTAACCCTAAGTTGTTGACGTGATCATTGAATATTTCATGTTTATTGCAACAACATTTTACTTTATGAGCAATTGAATGATGGTTAACACATTAATTGAATAAAGTGTTGATTGGTTGCATTGAATGCCACATCGTTCTAGTGACAATATATTTTAATTGCTATTGTGTAAACATTGACTTCATCAAAATTTACTTTCAAATTGCCTATATTGGATATCAGATAGTTCTTGATTGATATGAAGTACTAACCCATTGAAATATGCTTGCAAGTATCAGTTTGTTGTTGTCTTGTTCCTGGTAGGTACTCTTCATTGGGTTTTACTTTATTATTGGTTGTTTAGCTGGAACTTCTAATTGCTAGTGATCTGTGAAGGGGGGGAAAAATTGTCTTCATCCTATTAACCTTTTTCCTCTTCAAAACCCCAGGTCACCTGGGACATCTCCCCTGGGCCTAACCTCCCTAAAGAGAAAGAACCTACCTATCATGGTGGCATTGGGTGGGATAGGTTCTTGTTACACCATTTTGGCCTTATACCTTATAGCCTTTACTCCCAACTACGAATTGTGTGATAACATTTTGGCACTGCTTCCAGGGAACACTGAGTCAAACCTTCCTTAGACGACACTTTTTCGGTAAGCTTTTCCCCTATGGTTTTTATCTTACAAGATTACCTAGCGACTCCACTTTGGGTTTTTTCCATTATCTTTTGATAGTTTCAAGAAAACTGTCTGACGACTCCACTGATGATGAAGCCAACTATGAATTCTCAATGGGATCCAGGGAACTACAAACCTTTGGACATGAGTAAAATACTGGGATATCCTAGATGAATGCCCCCCTTTTATAAATTTGGCTCCCTAGATTCATTGACATCGATGGAGAAAGTCTCGATTATCACATGAGCAAATTATGGGCTTTCTTTCAATAGCACCCTATCAGTGATGAGGCTGAAGATTTGGTGATGAAACTCTTCTCCGCCTCTCTGCATGGAGAGGCTAGAGGATGGTATGATAATCTTCCAGCTACCAGCATCACATCTATGGACCATTTTGAAGAAATATTCCTTGCAAGGTGGGTTATGAAATTGGAAGATATACAATCATTGTTGAAAGGTATTGAATGCATAAAAAAAACAGAGGATGAGATCGTCAGAGTTTTTGGGGTTAGGTTCCAGTGGTTTGTTTACCAGATTCCTGAAATCCATCGTTCTAAAGACAAGTACCTTGATTATCTCTACGCTAATGGACTTTAGGGGTATTTGAGCTTCCTCCTAAATAAAAAGAATCCAAAAACACTTGCAGAAGCTCACAACATGGACATTCGAATAAAAAAGAATCTCTCCTTCTCCAAAACCAATGACCATACCATGGACACTCTCAACTTGATAAAACTAGTTTCCCTTGAAACCTTTACTGAAGATCCACAAGAGAGAAGGGAACAAGGTTTTGACCAGAAAAATGATGGTGTGATTAAGGAGAAATAACCTAAGAAAGATGATGAAGTATCAACTTGCACTCCTACTTCTGATAAGGCCATCCAAGAGCCTATTTCTCCAACACAACAAAACGATAATGAGGTTAGTTGTTTCCCTTTTCAATATACCAACGACACCTTGTTCCTTGATTCAAAAAATGAAGGAGAAACAAAAGCCTTGAACAAAATGGATATTCCTTGCTGTACAATCGAAGACAAAGAAGCAATCCATGAGGAAGAAACAATAACACATGCTGAAAACACCAAAGTCCTCGAAGCCCCTGCATTAGAAGAAACAATAAGTTGTGTTAGCATGTTTACAAGAAGAACGTTCTTGTCATTGATGGAAAGAATAGTAGTAATGATGGCATGTATATAGGAAAGAACAACAACAATGATAGCATGCTTACAGTTATTGATGGAAAGAATAACAATGAAGAAGGTATGGCTACAGGAAAGAATAGTAGTGACGTTGGTAGGTTTACAGTTGGGAGATAACAATGGAAAACATGCAGATAGAAGGAAGAGTATTTGTTTGTCATTGATGGAAAGTTTAGCCCGATGATGACGAACAAGAGAAAGTGGCAAGACTAGTAGCACAACGAATATTGCATGGCAAGATCAGAGTGTGCAGTGATGGAAAAACAAGAACAACATAAGCTCAGGAGGATTAGCGCAGAGTCGCACGCAGTGCGTAGGTGTGCACCAGGGATGAGGTTAACTCATTACCAAAGCTTAAGAGAGATAACATACTCAGGATCTTAGATGGATCAAAGGTCAAGGCCTTTGAATCTTAGAAATTATTCCAAGTTAGGAGGATGTGTAATATCGGGAGGAGAAGCGACAGTGATCATTGGATCCCATTGAGAATTCTTGATGACTGTCAGATCTAAATTCAGATAGGAGCGCGTAGTAGAATAGAAAAAATCTCATGCATCAGATCTGAGCCCAAGGTCTGACTTCCATTGGATCCAGAAAAACCGACACGTTCTTTAAAGAGAAAGGTGAAGCGGGGTTACAAAATCCCGAAAGCAGGAGGACAGTTTCAGGTACCGGGAGTTGGAAGTGCTGAAAGACTTTATCATAAAAATGTCGAAACACTGAAATGTGAAACACCGAAATCCTAAAACAAGCATATCAACAAGAGTTTCAGATATCGGGAGATGGAGGAGTCAAGAGTCAAGACTCTTCATCACAGGAGTCCCGAAGTTGTGAAATGTGAAACGTTGAAATCCCAAAACAGGCACATCAACTGGAGTTTCAGATACCGAGAGTTGGAGGAGTCAAGAGTCGAGACTCTTCATCACAGGAGTCACGAAATGTGAAATTCCAAAATACCTTCAGATCATTTCAGGGATCGCGACATGGAGCATCAAGATATCTCATCACAAGGAATGTCGGAATGCCGAAATGTGGAAATGAGAAAAACACCTTTTGGTTTAGGTTTCAGATACCGGGAGTTGGAGTGTCGAAACAATTCATCACAAGGAATGTCAGAATGCCAAAATGATGAAATGAGAAAAACACCTTTTGGTGTAGGTTTTTGATATCGGGAGTTGGAGTGTCGAAACACTTCACCACAGGAATGCCAAAATGAGGAAACGCGGAAATTCTCTTTCGAATAAGGCTGTGGTCACAACCAGTGGTCACATATGCAAAATATGGAGGAAGGAGCTAGTGAAACCAAGCTCCATTTCAGTGATCGCAACTTGGAGTATCGAGAACCTTCATAATAGAAATGTCGAAATGCGAAATTGCAAAAGCGCTTTATGGATAAGCGCTTGGTCACCGCCGGTGGTCACATCATCGAAGAGATGTATGTTGAAATTACTAAGACAACTGAAAGGGGGGGTGAATCAATTGTTATTATGCTTAAACAATTTTTATTCTATTAATACATTCTTAATATTTCTTCAAGTGATCATCAACATTATACAACATATGGACAATAAAAGTAATGAGCATCAGTCACACATAAGGTATACACAGAGACAGATTTTCATGAGGAAACCCATAAAGGGATAAAACCTCTTCTTCTTCGAAATGATAGGTAGTCTTTTAAGTTTTTTACATCATCTATAATTGAGCACCAACTCAATGTGAGGCTGCTACCTCTGTTTTACAAGCTGCAACTTGTTTGAGAGCACCGACTCTCTTGTTTCTCTAGCACCCACTAGAAGGAAGCACTAACTCCCTTAATGTTCCAACACCAACTGGATGGAAGCACCAACATCCAGTCACACAGGCTCCAACTTGTATAACAGAGAACACTTGTTCTCCCTTGCACCACCCTACCACCATGGTTTCTCTGGATGCAACTAGATGGAAGCTACAACTCCCTGTGTTCAAGCTCCCACTTGAACCTCTAAGGACAACAGTCCTCCCTAGAACCTCCCAACCACCCTGGAATATAAATGAATAATTAAACAACCAACTACATAGATAAATCGATTCTTATCACTTCTTCTCTGTTCTGTAAATATGGTCTTCTTCTAACTGTTCTATAATTCTTCTCTTCCTTTTTCTATTCTGCAAATCTGCGCTGCTTCAACTTGTTCTGTCATTCTGCTCTGCTTCAACTTGTTCTGTCATTCTTCTCTACTTCAACTTATTCTGTCATTCTGCTCTGCTTCAAGTCTTTTCTTCATCTGTTACTCTTCTTTGAGTTTTATCTCACATTGCACATATTTTCAGTCTCACACTGTGCATCGTGTGATTTTCCCTTTCTTACAGTTTAATTCATTTTTCGTCCAGAACAACCAACCACGCACAGTCTATATCTTCTTCTTTTATGCACCATGCCCACAACAGTTACACTTCGCATCTTCTTCGGCAAAAGAAAACCGTCAAAGAAACTGAAACGCCAACCGATCAGGAATCATGAATCAGTTTTGCTAACTGATTCATAACTGATGAATTAACTATGAGAGAGAACAATAGCCCTCCAATCATATTCAAGTTTATCTGCACCATTGGAAGAAATTTATTAATCGTTCCCTTAAATCGGGTTTCGACATTTCGACATTCCTGTGGCCAAGTGTCTCGACACTTCATGTCACGATCTCTGAAACTCCGATACAGATCTTTTCTACACTAGCTCCTTCCTCTATATGACCATGGCCATGACCAAGTGCTTATGCATAAAGTTCTTTTTGCGAATTTGAATTTCGTGAATCTGGAGATGAGGCATCACAACTCTTCAAGTTGCGATCCCCAAAACCCCAAAATGGAGCTTATCTGACCTGACTCCTTCACTTCTCGTGACCATCGGTGGTGACCATAGGCTGTGCCAAAAGGCGCTTCATATTTCACGAGACTATAAACTTCATTGAGTCTAATCGACAGTTGAAATCTCCATATATCCGAAAGTCCAGATCTTATCTCAATCTCGCATCTCGCGAGTTTCCACACCATGCTCCGTTGACTCCAAGTCAACGACTTGTCCTATGATTCGATAGTCTAGATCTGATCTTATTTTTCTTGCCTCTCCAAGTCATGAGTCGCGAAACTCCAAAATGGAGTAGGATCAACAGTCCAGATCACACCTTGATCTGACGGCTGCGATTAAATCGTGATTTTGCATATCACGATTTCGATGGTTATGTTTCTTTCCTCTCTAAGTCGCAAGTCGTGAAACTCTGAAATGGAGTCGGATCAACGGTCCAGATCACACCTTGATCTGATGGCTGCAATTAAATTGTGATTTCACATATCACGAATTTGACATTCTTGTGGTTATGTTTCATGCCTCTCCAAGTCGCGAATTGTGAAACCCCGAAATGGCGTGGGATCAACAGTCCCGATCAACACTTGAACTGACAGTCATGGGGAATTGTAAATGGGATCCAATGATCAAAAATGTTGCTTCTCCTCCCAATCTTACTTTGTTCCGCTTACTCTGATCTTGCCATCGATGATCTGCCAACAATCCTCTACACTATATCTTCTGAGCTTATTTGAATCTTCTCTGCAGTGTCTTCTCATAATGCCCATCTATTACATACTTTCTGTACTCATTCCATATTCACTATTGTACTTGCCATCAATGACAAGTATACAAGCATGCACTGTCTATTAAATAGTTTCTAACATTCTCCCCCCTTTGCAATTGATGGAAACACAAGCACCCACATGCATTCGGACTCACCCACATGCATTCAGACTCTCCTCTCGGACTCTTTTCTCCCCCTTTGACATCAATGTCAAAGAAGAAACATGATCCCCCTGAGCTATTGAAAAACATACTCCCCTTGTCAAATATGAGCATCTTGGAAATACACCAGATATTCAATAAGTACTCTCCCTGACCAGGTGACATATTAGACACAAGAAATTATAACCCCCAACTTTTGATGAAGATATCCAAAAGGGGTTGATGCTAATGGTTTTGTAAATATATCTACAATCTGTTCTGTAGAAGGTATATAATTCAGTTGAACTATTATGTTCGTAACTTGTTCTCTGAGAAAATGGTACTTTATTGGAATATGCTTAATATTGGAATGAAGAACAGGATTCTTGGAGACACTAATGGCACTGGTGTTATCATAGTGAATTGGAATGGGGTCAGTGTAAGTTACCTTCAAATCTGCATGAGTTTGTATCATCCATAAAATTTGTGTGCAGCGAGTAGCAACATCAATGTATTATGCCTCTGTAGTTGATAATGAAATGGATCCTTTCTTTTTACTAAGCCATGCAACTAATGAGTCACCCAGAAAGAATGCTCCTCCACTGGTGCTTTTTCTCTCATCAACACAATTTGCCCAATATGCATCTGAATAAGCAGTTAACTGGAAATTTTGATTTCTAGGATACCACAGACCATAAGTCATTATTCCCTTCAAGTATTTAAATATCCTTTTGACAGCTACCAAATGACTTTGTTTAGGAGCAGACTGATAATGACCTACCATTCCAACAACTTGCATTATATGAGGACGAGATGTTGTGTTGTACAGAAGACTGCTTATCATAGAGAGATATGTCCTTTAATCAACATCTAGTGAAACATCATTTTTACTGATCTTGCAACCAACCACCATAGGTGTGCTAACTGGAGAGGAATCTTCCATCTAAAATTTCTTCAACATCTCTTTCAAATATTTTTCTTGAGAAATAAATATTCCTCCAGAACTTTGTTTTACTTGTAAGCCAAGAAAATATGACAGTTCTCCTATCATAGACATTTCAAATTCTATTTGAATAGAGTTAGAAAACCATTGTACATATGATTCATTAGTACATCCAAAAATAATATCATCTACATAAACCAAAAAAACTAGTAAATTATCATCTTCAGACTTAATGTAAAGGTTACTGTCAACAATACCTTTCTTGAACCCTTTTTCTTGTAAAAATTTGTCCAGTCTATAATACCAAGCTCGTGGTACTTGTTTTAGTCCATATAAGGCCTTCTTCAGCTTACAAACATAATTAGGATTATCTGTCAATGAGAATCCTTTAGGTTGTTCCATATATACTTCTTCCTCTAGATCTCCATTAAGAAATGTTGACTTAACATCCATCTGATAAACTTTAAAGTTTTTATGACATGAATAGGCAAGAAACATTCTGATGGCTTCCAATCTTGCCACTGGTACAAAGGTTTCCTCAAAATCCTGACCTTCAACTTGTGCATACCCTTTATAGACCAGTCTGTCTTTATTTATAAGAACTTGTCCTTTTTCATTCATTTTATTATTGAACACCCATTTGGAACCTATGACATTTTTATCTTCAGGTCTAGGGACAAGCTCCCAAGTATTGTTCTTTTCAATTTGATCAAGATTTTCATTCATTTCTTTAATCCAATCATCATGCTTGTTGGCTTCATAAAAAAATTTAGGTTCAATCATAGATAAAAAAAGCAACATGAGATTGTTCTGAGTCTTTAATCAATTTCCTTCTTGTCTGAACTCCTTTATTTATATCCCCAATTACCTGATTTTTAGGATGATTCTTTCTAATAATTCTGAGAGGTGATTTTTCTTCTTTCTGTTGTTTTGTGTCAGTTTGAGTATTCGTATATTCATCTTATTCAGATTCTTCCTTTTATGATCCTTGGACCTGTTCATCTTCATCTTCAACTATATCTTCTGTTGTTGGTTTAGCACTACTTACATTTCTAACTGGAATTTCTTCATCAACTTTTATATCTATACAATTGATGCAGGAGCATCCGCACCTCGTCGTGCGCGCCTGCACGGGAAGCTGGAAAAGACTTCGAAGGGAGACGTCAGGGTCACGGGCGTGACTATTTTGAGAAGCGCCGCCGATTGAATAAAAGAATCTATATTTAGGCGTACTT
>ML776577.1:1046531-1073862 GCA_009831015.1 Picea engelmannii | reverse complement strand
TTCACAGGAAGAGTCACTATCAGTGTCTTCTGAGGAATTGTCATTATTTGCAACCAAACTTTTCTTCTTATTATATTTCTTGTATTTGTACTTCTTTTCATCATCAGAGTTCTGGTCCTTTTTCTAATGGGGACACTTAGATGAAAAATGACCTATCTTACCATAGTTAAAGCATTTGAAGGGTAACTTCCCCTGATATTTTCCTGATCCTTTCTTTAACCTTCTCACAAATTTTGCCTCAATATCATCTAATTCTGAATCAGTATTCTTGTCTTCTTTAAAAGATGCTTCTCTAGTACTGGATTTATCATTGTTAATTCTCATTTCATATGCAGTTAGAGTTCCTAGGAGTTGATTAATGGATAGATTTTTAAGATCACTTAGTTCTTCTATTGCAGAGACTTTTGAATTAAATTTATCAGGCAGAGATATTAAAATCTTCTGAACTAAGAGTGATTCGTCAAACTTCTCACCAAGACCCTTCATGGCATTCACAAGTTCTTCAACTCTTAAAAAATACTTGCTAACAGTTTCATCTTCATTCATCTTTAGTTGTTCAAATTTCAATCTATATGTTTGAAGTTTGGCATCCTTTACTTTCTCATTTCCTTCATAACTGCTAATAAGTTTATCCCACATTGCTTTGGCAGTTTCAAGATGCATCACCTTTACAAACTCAGCTTCAACAAGTCCATCAAGATAGCATTCATTCCCTTAGAATTAAAAATAAACTATAAATTATTTTCCTTGGAGGCTAGCACAACAGGCTTTGTATATCCAATCTCTACTACATCCCAAACATCAACACCCAAGTCCATTAAGTATGTTCTCATTCTAATCTTCCAGAAGGCAAAATTTGTTCCATCAAATAGAGGGGGCTTAGAGGCTGAAGTCCCTTCATGACTTGTCATGTTTAAGCTTACAGATCTACCTTTGAATAAAATGAACCTGCTCTGATACCAATTGTTGAAATTACTAAGACAACTGAGAGGGGGTGGTGAATCAGTTGTTATTGTGCTTAAACAATTTTTAGTCTATTAATGCATTCTTAATCTTTCTTCAAGTGATCATAAACATTATACAACATATGGACAATAAAAGTAATGAGCATCAGTCACACATAAGGTATACACAGAGATAGATTTTCATGAGGAAACCCATAAAGGGAGAAAACCTCTTCTTATTTGAAATGATAGGCAGTCTTTTAAGTTCTGTACATCATCTATAATTGAGCACCAACTCAATGTGAGGCTGCTAACTCTATTTTACAAGCTGCAACTTGTTTGAGCGCACCAGCTCTCTTGTTTCTCTAGCACCCACTAGAAGGAAGCACCAACTCCCTTAATGTTCCTGCACCAACTGGATGGAAGCACCAACTTCCAGTTACATAGGATCCAAATTGTATAACAGAGAACACGTGTTCTCCCTTGAACCACCCTCCCACCCTGGTTTCTCTGGCTGCAACCAGATGGAAGTTACAACTCCCTATGTTCAAGCTCCCACTTGAACCTCTGAGGACAACAGTCATCCCTAGCACCTCCCAACCACCCTGGAATATAAATTAATAATTAAACAACCAACTACACAGATAAATCGATTCTTACCACTTCTTCTTTGTTCTGTAAATCTGGTCTTCTTCTAACTATTCTGCAATTCTTTTCTTCCTTTGTATGTTCTGCAAATCTACTCTGCTTCAAATTGTTCTGTCATTCTACTTTGCTTCAACTTGTTCTGTCATTCTTCTCTGCTTCAAGTCTTTTCTTCATCTGTTACTCTTCTCTGAGTTTTATCTCACACTACACATATTTTCAGTCTCACACTGCGCATCCTGTGATTTTCCCTTTCTTACAGTTTAATTCATTTTTCGTCCAGAACAACCAACCATGCACAGTGTGTATCTTCTTCTTTTCTACGCCATGCCCACAGCAGCTACACTTCGCATCTTCTTCAGCAAAAGAAAACCATCTAAGCAACTGAAATGCCAACTGATCAGGAATAATGAATCAGTTTTTGTAACTGATTCATAACTGATGAATTAAATATGAAAGAGAACAGTAGCCCTCCGATCATATTCAAGTTTATCTGCACCGTTGGATGAACTTTATTAATATTTCCTTTAAATCAAGTTTCGGCATTTCGATATTCCTGTGGCCAAGTGTCTCGACACTTCATGTTGTGATCTCTGAAACTCTGATACAGAGATTTTCTACGCTAGCTCCTTCCTCTATATGACCATGGCCATGACCAAGTGCTTATGCATAAAGTGCTCTTCGCGAATTCACATTTTGTGAATCTAGGCATCTCGACTCTCCAAGTCACGATCCTCGAAACCCCAAAATGGAGCTTATCTGACCTGACTCCTTCCCTTCTCATGACCACTAGTAGTGACCATAGGATGTGCCAAAAGGCGCTTCATATTTCGTGAGTCTATAAACTTCATTGAGTCTGATCGACGGTTGAAATCTCCATAGATCCGACGGTCCAGATCTTATCGCGATCTCGCATCTCGCGAGTTTCCAAACCATGCTCCATTGACTCCAACTCAGCGACTTGTCCTATGATTCGATGGTCCATATTTTATCTTAATTCAATGGCTCAAATCATATCATGATTTCACATATCACAATTTCGGTGGTTATTTTTCTTGCCTCTCCAAGTCATGAGTCACAAAACTCTGAAATGGAGTCGGATCAATGGTCCAGATCACACCTTGGTATGATGGTTGTGATTAAATCACGATTTCACATATCATGATTTCAATGGTTATGTTTCTTGCCTCTCCAAGTCACGAGTCGCAAAACTCCAAAATGGAGTCGGATCAACGGTCCATATCACACCTTGATCTGACAACTGCGATTAAATCATGATTTTTCATATCACAAATTCAACGTTCTTGTGGTTATGTTTCTTGCCTCTCCAAGTCGCGAATCATGAAACCCCAAAATGACGTGGGATCAATAGTCCCGATCAACACTTGATCTGATGGTCATCGGGAATTGTAAATGGGATCCAATGATCAGAAATGTTGCTTCTCCTCTCGAGCTTACTTTGTTCCGCTTACTCTGATATTTCCATTGATGATCTGCCAACAATCCTCTACACTATCTCTTATGAGCTTATTCAAATCTTCTCTGCAGCTTCTTCTCATAATTCCCATCTATTACGTACTTTCTGTAATCATGCCATCTTCACTGTTGTACTTGCCATCAATGAAAAGTATACAAGCATGTGTTGTCTGTTAAATATTTTCCAACACTGTAGAAAATAGCTTAAAGAGACAAGCTCCATTTCCGAGTTTGGGACATGGAGAGCCGAGATGACTCATCACAGAATCCCTGAAATGAGAAATGTGAAATGCGTGTTCAGAATTGGCCCCTGGTCATAACCTATGGTCACATCGATGAAGGCTCAAGGGAGGAGGTAGCACGAAGATAATCTCCATTTCGAAGATCATGACTTGGAGAGTTGATATGCCTCACCACAGGAATGTCGAAATGTTGAATTGTGAAATGGAAAAATAAGAACGAGAGCCATAATTTATGATATAATGGTGTAGGTTAATCAGGAATATGATCGAAGGGCTACAGTTTCTCTTCACAGTTAATCGATTAGTTACGATTCAGTTGCTAATGCGTTTTCTTGGAGGTTCACAGTGTAACTATGAAAAAAAACTGATGATTTCTATCAGAGGACTCGAAGAGAATTCAAGGTGATCGCTAGAGAAGATGAAGAGTCTTGAGGCATCTTCCAGTTGCATGAATACTTTTCATAGAGGATATGGAAAGATGTAAGACTATTGGAGACTGGAACTGCAATAGAGGGAATGATATCGACTATGACAGAGAAGAAGAACAATATCGACTACTGGAGAGGCTAAGGAATCTCAGCATAACACCCAGTGTTGATGGACGCATGGGTTTAACCACCAGAGAAGCTGAAGAGTTTCAATGATGATTAGGCAGAGCACTCGACATAGGGAGAGCATGTAGAAGCATTGTGCACACAACATGCACAAGGTGCATAGATACTATAAGAATGCAGAACAAAGAAAAGATGGGGGCTGCTGGAGAGAGGAATTACACATGGGGAAATGACATCCTGTGGGCACAAGATGAAATACACAGAAGAGGCATAATTCAGAGAATCAAAATAAGACACAGATCATAAAGCGCAGTAGAAGCAAATAACAGAGATGCATAGCTGAGACAGTAAAAGAAGGCTAAGGTGCACTTGTAGAGAAGAGCAGAAGATCAGAAAGCGCAAGAAGATGCAGGCAGAGAGACAATGCTACAGGAGAGCAGAGCAGTGTAGCAAAATAGTGATGAGACTGGTAAGCCATTGATGAACATTATATCACTATAATAAGTTTCACTAGAAAAGATTTATATTTTAGGTTGGTAGGGAAGCGCTAGGGAGGACTATTGTCCTCAAAGATTCAAGTGGGTGCTTGAACATAGGGAGTTGTAGCTTCCATCTGGTTGCATCCAGAGAAACTAGGGTGACAGGGCGGTGCAAGGGAGAACATTGGTTCTTTGATATACAGGTTAGTGCCTGTGTAATTGGAAGTTGGTGCTTCCATTCAGTTGGTGTTGGAACTCTTAAGGAGTTGGTGCTTCCTTCTAGTGGTTGCTAGAGAAACCAAGGAGTTGGTGCTTCCTTCTAGTGGGTGCTAGAGAAACCAGGGAGTCGGTGATTCCTTCTAGTGGGTGCTAGAGAATCCAGAGATTTGGTGCTCTAAGCAAGTAGCATCTTGCAAAACTGAGGTTGTAGCCTCATTATGAGTTGGTTCTCATAAGTATGATAATGTACAGAATGTAAAGATTACTTATCATATAAAGAAGAAGAGGTTTTTACCCTTTATGGGTTTCCTCAGGAAATATCTGTCTCTGTGTATCTCATATGTGTGAATGATGTTGAATGTTCTATTGCTTACTTCCCTTCATTATTGTGATTGTCATTGAGTGCTCTGTAAAGAGTTTAAAATAAGCATAATTGTTTAAGCATGGTAACAATTGATTCACCCCCCCCCTTAGTTGTCCAACAATTGGTATCAGATCCGACCCCTTTTATCTAAGGGTATATCATAGATCTTAAACATTTCAAGCCATGAAGGAAATTCAACCAATAAGGCCCCTCTGTTCAATGGAACAAACTTCGCCTTCTGGAAGGTTAGAATGAGAACATACCTAATGGCCTTAGGTGCTAATGTTTGGGATGTAGTAGAGACTGGATACATAAATCCTATTGTGCTAGCTTCCAAGGATGATAAGTTAGAAGTTATATTTAATGCTAAGGGAATGAATGCTATCTTGAATGGACTTGCAAAAGCTGAGTTTGTAAAGGTGATGAATCTTCAAACTGCCAAAGAAATGTGGGACAAACTCATTAGCAGTTATGAAGGTAATGAGAAGGTAAAAGATGCCAAGCTTCAAACCTATAGAGTAACGTTTGCAAATCTACAGATGAAAGAATATGAAACCATTGGGAAGTATTTTCTGAGAGTTGAAGAACTAGTAAATGCAATGAAAGCACTTGGTGGAAAAATTGAGGAACCCTATTTAGTTCAGAAAATTTTGAGATCTCTGCCAGATAGGTTCAACCCAAAGGTCTCAGTTATAGAAGAACTTAATGATATAAAGTCTTTGGCTTTTTATCAACTTCTACGAACGTTGACTGCATATGAAATGAGGATAGTTACAGATAAACCCACCTCTAGAGAAGCATCATTTAAAGCAGATAAGAATGAAGATTCTGAGCCTAATGACTTGATGCAAAATTCGTGAGAAGACTAAAGAAAGGATCAGGCAAGTACCAAGGTAATTTTCCCTTCAAATGTTTCAACTGTGGTAATATAGGTCATTTTTCAAATAAATGTCCACATAAGAAACATGATCAGAACTCTGAAGCTGAAGAGAAGTACAAATCCAAAAGATTTGATGAAAGAAAAATTTATGTGTAAACAATGATGACTCCTCAGAAGACACCGATAGTGACACTTCTTGTGAAGATAAGGTAAATGAATTCATGCTTATGGACAAAGAGGATTATGATAATAAAATCACAGGCAGTGATGATAATGAAGAAGAAGCGATGGTTGATATGGAAGGAGAATTGACCAGTGCACTGGAAGAGATTGACAGACTCAGAATTAAGAGAAGAAATCAAAAACAATTGTTGATACAGTTCGAGAAATATAGTAAACAACCTGATGAAGAATTTTCCCTGCTAAAAGTGGAATTAGAAGAGACAAATAAAATTGAGGACATTTTGAAACAACAGTTATCAGAAAAGAAGGCAAGTTATGAAGCTCTGGAAGAAGAAGTAATGAAAACTAGGAAAGAGTTGGAGAAGTTTCAAGTCTTGTATCATCAGAATCTGTCAAGTATCAAAGCTTCAGAAGGATTAGCCACCATTCTCAATCAACAAAGGAATCCAAAGTTGAAAACAGGTTTGGGTTATGAAGAGGGATCAAGTAGTGGTCAGCCAAGAAACAAAGAACACATCAAGTTTGTCAAATCTACAACCAATGACAACAACAAAACTGCAGAAACAAAGGAAGACAATCAGTCACCCAGGAGGAGTAAGGAAAAAGGTGCCAGAACTGAATCTATAGAACAAGGAAATAATACACTCCCTGCTCAAGGAAATCATCAGCATGGAAGAAATCAATTTTCTCAAAGAACACAACCATTTTCCAGGTACAAAGAATTTTTCTATGGATATTGTTTCTATTGTTCTAACTTTGGTCACAAATCTGTAAATTGTTCCTTAAGACTTAGACATGAGAAATTAAGATTTCCAAGGAATAAATATCTGCCACAACAAAGAATGATACAACCAAGTAACAAACCTTCACAGATTGCAAATTGCCAAACTAAGTCTAGAGACATGCAACTAAGGAGGTCAAGAAACAATAAACAATCAATGAGTAGACAATGATGCAACAATAAATTTGACCTATTGAACAATGATATTGAATGCTATAACTGTCACAAATTTGACCACAAAGCTGCAAAATGCCATCTAAAGATTTACAAAGTAGATCCAAGGATAAAGTTCTTAGATAGAAAAGCCAGCACATGGAAAAGGAAAGATAGTGAAAAATGTGGTCTAGCACTTTCAACTCAAAAACAAAAGGCCTCCAGGAATATAGACAATGGATGTTCCAAACACATGGCTGGAGACAAGGATAAGATTATGTCCATAAGTAAAAGAAAAATAGGAAATGTGATCCTTGAAAATTATGAACCAGGTAAAATCAAGGATAGAGGGATGGTGAGTTTGAGTAATGACAAAGGAGATGCCCAATACATTTTTCTTGTGGATGGTCTGAAACATAATTTGCTCAGTACAAGTCAAAAGTGTGAAAAAGGAAGTGAAGATGCGTTCATGTCCAAAGAGTGTAAGGTAAATGTAAACTCAGGACAAGTGGTGAATAAATGCATAAGGACAATTAATGATGTTGATATTGAATCCTCCCCTGCAAGTAAATAAGAAGACATAGATACAATAAAAGAATGTTTAGTTAGCATCAATCCCATGGAAGAAGTAGAAGAAGAATCATGTCATAAGATGGAAGATGAAGTTTTGAAGGTTGAGAAGTCAAACACCCAAAGAAAGTTATTAAACATCTCCATGACCCTGGATAAGCTCTTGGATAGTCAGAGATCACCAAATGAAAAATCTGGTATTGGGTACAACAAGGAAGAAATCAATACTCCTAAGAAACCTGATATAGGTCCTTCGTCTGTGAAAAAGAAAAGAAGGTATGAGAGTGGTTGTAGTGGTTTTTTCTTGTGATTGGATATGGTCACAAAAGCCTTGGATTGTATGCATCATGGAAGAAAAATGAAATTGCAGTAATAGAGATCGATGAGAATCAATGGGGAGATCCAAGGGTTGTTTGAAAAGTATGAGCTTCAATTACGTAGTGTGTCAGTGGGACAACAACATATTCAACAACAACATTTTTTTTTACAAAATGATATACATGACATCCTGTAGAGATAACAAGAGGAAATACCTTGTCAAGGAAAGCTAACCTTTTAGGAACAAAGGGGGAAAACAGTCAGATGCAGAGAGAGAACAGTGACAAGGGGAGTCATCCAGTTATGACAAGAAAAGGTTGATGAAGGAGTCCCGGTAAGAGAGGTGAGAATTTTTTAGTATTCTACAGAGGATACAACAGAAGCTGAAGATGAACAGGTCCAAGAATCAGAAGGAGAAGACTCTAGTTTAGATACAAATATTTTGCAAGCCTCAAATAATAGAGTCCATCCTATCAGGGGGAGTTTGTGTTGGTTTAATATCTAATACCTCCTAAAAAATACTGCAACAACTTAGGGGGAGCATGTTTTCTTTGACATTGATGTCAAAGGGGGAGAAAAGGAGTGGTCCTGACCGGATGCTACAGTTGGAGGTCCAAACAGATTAGCACAACCATTCAGGGTTGCCATCAATTCCAAAGGGGGAGATTGTTGGCATGTTTACAAGAACAGCGTGCTTGTCATTGATGGCAAGAACAACAACAATGATGGCATGTATATAGGAAATAACAACAACAATGATAGAATTCTTATAGTTATTGATGGAAATAATAACAATCATGAAGGTATGGCTACAGGAAAGAATAGTGGAGACATTGGCAGGTTTACAGTTGGGAGACAACAATGGAAAACAGGCAGATAGAAGGTAGAGTATTTGTTTTCCATTTATGGCAAGCTCAGCACAATGATGATGAACAAGAGAAAGTGGAAAGACCAACAACACAACAAAGATCACATGGCAAGATCAGAGTGTGTAGTGATGGAAAAACAAGAACAACGTAAACTCAGGAGGATTATCACAGAGTCGCACGCAGTGCGTAGGTGTGCACCAGGGATGAGGTTAACTCATTGCGAAAGGTCAAGAGAGATAGCATACTTAGGATCTTAGATGGATCAAAGGTCGAGGCCTTTGACACTTAGAAATTATTCCAATTTAGGAGGATGTGTAAGCTCGGGAGGAGAAGAGAAAGTGATCATTGTATCCCATTGAGAATTCCCGATGACCATCAGATCTGAATTCATATAGGAGGAGTGCGCAGTAGAAGAGAACAGATCTCATGTGTCAGATATGAGCCTGAGGTTTGAACGGCATTGGATCCAGGAGAACCTGCATGTTCTTTAAAGAGAAAGGTGAAGCACGGTTACAAAATCTTGAAAGCAGGAGGATAGTTTCGGATACCGGGAGTTGGAAGTGCCGAAAAACTTCATCACATAAATGCCAAAACACCAAAATGTGAAATGTTGAAATCCTGAAACAGGCACATCAACTGGAGTTTCGGATACCGGGAGTTGGAGGATTGAAGAGTCAAGACTCTTGATCAGAGGAGTCCCAAAGTTGCGAAATGTGAAACGCTTTAATCCCAAAATAGGCACATCAACTGGAGTTTTAGATACCGGGAGTTGGAGGAGTCAAGAGTCGAGAATCTTCATCACAGGAGTCCCAAAGTCGTGAAATGCGAAACGATGAAATACCTTCAGATCATTTTGGGGATTGTGACATGGAGCGTCAAGATATCTCATCACAAGGAATGTCGAAATGCCGAAATGAGAAAAACACCTTTTGGTGTAGGTTTCAGATATCGGGAGTTGGAGTGTCGAAACACTTCATCACAAGGAATGCCAGAATGCCGAAATGCGAAAAACACCTTTTGGTGTAGGTTTCAGATACCGGGAGTTGGAGTGTTGAAACACTTCACCACAGGAATGTCGAAATGATGAAATGTTGAAATGTGCTTTTGAATAACGCTATGGTCATAGCCAGTGGTCACATATGCAGAAGATGGAGGAAGGAGCTAGTGGAACCAAGCTCCGTTTCGGTGATTGCAACATGGAGTGTCAAGACCCTTCATAATAGAAATGTCAAAATGCAAAATTATGAAAGTGCTTTATGGATAAGTGCTTGGTCACCGTCTGTGGTCACATCGTCGAAGAGTTGTAGAGAAGAGCTCAAAGAGTTATAGAGAAGAGTTTGGGACATGGAGAGTCGAGACGACTCATCATAGAATCCCTAAAACACGAAATGTGAAATGCATGTTCAGAATTGGCCCCTGGTCATAACCTATGGTCACATTGGCAAAGGATCAAGGGAGGAGGTAGCATGAAGCTAATCTTCATTTCATAGATCGCGACTTGGAGAGTCGAGATGCCTCACCACAAGAATGTTGAAATGCCAAAATGCCAAATTGCGAAATTGTGAAATAAGCACGAGACCCGTCATTTATGATCCAATGATGCAGGTTAATCAGGAATATGATCGAAGGGCTACTATTTCTATTCACAATTAATCGATCAGTTACGATTTAGCTGCTAATGCATTTTCTTGGAGGTTCACAATGTAACTGCAAGAAACGACTAATGGTTTTTGTCAGAGGACTCGAAGAGAATTTAGGGTGATCGCCAGAGAAGATGAAGAGTCTTGAGGCATCTTCCAGTTGCATGAAGACTGTTCATAGAGGATATGGATAGATGTAAGACTGTTGGAGCCTAGAACTGCAACAGAGTGAATGAGCTCGACTGTGAAAGAGAAAACGAAGAGTCTTGACTACTAGAGAGGCTAAGGAATCTCGGCATAACACCCAGTGTTGATGGGCGCATGGGTTTAACCGCCAGAGAAGATGAAGAGATGCAATGATGATCAGGCAGAGCACTCGACATGGGGAGAGCATGCAAAAGAATTGTGTACATAGCATGCACAAGGTGCACAAAGACTATAAGAATGCAGAAAAAAGAAGAGATGGGGCCTGCTGGAGAGAGGAGTTACACATAGAGAAATGGCATGCTATGGGCAGGAGCTAAAATACATAGAAGAGGCATATCTCAGAGAATCAAAATAAGATGCAGAGCATAAAGCACAACAGAAGAAACGAACATATATGCATAGTTGAGACAGTAAAAGAAGGTTGAGGTGCACTTGTAGAGAAGAGAAGAAGATCAGAAAGAGAAAGAAGATGCATGCAGAGAGACACTGATACAGGAGAGTAGAGCAGTGTAGCAGAATAGTGATGAGACTGGTAAGCCATTGATGAACATTGTATCATTGTAATAAGTTTCACTAGCAAAGATTTATATTTTAGGTTGGTAGGGAGGCACTAGGAAGGACTATTGTCCTCATAGGTTCAAGTGGGTGCTTGAACATAGGGAGTTGTAGCTTCCATCTGGTTGCAGCCAGAGAAACTAGGGTGGCAAGGTGGTGCAAGGGAGAACATTGGTTCTTTGATATACAGGTCAGTGCCTGTGTAATTGGAATTTGGTGCTTCCACCCAGTTGGTGCTAGAACTCTTAAGGAGTTGGTGCTTCCTTCTAGTGGGTGCTATAGAAACCAGGGAGTTGGTGCTTCCTTCTAGTGGGTTCTATAGAAACCAGGGAGTTGGTGATTCCTTCTAGTGGGTGCTAGAGAATCTAGAGAGTTGGTGCTCTCAGCAAGTAGTAGCTTGCAAAAATGAGGTTGTATCCTCATTATGAGTTGGTGCTCATAAGTATGATAATGTACAGAGTCTAAAGATTACTTATCATATAAAGAAGAAGAGGTTTTTACCCTTTATGGGTTTCCTCGGGAAATATATGTCTATGTGTATCTCATATGTGTGAATGATGTTGAATGTTCTATTGCTTATTTCCCTACATTATTGTGATTGTCATTGAGTGATCTGTAAAGGGTTTAAAATAAGCATAATTGTTTAAGAACGATAACAACTGATTCAACCCCCCCCGCTCTCAGTTGTCGAACAATTTGCCCTCCTCCCCTAGTTTTTGATGATGCTTTACTTTATGATGAAGTAAATGAGAAGGAGGTGAATGAATTTTCAAATGTTTCAAACCCTGCATGTTATGACACAAATAGTGACATTGTTGATAACATTGATGAGTTCATACATGTTGGGAGACGTAGGTGGGATATAGTTGGTTATGACCTGGATCCCTTCTATGACACTGAAATTCATTTCCAAGTGTTTCCCTTGCAATTATCACAGTAGGTTACTTTTGACCAGTGGCAACAAGGAGATGATATTTTTATCCGTACTTTTCAAAAAACCAAGGATGACCTAGTACCTTAGTTTCCTGATGATTTTCAGTCTTACCTTGAGTTTTTTTATGAGTACCCTTCTGAGCACTTGGATTCTCTCCATGAAGATGATTACCAACCACCATTGTGCTCATGTCTTAATACAAGTAAGGACCTCCTTTGCTTAAAGGAGGATCCTTGTGACGATTCTCCCCAACCACTTCCGATTACTATACTTTGTTGTGTTTCTAGACTTGTGGTTGGGAAATATGGTTTTCATTTTGAATTTCCTCTAGGGAAAACCCTAGAGTCCAAGGGCTGGTTAAATATTACAATCTTAAGTGTATCTTATCAACTTTTCAACTATCCCTTGAGAATTTTCCAATCGTCTAATACATCCTTGTCAATCCCTTCCCAGAATTCATAGTATGAGAACGTCTTAGGTAGCCAGTGTGCCGAACTTTTGAGTTAGTGTTCTAAAACTTGGAATTTTATTGACCCCTTCCTGAAGTGGATTGAGTACTTTCCTCAAGGATGGACTTGGCAGGATTTTATCCCTCCCACCCACCTCCATGAGTTAGACTTTGAGATTTTCGATGATAAGATATATATTCTAACTCATGACATTTTTGTGCTTGATTTATCACTATTTTGGTTTATGATGAAGCACAAAGTTAGGTATAGTGGGACATTGATGGATTGGATATAGTGGTCGTTTGACTACATCGAACATTCAGCCAACATGTAAGTAAAGGTAGGTACTTTTCTTTACATTCACATATTGATTGTTTTACTTTAGTATATATACATATATATGTATGTTGGGGTGGCATTACCACCCCAATTTTTTTATTGATACTTCTATCAAGATTGAGTAGGTCTGCAAATTATGCCAGAGATGCTGAGGTTCTCATGCGCTCTATGGTGAGCACATGTCCCTGAGTTGGAGCCAGATGTTATCCCCACTTGTTAGGGATAACTAGGAGATCATGTCTCGAGACCCACAGGTCCTAGACATGGAGTACCAAGAGTAGGATTGACCTGAGCATGGACCTGGAGGGCCCACCTTTTCTTCTTCCATTGTCTTTGTCTTGTCAGCAACAACAACATCCATCACCATTGTCTTGGTCCTGTATCAGAAGGGGTTTTTGCTCCATGAGGTAATTGGTCCAGGTATCATGGAATGTGTCACCTTTGATCATTAAAACCTTTAAATATATGCATCTGATTCCTTTTATCTCTAACAACAGCTTGGATCTTACATTTTCCCACTTGACCATGTTTGGGAGGATTGACAGGGTGCCCTAGCAAGCCTGTGTCTATAGGTTTTGGTTTTCCACTGGGGGGAATTTCTGAAAATCCATCGCCTACTCCCATCATAGCACCACTCTTACATCATGTTTCCTGCTCACCTATCCCATTCCCCTTGTCTAGGCATTGGGTTGACCTATTTTAGGACTACACCTTACCTCATGGGAAGAAGGGGCTAAAGGCCCAGAAGGTAAAAGCAAGCTAGTAAAAGATAAAAGCCTAAGAATAAACCTCAACATGCTTCATCCAGGGATCCCTGAGAAAGGAATAAAAAGCTTCTTAGCAAGAAACAAGAGGGACCCGAAAAAATAATAAAACAATAGATAATCAGAGGATAGGGGGTCTCATCATGAGCCATCCTATTAGGTCGATGGGTACCTAGCAGTATGATATTTCCACCAACTGGTTACCATGCCAGGGTAGTGACTCTTGGTCGCATGGCCAAGGGAAAGGGAGTCTCATAATGAGCCAACCTTCTCATCTCTGCGAAAGTAATTGTGGGCAACATTATCAGCTCTGGTCACCATGCTAAGGTAGTTTCCCCTTATTATCTTTTGAACAAAAAAGAAAATAAAATAATAAAAAGAATAAAGGCAAGAATGGGCTTGGAAAAATGGCATCCATGACAGGGACAACTCGCCTTATACAAAGGCACCCATAGGTAAGATATTTGCACCCTTAGCCATCATTTCACCCACATGCTTGGACATCCCTTGACCACACCACCCACTTACATGGCTTGGAAGAAGTCTTTTTGGGAACTTTCCTTTTCCCGTAGACACTAGCCCAATAGGACACCCTTTATTTTCCCCCAAACTTGTATTGTAGGCTTGTGTAATGTCTTTGAGATATTGACTGATGTATTAGGGATTTTATGCATGTGTTTAGTAATATTAGTGATGAAATAGGATTGAAATTGCTATGATCCCTGTGGTTGATGAGCCCATGGAGGGCACAACCTTTGATGTGCAGGACCATACCCGATGAACAAGTACCATCCGGACCGGTACACATGGGGAAATGACCAGTTTGGACCTCCATGGGGCCGAAAAACCCACTAGATGGATGTTGAGACCCCATCAGGGGGGTAGAGATAGGATAGAGCTTGATCAGGTATTTTGCACCTGAGAGGAAGAAGACGTTCCACCAAAGACACTCCGACGGGACTATACCTAGGGGGAATGACCCATTTTGAGTGGAACGCTAGCCTTGGATGACTTAGGACATCCCCATATTCACCATGATGTCACCCAGCTTCATGGACACTCTTGGAGGCAGACTGGGCAGAAGTGGCACGTGTGGCATGTTGGAGAGGCCCTTGGGGGGCTAAAGTTTTGCTCCTAGATGTCTCATTTTCCCTAGAAAGGGATAGTGCCTCCCTTGAAGGGGATTTTACTCTCTTTTATGCTTAATTAGGGTTTTTACTTAGCATTTAATGTAAAAATAGTATGATTTTGACATTATGGCCCTGTCGGCCTTTTTATGACCTAAAAAGTAAAATTAGGTCATTGATACAATATATATTGAGGATTTTGATCCTCATTTTAGAAGAACAACATACTCACTCATAGTGAGGTCTATTTTTAGCACCCTATTTGGGTTATTGGATGATCTAAGGAAGGCACACTTGTTGAAGGAAGAGATTTTTGGCATTCTATGGTGTTTTTCTTGAAGGAAGGTGTTACAACTATGGTTTGCATGATTATTTCTTGATGAATTGTAAGTATTTTTCTGCAAAACTTCTTGATTGAATGGTTGTAGTCTTATTTTCTTACATGTATTTATAATTTTCTGAATAAAAACCCTAGGTGACAAGCACACAAGTAGATCCTTGTCTCATGTCCCCTGATAGAAAAATCTTTAGCCATTGAAGAAGAATAAGAGAGCCTATCCATAACTACACTCATTTTTCTTCCTCCCTTTAGCTAGCCATACCATTTTGACTTCAAGAGGAAGAGGATGTCCCAAGCCTAGGTCATCTACACCTAGGGCTGTTTTCTTTTAGGGTTTGATGAAAGAGCCTTGCCTTAGCAACACTCTCCCTCTTTAATCCCTCTTGTCTTGATTTTGTATTTCATTTGAGCTAGTTGTTTGCCGAGAAGGAGGAGAGAGCATGAGGCCTTGCTTTAGCAACACCGGAGTGAGCCTCTCTCCCCTAGGGTTATGATTTTTAAGCCCTTCTTTAGCAACACTTCAAAACTTATCCCTCTAGTCCTTTAAAATCTCACCTCCTTCAACTCTTGTGTCCTTCACCTATGACTCCATTAAACCCTAAGGAACCGATCTCAAGCCTCAAACGTTGAAGTAGAATTGGATCTAAACACTCTCAAACCTTTTGAATTGAAACCCTAACTACACTAACCCTAACCTATACTAACCTACTAACCCTAAGTTGCTAACATCATCATTGAATATTTCATCTTTATTGCAACAATGTTTTACTTTATGAGCAATTGAATGAAGGTTAAGAAATTAATTTAATAAAGTGTTGATTGGTTACATTGAATGCCACATCGTTCTAGTATTTATTGGTGAAGTGACATTATATTTCCATTTCTATTGTGTAAACATTGACTTCATCAACATTTACTTTCAAATTGCCTATATTGAATATCAGATAGTTCTTGATTTATATGAAGTACTAACTCATTGAAATACACTTGCAAGTATCAGTTTGTTGTTGTCTTCTTCCAGGCAGGTACTCTTCATTGGGTTTTACTTTATTATTGGTTGTTTAGCCGGAACCTCTGATTGGTGGTGATCTGTGAAGGGGGGAAAATCTTATCTTCATCCTATTAACCTTTTTCCTCTTCAAAACCCTAGGTCATCAGGGACGTCTCCCCTGGGCCTAACCTCCCTAAAGAGAAATATCCTACCCATCATGGTGACATTGGGTGGGATAGGTTCCTGTTATTCTAGTTTGGCCTTCTACCTTATAGACTTTACTCCTAGCTAAAAGATGTGTGATAATAATACCTATGTTCATGTTACATATATGTGCATCTAATGCATCATAGGTGTTGGATGAGGAGGCCAATAGTTGACTAAAAGGGAAAAGTGAAATGAATGAAATATTTGTTATCCCTATTACCTTTTTTATGTTGTCATTAACTTTATAAAAACAAAGCAGTGGTTGCTAGCAAGGAATGGAAGGTGGAATGGAGTGAAAAAATTCTCCTAAGCCAAAATACAAATTATGCATTCCCAAGATTGTAATAAGAAAAAAAAATGAATGGTGTGGATGAACATATGGAATATAACTCACACACAAATCCAAATTGTCATTCAATGTTGAAAGTATTCATAGTAGTGAAAAACAAAAGCAATGAAAGAGGGGTTCTTCCATGATTTTTTCTTCATGTTTTCCATATCCTTTTGTGAATGTATTCTACTTGTTTGGCACCCATTTTCAAAATTGATTTGTATGAAAGTGATCTAACTTATCGTTGCGTGAAGGCACACAAATAAAAAAAATTCAATATAGAAAATAAAATGAATTGCAAAGGGAATTTTCTTCTTTCCTTTCACCTTGGCTATATTAAGATCTATTAATATTCAACTGCTAGAAGGACCAACCTCATGGTCAATCTCTCCATATTTAGTGTAGATCAAAATCTTAGGAAGCTAGGATCCTTCTCCCCTTTACAATGGAATCCTCATTTAATAGATATTTCTCTCTTGAAGGTTTTAGCAGTTCCTCAATAATGGTGCCAAAAAGTGGCGAGGTAAAGAAATGAAACAATAAAATTTATTGAATCCCTAACTTGTACTTAAATTATCAACCAAGAAGTGTTATATTGTGAAGTGTTATGCATAGGAAATGCAACCCTCAATACTTCAAGTGTTGTTGAATGAAATTTGTATTGTTGGTTCTATGTGTTGATAACCTAAATGTCATTTCTTATTCATGGAATAAAGGCATGGGAATTTTGTAGCATGAGTTTCAATGGGTATATTTTTCCCATTTGGTACTCTGGCTCGTTGTTGCAAAATGAATTTACCTTATGGGAATTGAAATACACTTATTGGATAATAATCACAATATAATGAAAGTAAGTAATTTTATTCCTCATATAAATACAAGATCATGGAATGCTAAAATATGAATCACACACTAGTTAAACAAGAAAATATATTCTATAGAAAGAAAGAAGTATACTCTACAATGCATTTCTCACACTAACACAATGATTACTCGGCTAATCAGATGGCCATGACATGATGGAAGATCAATCCACAAGTATTTACAACTACATAATGAATGAAAAATGAATTTTTCTATGATGACACATGTAGCTGGAGAATATGTGGATTCATAATCACATACAGCTACACAATAAAATAAAAATAACAATAAATATACAACAAAACAATGAAAGAAAACTACAAACACTAAGAAAATAAATAACACACAATACAATCTATGGGTAGAGGGGATTCAATAACCAATTGTATCTTCAAATTAGCCCCCCACTCTTAAGCAGTCAATGTGTTGAATCCATCAAAGAAAAATTCCATTCACAAAAATCATATGGAAACAATATAAATCTTATCTCACATTAGGTAAAGAATTCAAAATTACAATGTCAAATGAAGGAAAATTGATCACGAAACTTGTTGGTATGATTCCTAACCTATCATAGGCTACATAAATTAATTTTAATACAAATGAAATCTCAATGATTCCATGGAATAGACCCTGAATAATTTATGGTTCTCTCAAACTTAATTCTTATAAATCAATTATTCGTTTCTTTCTATTATGAGTCATATGAGAAGTGGCCAAGTGAGTTGAGTTCTATTTCTTGAATTTCTACATGGACACCTTAAAGTATTTCACATCATTATTACTATTCCATGTGGTGAAAGGAATATCCCAAACCCCTATAATGTTGTACTACAAGATTTTATAATAACTCTTTCATTTATGATGCATTCATAATACCCATTTATAACACATGCATACATAATTCATTAGCTCAATTTGATAGAAACATTCAACATGAAGATACAGAGTTGGATTCATCAACAAGATACACATTTGGATTCATAAAAATTCTATAGAACAAAATTAATTTGTGACATTCAATATGAGGATATAGAGTTGGATTCACTAGTAACATTCGACAAGAGACTGGGAAATTAGATTTGTCATCATTATGCAAAATGCAATTTTGTAGCATGCTATGCTACAACATATGGAAAGGACACCTCTTTATTGATTTACTCGTGAAATCAAAATATGTTGTTACTCAACGATCTTATAATTATGCCAAACACATGAATTCACAATAAAATACTATATAAAATGAAATGGCTAATAATTGATAACTATGGAAACAATTTAGGTTTGGAAATGAATGTTTGGAGGGCTGATGGAAAGTAAAATAGTCAATAAATGATGATGTCAAGTAGGAAATTTAGGGGCTCACCACAACGTAGTTATAATCAAGTAGTTTATAGCTCCACAAGTTATTACCCTTTTGAGGTTTGCTATGGTTTTCTACCTTCTACGCCTTATGAACTCTTGATGCTTTTGCCAGTCAATGATAGTTTTCCTAAGCAACATAAGAAACAAAAAAACACCATCTCATTACATGATATATTGGCTCAGATACACACTTAGGAGAAACACAATATTGCTAAAACATAATGCAAATATAAACTCCAACAATATCAATATAGGGTTCCTACTTCATTCTAAGTGGGAAATCAAGTCTAGCTTCATTTACCAAAAAAATTTCTTTAAGTGTCAACAATATCACGAGTTCCATCCTCTTTGCTACGATCCCTATACTATTATCCAGTAAGTGGGACACAATACATTCAATATGAAACTTCCATATCAACTTGGCATCCATCCAATCATTAATATGAATTATATGATGTTCTTTGAACCTTCTTAGCTGGAAGAAGAAGTTCTTGTCACACATCCCACTCATAATATTCATGATTTTTTTAATCCATTGCAAGAATATATATTGATTCAATTGTGTACTCACTCATAGTGACATGGATTTAATATTTATTATTTAGTGGGATAGTGTGGCCATGTCTCGACTTAGTCCAAGTCGTTCACATATGATGAATTTCAATATCAATTCTTGTGTTTGTGAGAGAAAGTGGGGATACTTTAGGATTAACTTGGGGGAATGATGTAATCTATGAAGTGGTATAAGAATTTTATAACGATGTAACTATATTTTTTTATTATTTTTAATTCCATCATTTAGTATCGTGCATGTTGGCAAGTAGTGGAGAGTGCAACTAATCTATAATTTTTTGTGGATATTCCACAACAATATTTCGTCACAACAAATCTAATAAAATACTAAAATATTTACTACGAAGGTTAATTTCCTTTACATCTCCAGAATATTTAGTTACTAATAAAATATATAAAATGCATAAAATAGAGAAAAATAAAATATATTCAAACCATCCACAAATAATCAAAAGATAAGACCTAGGAAACCCAATATGGGAGAAAAACCAGCTAAAAGGTGAGGCTGGTCTACTCTCTTTTCTATGGTATTGAAATGATGTAAGTAGGAAGAAAGATGCATTCTCTATGGAGTTTCCTTTGAAATATGTCGTGTATGTCTACTAAAAAATCTCCCCCCCTCTATTATGCTCACAAAATATGACTCTCAGATGTTCTTCTTAGCTATGTAACAAGATACAATGCACAAGAATGGAACCCCTTATCCTCCTAGTGGCTTGGTTTTTAACATAGCCCGATAGACATTTAGAGATAGGTTTTTGACTTCCTCAACCTTCAATTATGATAAGGTTTTGGACCTTCTAGAATGTTATTAGAAAATAAACTATGTGTCTAGCCCCACATGTCTAAGTAATGGAGGCGGACTTGGTGATCAATATGGTAGGTCAACTTGTGGGAGGCATAACCTTCTCATACAAACTTTGATTGATGAATGGTTTGGAAAGGTATCGATGTGTAGAATTTATAATATTCCACTAAAATAAGGTTTGGACCAAAAAAATGTCGTTTGATGCCTCAAAAATGGCTCTGAAATACTTTTGACTATTTTTTCGATCCAAATTTCCAAATTTGGACCAGTCATTGAAATGGCCCTACAAGATTATTCCTCCAGTTTTTCCACCAAAAAGGTAGTGAGATAGATGAAAAATAATATAATGATACAATCTGGATCATACCTCCCCATTTAGGGAGGCTTTTGGTCCCGAAAATATTTACTGAATGAGGTGAGGAAAGTTTTCCTCCACCTTCTCCCTAGAGTACCACTTTGCTTTGCTTGGATGTTGTCCTTTAAACCCAATATGCCAAAGGTCATGCTTCCCCTCTCTTGTAGTTCTAGACCACTTCTGCAAAACTATGTCTTATGCCAACTTTTCCTAAGCATCTAGTGCTAAATCCTCTATGGAAGGTAGGACCTTCTCCTCGTATTTATCCAACATGGAGGGCTCATAGAGTTTGAGATTATCCACATTCACTACAGAGTAAATGCTCATGTATGGGGGTAGAATCGATTTGTAGGAATTATATCCCACCTTTTCCAATACCTCAAATGGGTCATACGTGAATGTAAGGTACCAAATCTATTATAATAGTTGAAACAAAAATATTGTAGATAATAACAATGAAACAACACAATTTATGAAACCACAACATTAAAATAATACCTTTATTGATAGGAAACAATGTTCACTTTCCTCTTCGAGGGGGAAACCTCAAATAAAGGAGCTCTCTATTACAATAATTCTCAAGAAAAAACTTCTCATACCCTCTACTCCTATTTATACTAAATCTCTCTACCAAAAATAACAATCAAGAGGAATATCCTTCTAGAAGCAGAAGATTTTATTAGGTATTCTTACATTTGACTTATTCTTCCTTATTACTAGGCCTTATTAATATTGACCTTTATTACATAGCAATATATTATTCTATCTATGTGAGGGGTTAGGGAGGTTAGGTCCCTAACATGCCCTCCCCCTTGAATAAAAAACTTGTCCTTAAATCTTGAGATGAGGGAATTGTTGTAGAATGGTGGTCGGCTATGAGGTGGCATCTTATGCAGTTATATCTTTCCATTGGAATAACACTTCCTTGATGGTGCACTGATGGATATGACACTCTCGCTGGTCCAATAATGCTTATGGTTTCAACTAGATGGAACCTTTTTCATCCAACTCAGGGAGACTAGTTTCAGTTTGGAACTTAGTTCCAATCAACTTCTTTAATAAGGAGACATGAAAAACATGATGGATGTTATAATGTCTGGGTATAGCTAACTGGTATTCCATCAATCCCACTCACTTGAGCACTGTATAAGGAGCATAAAATTTGGGAGCAAGTTCCGAACATTGTTCATCTTTGAGTGAAGTGTTCTTATAATTTTTGTAGTCAAAGAAACACATGGTTACCTTCAGCAAATTGACATTCAAAATAACCTTGATCTGCTTGTTTCTTGATGTGATTCTGGGAGATCACCAATATTTCTTTGAGGGCACAAATAATATATTCTCTGACTGTAATATGTTTTTCAACCTCCTGAACCTTCAAAACTCTGTCATGTATGAGAGAACCGGCAATGAATTTTGTCTATATAATGCTTCAAAAGGAATCATGCAAGTAGTTGTATGGTAATATGTGTTGTACCACCATTCAGATAGAGGTAACCACTGATCCCACCAATGTTTTCTCTCAGATGAAAAAAACCTCAAATATTTTTCCAAACACTTGTTGACAACTTCAGTTTGGCCATTTGTCTGGGGTGATAGGTGTTGATGAGATGTAATTCGGTGCCCTATAGCTTGTAAAATTATTTCCAAAAATTGCTGGTGAAAGTGGTATCTCTGTCAGAGACAATAGAATGAGGCATGCCATGAATCTTGAAGATATTATCCATGAATATTTGAGCCACTGTGGATGAAGTGAATGGGTGTTTAAGAGAACATAAATTCACATATTTCGAAAGGAAATTGTTGCATATATGGGATGACACATGTTCTACCATAGTTTCTCCAACAAAACCCTAGAAACCATTGAATCCTCTGGTAAACTAGAAGGAAACACTATGCATAGAGTGCACAATGCAGTCTCACCCAATATAACTTATGTGTGATTGGAAGATGAAAACAATTGCTATTATGGAAGGGATTAGGGATGTTATACTTCTTCTAATTTTTCTTTAAAATGCATCATATTTTACCATTCATCTAGATCTAACAATTATTTCATTCTACATTATCAGTATTATGCACTACAAGATACTATTATAACCATTCATCATTCATTCAGAATTGAAGAAACAACAAAAAAATCATTCAAATACATCACAACACATGATTTTACTATGATTCACCCCTCCCCAGGATACGTCCACAAAGATATTCTTCCTATTTATTATTCTTCATCAAAAGTTCAGTGTTGCACATGTTACATCAAAAGGTGCATTTATAATGCACATAAGTGCAGTGTAGTGAGGCAGAATAGTGTTGTACCAAGATCCACAACTTGCAACTCGACCCTGAGTTATACTTCATGATTCTCCAAAATCTGATACAACCCAAGCTCCACATATCTCAACCAAAAGCTAGCATTGCGACTCAAAACTAAAAAGGTACTTATCGACATACATAAGTTCATCTTCAACCCGATAAGATAGCCTCCCATAGCTACCTCATACATCCTCTATTTATATTACAAAATTGGGTAAAAACCCTTACATCATAATACAAAACCATAATTCTAAGTGGACTCAACCTGCCCACATAGTAACTCCTTTTGTGTGCTAATCCACAATTCTATCACACTGATTTTATTTTATTCCCACCACGCACTGCTTCCTTGGTCCATTCTACCTTGTTTTATGCAATTTATCTCAAACCTTACCCAAAAATTTCCTACTCCAACAATCCCCCAACACCTTCCCATGGATCATCCTAATCCATTCAGGAAGCGTGTGCCCCCTGCACCGATTTCTCCAATGTTTGAAACTTCTTTGTGAGTGCATATACTTGTGTCTTCACCTTTTCACTTTTTTATGTCAGGGTCTCCACCACCTGCATTGCTATTTTCTCCTTCAACAATTCTATACTTTCCAGTGCGCCTATTATAGTCTTCCTTTCTCTCTTTAGAACTTTGTTATCATCTTCTCTGCTTGCTCCTGAAGTGGCTCCAACTTAGCCTGACTTTTCTATATTTCTTCTTGGATTGTCTTCAATTATACTTCTAGATTTTTTATTTCCTATGTGACCTTCAGATATAGGCATTGCCTTCTATATTTGGTTTAAATATTGAACTGAGACATTCAACTTCTCTTCCCTCTGATCCAACTACTAGATCCCTTCATCTTATGAGAGGCTCATCCATATCTATGTGGTCCTTTCATAGAGCTCTGCTACTTCTTTTACTTCTAGCGTGATACTATATGTGTGTTATGTGGCCTTCTGCTCCCTATCTGATTTGAACTATGGATGGGTAGTTGGTGTCATCTTCCCATCCAATTCTATTATCTCCTATTTATACCCATCCATCATCTATGCTATTATTTTTATCTTTTCTTATGAGTTGATCTCTCTTTTTAGTGTGTTGTTTGGAATCATTTGGAATACTTCCTCAAGTATTTTCTATCGTTTGATCTGCGCTTCTTTGAGGACTGTCTCTAGCACCTCCTTCTCTTCATTGGTTGTCTCCAAGTTTGTTGCATCAGTCCTAGATCTTGATTGAACTTATTGTATGACACTCATCTGCAACTTATATAACACCTTTTTTGGGATATTGGATAACACCAAGACTAATTGGTCCACATCCTTCAAAGGTTTCTATGCGATATCCTAATTTACTTGTAGCATGATCTGACTTATCTGGAATGTTGCACTTCCCATTATTTCTATCTGGACCATGTCCTTTTATTCATGTATCAAATCCTATTACGATGTGCTTCTCTGATATGTGACATTGATATGTAAGCTTTCCATAACTTCTTTAACTTCTATTAACTTCTTCGTGAATTATTATCTTTGGGATTCTGTGGAAAATAAGGCTTCTTCTCCCCTATATTGTAGTTTATCTGCTACCATTTATGCATCATCTTCAATGATCATGAGCTCAAGAGGATTCTTCTGTGCTTTCATCTTCTTCCTCTATTCTCTTATCTGCATTGTTGATTTCCTCTTTTTCATCTGTGCAGGTTTCGTTACCTATGGTATGCTTCTAGTCCCTATCTCTTGGGTTGGGATCTCATATTTCTTCTATGCTCCCCTTTTTATTATTTCTTCTCCCTCATTTCCTAACACTGAGGCCCTTGGTATCATTTCCTTCTTTCTTTGTTTATTTTCTATTGTACCATTAACTGTTGGTTTGTTGTGCTTTACTTCTTTTCTAGTATTAGTTGTTGGGCTACTAGATTTCTCTGTTATGGCAGCGTCTACCTGCTCTTTTCCCTTTTCTCCTTTATTTATTGCTATTGGAACTTTCCATTTCTATGGCCATTCTTCTAGTACCCATTGGAATTATTTTGTTTCCATGCAATACTTGTTAGAAATATAGTCATTGATGGCAAAGGATGAGGCAAAGGAGGAAGAAGAGCTTTCTGTTAGAAAATCAGTGTATGGTTGAGTTTTGGATGGGCGCGTATGATTACTGCAGAGCACCGCTGACAGTCATCAGATCTGCAAAAGCTGCGAGGGAGATAAGCCATCAGAGAATCAGGGATCAGGACTTTGAAATGTCCAATTCATTCGACAATGAAAACCCCGAAATCGTGATATGCGATTTCCCGACTTGATCGCAGCCGTTAAAGAAAGCATGAGATATGGACCATTGATTTTCTTCATCAAAGAATCGGGGATCGGGATTTTATAATGTCCAATTCACTTGACATCGAAAACTTCGAAATCGTGATATGCGATTTCACGATTTGATCGCAGCTGTTAAAGCAAGCATGAGATCTGGACCGTTGATTTCCTTCATCAGAGAATCGGGGATCGGGACTTTGATATGTCAAGAACACACTGCGCGAAACGCGATATTGCGATTCAATCGCAACCATTGAGTCAATATCGCACCAGGACCATTGATCACAGCTCTATACGGAATTTTGGGGATCGAGTTTTGGTATTGACAAGAACATTGAACATCAGACATCGCGAAATCGCGATACGCGATTTCCCGATATGGCATATAGCCTGTGGGCCACACAGGAGTCAGTGGAGGACAGGTGTAAGGAGTACAAAGGAAGTCGGGGAATGACATATCATGGGTCCAAGGGGCGTATGCGCATTGTCATCGAAAACCATGAAACCCCGACGATAGGTATGGTGGCGGTCACGTGATAGCTGGTCACATGGACCATTGTGTAGCCAGAAGGGGCTAAAGCTCGGGAAATCCCTAAAGGAAACCCCAAAGCAGAATCTGAGCCGTTCATCTAGAAGGACGCATGGCAAAGGATTGGGTGTCGTCGTTACTTTGTCCATCGGGAAATCGGAGATCTCGATGACAAGGGATTTGTGCAGTGTGAAATCGCAATCAGTGAAACCCCGATCAGTGGGGAACAACTATCAGCACAACAGAGAAGGAGGATAGTGGCATAGTGGAGTACAGCTGTCAGCGTAAAGGAGCGTTGGGATTTGGACGATCGAGAATCACGCAAGTGTATGCATTGAGGTATCACAAACCTTGTAGCCTCAGCGGGGTAAGGTTGTGGTCATGGTGTGATGGTCACGTTGACTAGGAGCTAAGCTCAGGAGGGCTAGTGTATGGAATGATAAAACCCGATTTAAAAAGGCGCACGTAGGTTTAATTCAAATTCAAGATTTCCCCTGAGCAATAAATATGGAACCCGATGAGCATTGAATGGGTCCTGGATCCATGGGTTTAAGAAGGGGTCGATGCCCTTTCTACATGTAATCCGAAGAAGCAAAGTAGGATGGTAAGGATGGTAAGGACGGTGATAGGTTGCAGGGGTCCCTTTTGGAGGATGTGGAGGCCATTTTCTGACAGTAGGCACATCTACAGGTTGATGAGGTCATTTGGGCAGGTGGCAGAACTACAATGAATCCCGGTAAGTTACAATAGATCTGAACTTCTCAGCAACACATATTATTACTGATCAATACAGGTCATTCACATTAAAGAGTTAGGATCTCTGATGAAGGATGTTGAATGCATATTGAAGTCTAGGTTATTGCTGATACTCTAAAGTTTTGGGCAAAATATGGTTGCTGACAAATGTACAAAGGGTTGAAACTGCCTGATCCAGTGTGAAAATTAATGAAACGTGGTCAGCAGTGAGTCTGAGGGTTTAACCCTTCAGTAGAAGCATCCTATCAGTAGAAACTGGTGCTATCTTCAGGGGGTTGAACCTCCCTTCTAGGAAAGGCTGGTAAACGAGAGAAGGTTGTAGCCTTCTGCAGGTAGAAGCCCGCGTACTAGTATGAGTCTACACTAGTACACTGTTGTAGAATGTTTTCTTAAATCAATGAAGACAAAAACAACGACAGTGGTGGTTTTCTCCCGATTTGGGTTTCCACCTTAAAATCTTGGTGTTCATGTGTCTTACTCATGTGCATTGGTTTGCTTGTATTTACTACACTGTGTTATTGCTTAATAGACATCTGATGAATAATGAAAGATCTCCGGATGCACTCTTGTCTCTATAAATTAGCCTAAGGTTTTTAGTGAAAACAGGAGAAAAATAATTATTTCTCAAATATTGATTCACCCCCCCTCTCAGTATTTCTCAACAATTGGTATCAGAGCAGGTTCTTCTGAAAAAGGCTTAGCCGCTAGAAGGAAGTTCAATCAAAATGAGCAATCAAGACGGATTAGCATCTATCATGCCTCCACTCTTCAATGGAAACAATTTAATCTTCTGGAAAACAAGGATGAGATATTATCTTCAGTCTCTGGGAGCAGATGTATGGGCTATTGTTGAAGGAGGATATCAATATCCATCTACAGTACCAACAGATCCAACAGAAA
>ML776577.1:969838-1042149 GCA_009831015.1 Picea engelmannii | reverse complement strand
ATTGCCATCAATGACAAAGGGGGAGATTGTTGGAAATATTGTCATTGATGGCAAAGGATGAGGCAAAGGAGGAAGAAGAGATTTCTGTTAGAAAATCAGTGTATGGTTGAGTTTTGGATGGGCGCGTATGATTGTTGCAGAGCGCCACTGACAACCGTCAGATCTACAGAAGCTGTGAGGGAGATAAGCCATCGGAGAATCGGGGATTGAGACTTTGAAATGTCCAATTCATTCGACAACGAAAACCCCGAAATCGCGATATGCGATTTCATGACTTGATCGCAGCCGTTAAAGCAAGCATGAGATATGGACCATTGATTTTCTTCATCGGAGAATCGGGGATCGGGATTTTATAATGTCCAATTCACTTGACATCGAAAACTCCGAAATCGCGATTTGATCGCAACCGTTAAAGCAAGCATGAGATCTGGATCATTGATTTCCTTCATCGGAGAATCGGGGATCGGGAATTTGATATGTCAAGAACACACGGCGTGAAACGTGATATTGCGATTCAATCACAACCGTTGAGTCAATATTGCACTAGGACCGTTGATCACATCTCTATACGGAATTTCGGGGATCGACTTTTGATATTGACAAGAACATTGAACATCAGACATCACAAAATCGCAATACGTGATTTCCTGATATGGCATATAGCCTGTGGGCCAACCAGGAGTCAGTGGAGGACAGGTGTAAGGAGTACAGAGGAAGTCGGGGAACGACATATCGTGGGTCCAAGGGGCGTATGCACATTGTCATCGAAAACCCCGAAACCCCGACGAGAGGTATGGTGGTAGTCACGTGATAGCTGGTCACATGGACCATTGTGTAGCCAGAAGGGGCTAAAGCTCGAGAAATCCCTAAAGGAAACCCCAATGCGGAATCTGAGCCGTTCATCTGGAAGGACGCATGGAAAAGTATTGGGTGCCGCCGACACTTTGTCCATCGGGAAATCAGAGATCCCAGTGACAAGGAATTTGTGCAGTGTGAAATCACGATCAGTGAAACCCCGATCAGTGGGGAACAACTGTCAGCACAACAGAGAAGGAGGACATCGGTGTAGTGGAGTACAACTATCATCGTACAGGAGCGTTAGGATTTGGACGATCGGGAATCACGCGAGTGTATGCACTGAGGCATCACAAACCCCTATCCCTGAAGGGGTAAGGTTGTGGTCACGGTGTGACGGTCACATTGACCGGGAGCTAAGCTCAGGAGGGCTAGCATATGGAATGACGAAACCTGATTTAAAAAGGCGCGCGTAGGTTTAATTCAAATTTGAGATTTCCCTCGAGCAATAAATATGGAACCCGATGAGCGTTGAACGGGTCCTGGATCCATGGGTTTAAGAAGGGGTCGATGCCCTTTCTATATGTAATCTGAAGAAGAAAATCAAGACGGTAAGGACGGTAAGGATGGTGATAGGTTGCAGGGGTCCCTTCTGGAGGATGTGGAGGCCATTTTATGACAGTAGGCACATCTATAGGTCGCTGAGGTCATTTGGGCAGGTGGAAGAACTACAATGAATCCCAGTAAGTTACAATAGATCTGAACTGCTCAACAACACATATTATTACTGATCAATACGGGTCATTCACATTAAAGAGTTAGGATCTCTGACGAAGGATGTTGAATGCATATTGAAGTCTGGGTTATTGCTGATACTCTAAAGTTTTGGGCAAAATATGGTTGCTGACAAATGTACAAAGGGTTGAAACTGCCTGATCCAGTGTGAAAATTAATGAAACGTGGTCAACAGTGAGTCTGAGGGTTTAACCCTTTAGTAGAAGCATCCTACCAGTAGAAACTGGTGCTATCTTCAGGGGGTTGAAGCTCCCTTCCAGAAAAGGCTGGTAAATGAGAGAAGGTTGTAGCCTTCTGTAGGTAGAAGCCTACGTACTAGTATGAGTCTGCACTAGTACATTGTTGTAGAATGTTTTCTTAAATCAATGAAGACAGAAACAATGGCAGCGGTGGTTTTCTCCTGATTTGGGTTTCCACCTTAAAATCCTGGTGTTCATGTGTCTTACTCATGTGCGTTGGTTTGCTTGTCTTTACTACACTGTGTTATTTCTTAATAGACATCTGATGAATAATGAAAGATCTCTGGATGCACTCTTGTCTCTATAAAGTAGCCTAAGGTTTTTAGTGAAAACAAGAGAAAAATAATTATTGCTCAAATACTGATTCACCCCCCCTCTCAGTATTTCTCAACAATACTACATCTTTAGCCATGTCTTCTTTGGGTATCTTCTAGTTTGTATAGATATATTGTGCCTGGATTCCTTAAAATCAGATATCCCCTCATGTTCCTTCACCACTTCAGGTGGAATCCTCCATGTATCTACAATTTTCTCATGTATGTACATACAAAAAAATCTTGAGTTGGATTTCATCTGCTTGGCATCTGTGTTGTGTTGCAGAGTTTCATATCTTGTTGCGCCACACTTTCCTCTTCTTTCACAAAAAATTGAATACTTCGATTTTTCCCATGCCTCTAGAACTATTAATATCAACAACCAAGAATAGTGGAACTCCATTCCAACATCCATGCAATCTTCTAAGAATAGGTTGAGAAAATGCGGTGACCAACTAAGAATTGTACCCTTTGTGAACTGTGCAGCTGCTATGACTACCCCTACATGTGCTTCTTCATTGCGACACTTTCTAAGTAGATTGTAAGCCATAAAATTCATTGAAAATATGGTAGCTAGGTCATTGATGTTCTAAATGATAATACTTTTGTTTCCCCTATCAGTGCCAAATTGGGCCTTCACTTCTTCTGTAATATCCTTTTACTTTGTTTTTTCATCAATATACTACTCAGGATTTACACCATCTGTTGGCAATCCTGTAAGATTAGAAATTATGTTGAAATTGATCGAGATAGGTCTATCCATCCATAAAACCTTCCATGTATGCATGCCAAAATTTGTTTTACACATGCCTCTAGAACTATCAATATCAACAATCAAGTGTAGTGGAACTCCATTCCAACATCTTGTGCATCCATGCAATCTTCTAAGAATAGGTTGAGAAAATACAATGCCCAACTAAGAACTGTATCCTTTATGAATTTTGCAAATTCTACGACTACCCCTATAGGTGTTTCTTCTTTGTGACACTTTCTAAGTAGCTTGTGTTAAATTATGAACTTGATTTCTTATACAGATTAATTCTTTTATTTTCTTTAATACTTTGATTCTAGCTTAATACACTTCAACAATTTCAAATCATAATCGAATATCAATAATTATGTAGATAAGTAAACATGCATATCAACAACACATATACCCTGGGAAAACCCTTTATAGGGAGAGAAACCCCATCAAACAATATTCCTTTATTGCATTAATAATGTAATATCTCTTACAAATATCCACCATGAATGCACTTCTCTCAAAGAGCTTGCCAAGATGACTCTAGCTTGAAAAAGACTTACAAGACCTTGCTGAAATACACCTTCGATATGCTGCCTCTTTATCAATAATGTGCTCCTCTATTACTTCACCCTCAACCTGCATATGAAAACTCTGTTTCAAAATTGTGTTGCAAAAATGTCTTGCAAAAACTATGTTGAAGAGAGGATTCAACCTCTTCTTATATAAGCAGAAGAGGGGTAGAGAAGAGGCTCGAAATAGTAACCTAATTGCATGCATTAGTCATAACTTAGCTTCATACTTTAGTTCGAACTTAGAACTAGACTTGATATCGGTTACAACTTAGCATTACACTTTAGTTTGAACTTTAGAACTAGACTTGAGATTGCTTACAACTCAGCATTACACTTTAGTTCAAACTTAGAACTAGACTTGAGACTGACATGCTTTATTTCAAACTTAGAACTAGACTTAAGACTTTAGTTGCAACTCAACATTACACTTCAGTTCTAAGATAGAACTAGACTCAATACTTTAGTTGCAACTCAACATTACACTTTAGTTCTAGACTCAAGACTTTAGTTGTAACTCAACATTACTAAAAATAGAGCTAGACTCAAGACTTTAGTTGCAACTCATCATTACACTTTAGTTATAACATAGAGCTAGACTCAAGACTTTAGTTACAACTCTTGACAAGGCAATTTGAAATTCTCTTCATGGTGGATAATGTTTACACATGCCAAGGCACTAGATCAATACAATTATATCATTTGCAATATTAGGAATATCGTTTGTTTCTAGCTCATAGGAATTTTACATTCAACCTAACTTTTGCTAGATACCTTAAATTTTTCTCATGGCTCACAAGGTTTGACTAGGCTCATAGAGGTTGTATGTTCCCCTTGACGTTTGCACTAGTTTTTCTACGCTCACAGAGGTTGTACATTTCCCCTGAATTTTGCACTAGACTATCTATGCTCACAGAGGTTATATGTTCCCCCTAACTTTTGCATTAGAGTCACATAGCATCTTGTTCGTCTTGACTTTTGGTTTGACTCACAGAGGTTGTCCGTTCCCCCTGGATTTTGTCAATACCTCACAAGATTGGTTGATTCCCCAAATCTCCTTGGCTAGCCTTAGGGTGGCCCATATGGCCTCTCATTGGAGAATGATTGTCGATGCTGCCAAATTTAACACTCCCTCTCAGCGAGGGAGTCATTCTCAAACACACCAAGCTTGCCTCTCAACTGCACAAACTGTCTCAAGGTCAGAGGCTTGGTCAGGATATCGGTTACCTATTCACTCGTGGCTATGTATTGTAACTTTACAGTTTTTCTCTAGACCAAGTCTCATATGTAGTGGTACCTCATGTCAATATGTTTTGACCTGTTGTGAAATACTGGGTTCTCTTGTCAATTTTATGCAACTTTGATTATCACAGTGAACCACCGTCATCTTAAGCTTGTCACCAAACAACCCAAAAACCAATTTTTTGAGCCATACTACTTCCTTGCTAGCATCACTTGCTGCAATGTACTCAGCCTCTATTGTACTCTGTGCTATGGATCCCTGCTTTTGGCTTGACCAAGAGATCATATCGGATCCTAAACTGAAGCAGTATCCAGAGGTACTATTCTGATCCACTAGGATTCCTGCCCAGTCAACATCTGCATACCCATGCAGAAATAAACCACTACTTGGCACTGGATGTATATCTCAGACCATAAGTAATGGTCCCTCTAAGATATCTCAAGATGTGATTTGTTGCCACCTAGTGTCTCTGTCTCATTTCAGTCATGAACTAACTCATTGCAATCACTGCATAACATATATCTAGCCTAGTGTGGATCATGTACATCAATGATCCAATCAGCTGCCTATACATGGTGGGATCCACCAAATTTGAACCTGTATTAGAATCATGCAACTTCTTCAGGTTGGTAACCATCATAGTAGACATGGATTTCCAATCCATCATACCAAACCTCTTTAGTACATCCACTGTGTATTTTCCTTGTGCTGGAAATATCTCGCCCTGTCTTTTCCACACTTCCAATCCTAGGAAGTAATGCGTCAAGTCTAAGTCTTTCATCTCGAATTTTGAGGTTATCTCCCTCTTACACCAGGATATTAGCCTTTCATTTTTGGTTAGAAAGAGATCATCAACATATAGGATTAGTATAGTAGGTTGGTTACCTCTTACCTTGAAGTATAGATTTACATCAACATCACTTTTCTGAAAGCCCGGGCTTTTAAAAAAGCCATCAATCCTATCATACCAAACTCTGGGAGCCTGCTTAAGACCATACAAGGCCTTCCTTAGCTTGCATACATGAGTGCCTTTTTTATGAAATATAAAACCATATGGTTGTTCCACAAATACCTCATGTTCAATATTTCCATTCAAGAATGTTGTTTTTACATCCATATGATGTAGTTTTCAACCAAGTACGAAAGCTAAAGAAATAATAGCTCGAATGTAGGTATACCTGGCTACAGGAGAAAAAGTCTCTTTGTAGTTGATTCCTTCTTTCTGAGTGAAGCCTCTGGCTACAAATATTTCTTTGAACTTTTCCACACTTCCATCAACTGCATGTTTGATCTTATAGATCCATTTGGAAGAAACAATTGATTTGTCTTTTGGCCTTGGCACAATGTCCCAAACATTGTTATTTATAATAGACCTATATTCCTCAAGCATGGAATCCTTCCATACTTGTAATTTATCTTCTTCTTCAAATGAAGAAGGTTTGGCATCACTAATTCTTCTCATAAGTGAAAGATAGCCTCCAAACCTATGAGGCATCTTCCTTTCCCTGAAAGTTCCTTTGGGAGAAGCTATCCTTTCTTCTTCATGAACTATTTATTTAAGCCACCATGGCTTCCTTTTGGTTGGAGGTTCTTCAAGAGTTCTTTCTAACAATTCAGTGGGTTCTAGTGGGTCATTACTTGGCCCTTCAAGAGGTTCCTCCCTCTGATCATCTGACTCTTCATTTTCATAAGAGGGTGAAGTTGGTTGAACTGCTTCTGAATCTTGCTAAAGGTCTCTGGATTTCTTAAATGCGGCTTCCTCATGGAAAGTCATATCTCTAGTTACCTTTATTTTCCTTTGACCTGGAACATAAATCCTATAATATTTGGAGTTCTCATTGTACCCCACAAAAACCCCTTTCTTGCTTGAGGGTTCCATCTTTGTCCTCTTTTCCTTAAGGACATGAATATACACAGGACATCCAAATATCCTTAGATTCCCTACTTTAGGTATGATCCCTAAGAATACTTCTTCAAGAGTCTTGTCCTTCAAAATAGCATGTGGAAACTTGTTCTGAATATACATGGTAGTGGAGGTAGCTTCTACCCATAAAGAATTTGGCAGATCCTGGTCAAACATCATTACTTTTGCTACCTCACAAATAGTCCTATTTTTCCTCTCAGCAACACCATTTTTCTGAGGGTTATATGGCATGGTCAACTGTCTCTTGATTCTTGCTGACTTGTAGAAATCCTCAAACTGAAGAGATTTAAACTCTCCTCCATTGTCTGTTCTAAGGATTCTGATGTGTTTCCCTGTCTGCTTTTCAATAAAGGCATTATACTCTTTGAATTTATCAAATGTGTCACTTTTAGATTTAAGAAAATATATCCAACATTTTCTTGAGTAATCATAAATAAAAATGACATAATGCAAACAACCACTGAGTGAGGGAGATAACATGGGACCACATACATCAGAATGAACCAGATATAAGATGCCCTGAGCTCTGTTGTCACTACTAGGAAATGCTTTCTTTATATTTTACCTAGCATGCATCCCTTACAAATTTCATTTTTACTAAGAGAAACAGAGGGCATGCCACATACCATGTTCTATATACCTAGAAGAGATTTGTAATGAATATGTCCAAATATTATGCGCCACAACTCACTAGAGATAGTCACATCATGAGCCAATTCCTAAACTGACTCTCCTGACACGACATACAGTCTTCCAGTACGAGTTCTAATGGGTTCTGTTGTACTTAAGTGGATACCTTTATCCCATAGTAGTGCCTTTCTATCCTTGAAGATCACCCAATATCCCTTGTCCTCAAGGGTTGCAACTCATAGTAGATTCTTCTTGAGCCCTGGAACATATAATACTTCATCAACATGAAGTCTAGCCCCAGATTCCAATATGAAGGAGATATATCCTACTCCCTCTATCTTGTAACATTTTTCATCCCCAAGCTCGATCTGCTCTACAAAATATTTTGTCTCAAAATATGAGAGGATCTCCTTGTACCCTATCATGTGCTTTGATGCACCACTGTCTACTAACCAATTTTTCGGCCCCGTGGAAACTGAACTAGATAAAGCAGAAATCAAATAATATTCTTTCCTATTTTCTTTCTCATGAGAAGGACTTTTCTGATTTCTTTTGGATTCATCATCTTGAACAGTTGAGGTATGATGTTTCCATTTCCTAGGATATTTCTTTCTAAACCAACAATCTTTAGAAAAATGACCCAACTTATTACAAATAAAGCATTTAAACTTAGATCTATCAATATTCTTACCTTTGAATGTGCCTTTGATGTTTGGCTTCCATTGAGAGACTTTCTGGAAAGTGTCTTTCTTCTTTCCCTTGAATCTTGATGCTAAAGTTGAGTGCTCTTCTTTTGTTGGCTCGCTCCTGGTAGTTGTGTGACTCTCCTCCTGGAGGTAATCATGCCATAACCTCTCAAACGTGGGATGAATCTCTCTCCCACTTAAACTGGATAAGAAGGTCTCCCATGAAGAAGCAAGACCTCCAAAAATGGCTTGAACTAAATCATCATCATCCACTGTCATCCCCATGACCAGAAGATGATCTTTGATCTGAGCTATCCTGGAATAGAAAGATTCCACTGATTCACCTTTCTCCATCTTCAAATACTTAAGCTTGTGCTTAAGTTTCCTCTCATGACTTGGAGCTTGTTTCTCATATAGATTCACCAAGGTATCCATACAATCCTTGGTAGTCATCAACGAAGTCATTACGGGTATTATACTATCTTTGATTCTATTTTACTTGAGACTGACATGCTTTAGTTCGAACTTAGAACTAGACTTAAGAATTTAGTTACAACTCTTGACAAGGCAATTTGAAATTTTCTTCATGCTGGATAATGTTTACACGTGCCAATGCACTAGATCAATACAATTACATCATTTGAAATATTAGGAATATCGTTTGTTTCTAGCTCATAGGAATTTTACATTCAACCTAACTTTTTCTAGATACCTTGAATTTTGATCATGGCCCACAAGGTTTGACTAGGCTCACAGAGGTTGTATGTTCCCCCTGACTTTTTCACTAGTCTATCTATGCTCACAGAGGTTGTACATTCCCCCTGACTTTTGCACTAGACTGTGTATGCTCAAAGAGGTTGTATGTTCCCCCTGACTTTTGCATTAGAATCACATAGCATCTCGTTTGTCCTGACTTTTGGTTTGAGTCACAGAGGTTGTTTGTTCCCCCTGGATTTTTTCAATACCTCAAAAGAATGGTTGATTCTCCAAATATCCCTAGCTAGCCGTAGGGTGGCCCATATGGCCTCTCATTGGAGAATGATTGTCAATGCTGCCAAATTTAACAGCTTGCAGGCCATCAACTTCATTGAAAATATGGTAGCTAGGTCATTGATGTTCTTAATGATAATACCTTTGTTTCCCCTATTAGTGTTGAATTGGGCCTTCACTTCTTCTGCAATATCCTTTTCCTTTGTTTTTTCATCAATATACTACTTAGGATTTACCCCATTTGTTGGCAATCCTGTAAGCTTAACAATTAGGTTGAAATTGATCAAAACAGGTCTATCCATCCATAAAACCCCTCCATATATGCATGCCAAAAATTGTTTTACACATGCATTAACGTCCTTCTGCCTAATGACGTGTGGGATATCCAATAAATTCATTATTTTGGTGTTATACAACCATGTAATCCATTGTTTGTGTTCCATTATCATGATTCGTTTTGAAGTTGACCCTCTTTTTTCCATGTAAAACTCCTCCGCAAGCTATGGAAACTTGAATACCTTTTTCACATGATGATCCACGTATCTCATCTTCGGAAAACATCTTAGTATATATTCTACAATGATGAATGAATCTGGAATGTGGGGCACTGATAGAAAAATCTGTGTTTGTGTGTGCATTGTTGTCACTGCTTTCATTTTCTTCGACAACCCTGTTGTTGTTTCTTCTTGGGTTCCTTCCTTCTACATTTATTCATCTATGTCGTGGTCATCCTTGACCTCCATGGGTTCCTATGATCTAGTTTTATCTGTTTCTATCTTATCACTATCATCTTCACATTGTTTTCCCTCTGTGTGCACTACTCCTGGGTTTTTTGTGCTAGGGTTTGTTGTTGCACTATGGTTTCTCCCTTGCATTGCTTGGATGACTACCACTACTTCTTCTTCTGGGTTTTCTTCTTCGACTTGTATTGTAATTATTGATTCAATCTATATAGTTGGAATATCATCCACATTGACCACCCCAATCATCTCTTCCATTGTTCTGTTATTACTTTGACACTTCACGTGAAGTGGCTTGGCACTCTGAATTTTGGTGGTGACATTGTTCGTAACTTAGGAAAAATTCTCGAATAATTTGTTGCAAATCAACTGGATTCTTTGCCCACTTCACACATGATCACAATATATTCGTTCTTTCTCTTCTTTGCTTTGAAAATCACAAGTGTTTTCCTTTTCTATGGTTTTCCCCTTTTATAACCTCGGTCATAAATTCTCTGTCGTGTCTTGTTTTTTCCATTCACCAGTTTTCATTTTTCTGATCATTTTCCATCATGTCGCGCAATGTTTATGTTTACTATGCATAGTATATTGAATTTTTTTTCACCAATTTACTGTCTTCTATGTGTCGTATCTTTCCATGATTTCTCTACCCTTATCCATCTGGCTACTTCTTTTTGGATTTTTTTCATTTTTCTTCTTTTAACTCCTACTATTTACAATATGTACAAGTCTAACCTCTATGCTACAACTACTGAGGGTTATTGGGTCAATTGTCTCTATACAATTTCAGTCAACTATCATTCACTAGTCCTTGAAATTCCTTATCTGCTAAGTCTTGCAGCTACACAACACCTCCATTGGTGAAATGTTTTATCTCATATGACCCTATCCAATGCATTCTAAGATTCCCTAGGTGTTGGAGGTATTTACTGTCATAGAGGAGAACCATATCTCCTTCATTGAAGTTTTTCTTCTTAATATGTATGTCATGCCAAGATTTATCCTTTTCTTTCTGTACTTCTTGATGAAACCCAACTATGATCTTATATTCTTCTAATTCCATAAGTTGATCCAATATTTATTGAGTTGTGCCTCTTTTTGTCATCTTTGTAATAACTGCAATGCATAGACTAGGTATCAAATACTCCAAGGGAACTACTACTTCCTATCCATAAACCAATCTAAAGGGTGGCTTTCCTATTATATTATTTCATATAGTTCTATAATCCCATAGTATTGTTTGTACCTTCAAATCCTAGTCATCCCTATTTACATTGCAAATATTGATCAAGGCATTCTCCAATATCTTCTTAAACACTTCAACTTTTTCATTAGCTTGAGGGTGATATAGAGTACTCTTCTGATGATATATCATGAATTCTTCAAGCATTTACTATATTTTACTATTAATGAAATGAGACCCTTGATCGCTCATCAAAATTATAGGGAATCCAAACCATGTGACTACATTTTCAGATAAAGAGTGCACTACAATCTCTTCACTACTACTGCCTCAACCCATCTAATTAAATATTATTTCACTGTAATGATATATATTGCTCCTGATCTTCTTGATGGTGGGTTAATAGGTCCTACAAAATCTACTTCGCATTTATCAAACACTTGCAAAGTCACTTTAGGTCTTAATGGAATCTCATCCCTTATAGATGGATTTCCATCCCTTTGACAGAAATCACAATTCTGACAATATTCCTTTGAGTCCCTGTGAACTATTGGCCACCATAATCCTACACACAATATCTTCTGCATGGTAGGATTTCATGCATAATGTCCTCTAGCTATGCCTTCCTTCACTTCTCCCAAGATAATGGGTCTTTCATGCTCCATCACACATCTCCTCAAAATGTTATCTTCTCTAATCTTGTATAAATGCAATCAGTTGATAGTCTGCAACTCTTACTACCAATTTCTTCTTCTACATGGTATTAAATTATTTTGGAGTCACTCTTGTACTAAAAACTCAATAGTGTCAACAAAATATTCATTAGCTATTTGTACTAAAAATAGTTGACCATCAAGAAAGTTGTCTTCCAAACTACTTGGTTCCTCTCCATTGGTTATCATGGGAAAATGATCAGGTCCTACATTTAATCTTCTATATTTTATAACTACTTCAAAGTCAAACTCCTGAAATAACAACATCCATATAAATATTCTTCCCCCCAACACTGGATTATTGACCAAATATCTAAGAGGATAATGATATGTAAACATATTGAAAAATTTCCCTAACAAGTAATGTTTGAATTTATGTAATGCATACACCATGGCCAATACTTCTATGTCTATAGTATTGTAGTTCTACTATGAGTTTGACAACTTCATCTTGAAAATGAAATTGGGTGATCTGCCTCACCTTCTTCTGTTCGTGTCAATACTTCTCCTAGTGTTATTGATGATGCATCCACATGTACATGAAATTATTTTGACCAATCTGGGAACACCAAAATTGGCACAGTCACCATCTTCTCCTTCAAAATGTCTAAACTCTGTTGGCATTCACCATTCCACCGATGTTTAATGTCCTTCTTCAACAATTTCTCCATCGTCGCAGTAATTTGTGCATATCCCTTTATAAACTTGTTGTAATATCCTATATGACCAAGTGTACTCTTCAACTGGCACACTAACTTCAATGGTGGTAAATTAACTATGAAAATAATTTTCATAGGATCAACTAACAAACCCTATTTACACACCACATGACTTAACAAGATTCCAAAAGGTGCATTAAAAATACATTTCTTAATATTCAATGAGATATGACATTGTCTACATCTGTTTAACATCATTCTCAATACTTCAACACGATCCTTCAATAATACAAATACTGACAATCATCCCAGTAAACTTCTAAAAACTTATGTATGAAATCTTTAAAGGATTGTACTACTACCCTTGAAAAAATGGTTGGTGTATTCTTCAATCCAAATGGAATCACTGTATAATGATATGATCCCCATTCTATAGAAAATGTAGTCTTAAGTCTATCCTCTGGTGCAATCCTGATCTTGTGATATCCTCAAAAGACATCAGTAAATGAATATGCTTCTTGACCTCATATGTTCTCCAATACTCCATATATAAATGGGGTGGGGAAATGATCATGAAAACATGCATCATTTAGCTTCCTCAAGTCAACACAGATATTGATTCCCCCCTACTTCTTTTCCTTCACTACCATAGGATTGATCCATTATGATTCTTCCACAAGTTCTATGACACCAACCTATAACATCTTGTCAATTTCTTCCTTCACTTTATCCTTGTATATTGGATTCAACCTATAAGGTCTTTGTCTTATAGGTATGGAATATATCTTCAAAGGGATATTCATCTCTCCAAGTTCTCCTACCAACCCCTTCATCTCTGAAAACATCACTGGGAATAAATCATTGTATTCATGCAGTAATTCTATTACTCTTTCTACTGTCTGATTGTCCCAATAATCTCCAATACTTGCAATCTTCAGGTTTTCTGTTGTTCCAATATTTACCTTATTTTTCTTTAGTGGGGCTGCATAATCTTCTGATTATAGCTATGGACCCTCGACTTCTCGTTCTCCTTCTACTTCTTGGATATTTATATCACGTGGGTTATCCTTTGTCAGGTCTTCTTCTTCCATGACATGATAGCACGATAGAAAATGTATAACTATCTGTCTCTTCTGGTTCTAATAAAATGTCACCATATCCAATTCATTTTCTTCAAAAATTATGTCTCTTACCACCTTTAGTGCTGCATCTATCTCTGGACTCTCATGCTCAAAGGAAAATGTAATCAGAAAATTTTGTTGCATTTCTTCCCAATTGGCATTTCCCCTGCATTGTTCCTACTCTATGTACCATTTCTTTAGAATTCCTTCTAATGTGTGAATAAAGTGATGTGGTTATTATTTTTGTGGTACTAATCTCGATTGGACCATACACCTATCTATTTGTTCTTTGGGTAGTCAAATCCCATCATACTTATCCACCTATATGTTCTCTTTCTCTGTTCCAAATCTAATGTGAAATAGCCTTTTGCACTGAAACCAATTATTGATATTCTCCTTATGTGCACCCCACCAATGTGCAGGTGTTTCTTTCAATGCCATGTCTAGTAATAATAGCCTTTGATTCCCCAAAATTTCTAATTCAAACTTTTCTAAAAATTCTTCTAAATTATTATGACCATAAAAAGTGGGAGGTTCTCTTACCTCCGACCTAATCCATCTCAGCACGTGTGTCATTTTGGTACATCTTCTGGTGGATAATTCATGTAATCGTTGATACCGATTTTCTAGTCCCATGTCAGAGTCTGAAGAAAAATAACTAATACTCCTCCAACTCAACATTCCATCTGTAGTTGGGTTGATGTAACCTCTTTGTGTGCGGTAGTTCTATACAACTAATTCACCTCATCTGAAATGAAGTTTTATGTCACAACTTCAATGTATCTCCTAGCTTCTTTGGGATCTAAGGGTGCAATAACTCTATACTATCTAGATTCAAAGATCATCTTCTTGGTCTTCAAATTAATAATATCTTTATTATCAAATGGCTAATCCAGTCCCAACAGTGCTAGATAGGTTGTAGTATTATCTACTATGTCAATGACTTCAAAGTCTGCCATGGTGCACAGACCATCTAGATCTACTTGTATCCCCTTCAATATACCAATTGGCACCACTCTGTGTTTATTTTCTAACTTCAACTGAATTTGTAAATACCCCAATTGAGGTTCTCCCATAGCTTCCCATGCCTTTTTAAGTAAAACATTCACTTCATACCCTAAGTCTAGTATGATATCTTCCATATTGAAATATCCAATATTTGCATTCAACCTAAATTCTCTACTTATTCTTCTCTTATTACGGACCTGATTAACTATATTTACCCCCTCTTCCCTAGCATTACACTTTTCTAACATGTTTTTTAACATATGCATATATGAATTATCATTTAATAGCTTGACACAAGATACCAAAAAGTTTCTTAAATTAATGACTTTTTCTACAGGTTGCTCCTTACTGGTCTGATCAAATAACTGAGGCATTTCATACACTAGTACATCATCTATTGGATTTTTTCTCAAGGTCGAAGTAATATTCTCCTTCAAAATCTCATGTTTGGCCTCTTTGAAGGTCTCATTTCCTTTGCATGCATCAAACTTCTGCTCAGGCTCTGCATTCTTCCATACCCATTGATGTATATCCTAGTTCTACTTTGTTGCACCATTTCATGTCTTATATCCACCTATAGTAACTATATTGATATTCTCCCCATCCTCTTCTCTATTTTATACAACAATACATTGAACATTCTGATTATTTTGGTTCCTCTTTTCTTGTATATTTAGCAATAGTGTTGAATAGTCTTCTGTATCATGGTCTCCAGTGTGACAATACATACATGTCGCAGGTGGTAATGGACAATATATTTTATTATGTCCAGGTTTCTAATAGTTATGGAAAAATATTCTTCCTCGACCTCCTCCAAATCCTCTTCCTCCATGGCCACTTCCTCTGTAGCCTCCTCTATTTCCCTCATTATCTCCACACAATGTATTACACTAAGGTGCTTGATAATAATACAATAGTTCATTATTATACTATGGTGGCACTACACATTGTTTCATGTTGTTATACTATGGTGGTGCTCTAAATTGTTATGCATTATTATACTTTGGTTGATGCATAAGTTGTACTATAATTAAATCAGCATGCACCCTATAAGTGTTTGATGTCTTCGCCTTCATTATATACAATGTTCTACAGTCCTTGTCTTCATGTCCAATTGACTTACAAGAGTTACAAAATGTAGTCTTCAATACTGTCTGATACTTCTAAATCATGGGAAAATGATAGGGATCATGTACATGTGTTATGCATATCTCACACCATGACCCTTGTGGTGGTAAAGTATTCATAATTCCTGTCCCCAAGTATTGTGCAAAGGTTGGACATTAATTCTTATGATGACCTTCTATTCTACAAAATGTACACCATACATCCTCCCTCTTTTCATTTACTTTATTTTGGTTCAACTGGAATGTAATTTTATTTAGGTATTCTCTCAACTCTTATACAACTGGATTTGTATGCTTCTACTGATTTTCCTCTAACTACAATGATTCTTGCAAGGCCTCATCCTAACTTTGAAACTTTTGGTGCCTCAAAGGATACTTCAAATGCAACAATAGTGAATTAAAAAACAAGTGTCTATGTTCCATATCAGTAATAGGGAACGTCAACTTACCTTTTATCCTTTTGAACTTCTGATCAACCTCCTAGACTAATTCTTCTGTCTTCTGCTTAATCTCTATCATATAATTCATGAAATGATCCTTTGAGCTTGGTTTCTAAAACTCATTGATTAACTAGTTCTTCATGTATACGATGGTTGTGGGTGCTCATGTCTGGTTATTTACTATGAGAACCATATACCAATCCAATGTGTGGTCTCTAAATGTGATTTCCAACTATCAAAACTTTGTATCTTCATCTATAATCATCTTAGCTGCCCAAATATTTTCACAGATGAAAAGATGCTTCTATGGGTCCTCTGACTCTTCTCCATGGAACTCAGGAAACCTAATAGTTGTATCTTGTCCTACCATTGTGAAGTGTGTTGTACAACTACCTCTGCGTGGTGTAGAAACTTGATTACTACTAGTTGAAATAATTCCACTTGAATTAGACCCTTGTCCAAAAATTCTTCTACCACTAATCACTTGTTGGTTAACTGGTTCTTTGTCTTTAGATGTCTTAGTCACACATGGGGTTGTGGATTCCACACTAATTTAGATCTAGAATGGAGAGCCTTCTTTTGTGCCAAACCCTTGACCTTTGTTTTTCCTCTCATATGTGATGCACAATATTTACATAATATGATCTATCGCGTGGAGATCCTCTACCTCTTCCTCATAAATGTCCAAGACCTATCGCTCGGCTACTACCCTCTTCTTACTATTGATCTTATACTGGTAGAGTCGTTTGTTGTGCGTCGCTCTTTCTTTTATCAATATCTCCCTAGTTTGTTCCTCATCCATCATGATGGGATCCATTGCTTCCTTCTTTTGGCCTTTCTCCATATCCTTCTCTGTATCTCATTTATTCCTTAGTTCTTTCTCCAGTTCCCCCATGTGCACAAAGTGATCTAGGTGTCCGATTCCATGGTCATCATGCCTTTATCATGCAATAATATCTTGATGAACGTGTAAACTAACCTAATCTACCTCCATATTGGTCCCTTCAATAAATCTTTTTCTGTAGTAGTATATGATTTCGTTGTATCTACTACAAACTCATTAATAAACCCTGCAACAATACTGTCTAACCAGAAATGTACTACGTGCGTGAATTTATTATTAACCCTTTCCAATTTCTAAATATTCTCAATAGTACACTCTACAGGTATAATTCGATTCACGTGATGGGTATCATTCAACCTAAATATCCACTCTTGCAACAAATCCGAGAAATAATAGAAAACTACCTCATGCAAATAAGTAAACACATACCTCTATAAATACTGGCACACTGTATTCCTGGAACTCATGTTATCTTTCTACGCAAATTCTGGTTTATTTTTCTCAAACCATATTTCAATATCTCGCTTCATAGGATTCCATGGCATGAACATCCATTTCTACCATTGCATTCTCTTCATCAAAAGTCTTCCATGTTGTTTTTTCTGAGTTTCAGCCGACAATGAAACCATTTTTTGGATGTATGGGTTGACCTAGGTTCTACCTTAGTTTCTCCAACCAAACCCTAGAAACCATTGGCCCCTCTGGTAAACCAGAAAGAAAAACTGCACACAGAGTGCACAACACAGTCTCACTTGATATGTCTTATGGGCGACTGTAGGACGCTGATGTCTGTAGTCGTGGAAGGGATTGGGGATGTTCTACTTCTACTTTTTTTTTAACATGCATCATATTTTACCATTCATATAGATCTAATAGTTATTTCATTATGTATTATTATTATTGCGCACTACAAGATACTATTCTAGCCATTCATCATTCATTCATAATTGTAGAAACAAAAAAAACATTATTCAAACACATCAAAATAAATGATTTTACCATGGTTCACACCCCCTGGGCTACGTCTACAAAGATCTTTTGTTTATTTATTATTCTTCATCAAAAGTTCAGCATTGTGCATGTTACATCAAAATGTGAATTTAGAATGCACATAATTGCAGTGTAGTGAGGCATACCAATGTCACACCAAGATCCACATCTTGCGACCTGACCCTCAGTTATACTTCATGATTCTAAAAAAAATGATAAAACCCGAGCTCCACAACTCTCAACCAAAAAATAACACTGCGACTCAAAACTCAAAAGTTATTGTTCGACATACATAATTTCAACTCTGAACCGATAAGATATCTTCCCCCAGATACCTCATACATCATCTATTTATATTACAAAATTGGGTAAAAATCCTTACATCATAGTCCAAAACCCTAATTTTAATTGCACTCAACTTATCCACATAATAAATCCTTTTCCACACGAATCCACAATTTCGTCGTGTTGCTTTTCCTTTATTCCCACTATGTTCTACTTCCTTGGTCCATTCTACCTCATTTTTTGCGTTGTATCTTGAAACTTACCCCAAAAGTTCCTGCTCCAACAATGATCGATGATCACCATGATGATTGAATTATTTCCTAGTTTAGGTAATCCAACAATTAAATCCATAGAAATATCTTTCCAAATAGCATAGGGGATCGGAATTGGTTGGAGTGTGCCCATAGCTTTGACTATTTCTCCCTTGTTGTGTTGATAGAACTCACATTTAGCCACAAAGGTGAAAACATCATGTTTCATACCATCCTAGAAAAAAGAACGTTTGACTCGTTGATAGGTTTTGGTAAACCCTAAATGCCCAGATGTGGGTGAAGCCTGAAGCTTAGAAAGAACCACACATTTAAGTTGTGACTATTTTCTAAAATACATATGGCCTTTGTATATAATCTCTTCATTGTGCAAAGACTACCCTAGATAAGCTGGAGAATTATGCTACAATTGGTGGATCATGCTAGAAATTTTGGGGTCATGTAGCCATTCCCGACAAATATCTTGGAGCCAATATGGTATAATGAAGGAGAAGGAGAAAAGGGACCTGTCTTATTCATACTTCCTGGAAAGAGAGTCAACAACTACATTTTCCTTTCCTTTCTTGTAAATGATCTCATACTCATATCCAAATAGATTGGTCACCCATTTTTTTTGTTGTAGTGATGAGATTCGTTATTACAGAAAATACTTGGGACTTTGATGATCAGTTTTAATTTGTAATCATTGTCCCAATATACAAGGATTCCAAAGATCCACAACATGCAGAATAACTAGAGTTTCCTTTTCATAAATGGATTGTCTCAAATGTATCTCTAAAAGTTATTTGATAGTGAAGGCCAAAGGCCTTCCATATTGCACGAGGATGACCCCAATTCCATTTTCAGAAGCATCGTATTCCCATACAAAAGTATTTGTGAAGTATGGAAGTGCTAGGATAGGGGTCTAGCACATAACATCTTTTAAGGCTTGGAAGTGCGAGAGGTGCTGCAATTTTTCCATAATTCCAAACAAACTTCCAATAATATCCCATTAAATCCAAAAAACCACACAAGATCTTAAGATTTTTAGGGTGAGGTCAAACTTGCATAGCTTCAATTTTCTTAGGATCTACCTGCACACATTCTTTCTGACAATATGACCCATGTACTCCACTTCAGAGGCTCCAAAGGCACATTTCTATTGTTTAAGGGAAATTTTGTTCTTAGAGAGTATATGGAGAACTTGATCCACATGGGCGATATGGGGTGTCCAAGTTTTACTATAGATGAGAATATCATCAAAGAAAACTAAGAAAAAATGACGAAAAAAAAGGATGGAAGACATTATTCATAAGAATTTATAAAGTGGAGGGAGCATTACAAAGGATAAAGGGAATTACCAAGAACTTATAGTTACCCTCATGAGTTTGAAATGTAGTCTTGGGAATGTCTTGTTCTTTCATATGGATCTAGTGGTATCCATAATGGATTTCAAGTTTGGTGATGTACTGAGCACCACTCAATTCATCCAAGAGGTCATCAATGAAAATAATAGGAAAATTTTCTTTGATTGTGAGTTTGAGGGCATGAAAACCAGGACACATGCACCAAGTACCTTCTTTCTTAAGTAGCATGACCATAAGTGAAGAATAGGGGCTAGTAATAGGATGGATAACACCTACTTCTAGAAATTTATGAACAATTTTCTCAATTTCATTCTTCTGGGAAAAGGGATGACGATAAGGATGAACATTAAGAGGAATACTTCCCAATATGAGAGGAATGGAATGATCATAGAGACCACGATAAGGGGGAAGTTCCTTGGGAGTGGTTAAAACAACTTGGTGGAGAGAGAGGATAGATTGGAGTTCATGATGCACAAAGAGTGTCTCAACAATTTAAATGGAGTGGAGTTTGGAAATAATTATAGAATGACCCTTTTTTCAGATATTTTCCATTTGATGGGAACTGAATATCTTAGGGGAGCCTATTATGATTCCTTGGAACTTATAATATTTCCCCTCCCATTGGAATTTCATGGTTAATTACTTAAAATCCATGAGAATGGGGTCGGGAGTTTGTAAACATTCATAACCAAGACAAATGTCACAACCACCCATGTCGATAGAAAGCATATGGGATTTCAGGTGATACTGACCAATTTGTAGCCACACATTTTCGCAACGTCCCCCACATTTCATGGAACCTCCATTGGAAATCATGATTTGAAAATTATTGATGACACATATGTAACAATTGAATTCTTGGGAAATGTAGTGATGAATAAAATTATGGGTGCTACCATTGTCCGCAAGGATGATGAATTTCTGATTTTTAATGTAACCAATTAACTTGAGGGTATAGGAAGAAAATAAGCTAGTGAGGGAATTAAGTGAAACCACTGGTTCAACTTCTGGTGGATCAGAGGGCATGGTCAAATCATATGGAAGTGGTATCTCATCCATAGGTGAAACAAAAAACTATTATTCAGAAACATCCTTCGTCATGGACATAAAAATATTATTTTCCTTACACTTGTGCCCAAAACAATATTTGTTATCACAATTATAACAAAGACCCTTGAGTTTCCATTTAACCATTATGGCCTTGGTTAATTTCTGGATCTTGAGGGGAGTTATAGGAGGGGAGAGATTGGTGGGTTTATGGAGAGGAAGAAAGGATGGGCTTTGTATCTGGGATGAGACAATATGTTGTGATTCCTTGGATGGATTAGTAGCTTCCAACCAAGTCAGGGGGAATGCCATGACAACATGGGAACAAATTTCATATTTTAGGCAACTAATAAAGTATTCCCCGAAGAAGGAACTTGAAATTCCCTCCATTATGAAATCCAAGTGCTCAAATGTTGTGATAAAGTCTTCCACTATCCCCGACTACTTAAACTTGGTCAAAAGGAATAAATGGTGTGTGTTAGAGTCAAAGTGGTCATAGATCTCTGCAAAAAACTGTGTCCAAGAAACATACCCTTGGCATAACTTTCTATGCCATTTCCACCATTTCCAGTGTTTTGGATCCATATGTAGGATACCATAAAAATTTTTGGCTAAATCATCAGTAATTCCATGCAAAGAGAAATAATGTTCCATTTCAGTGACCCAACCTATGGGATCTGAGCCATCAAATTTGTTCACCTCAATTTTGGGAAGGCATAGGTCTTGAGGAAGGTGGGTAGAATGAGGAACTTGGTAATGTGAAGAGTCATGGTATTCTTGATAGGATGGTTTTTCAGAAGAGGAAGGGTTAAGGGAATAACCCATCAATTGGTCAAGTGTGTCTTTGATGTGGGCACATTCGTCCTGGAGGATTTTAACATAGGAATTGATCCTGCTAGTGTTTGCATCGATATTATTGATTCCATCCTTGTTCTATATGTTGTAAACAATCAATGCATTGAGTTCTTAGGCACAGGCGGTGGCCATTTGGATAGAGGTAAAAAATGGTAAAGAAAATGGGATAGGGGGTGAATAAGGGGGGTGAGAAGGGTGGGTGGGACCACTAAGAAGAATGGTGACAAGTGTTAGGTACCATAATGATCAAGGAGAAAAGGGGAATCCAATGGGATAGGGGACAAATAAGGGTGCCGAGAAAGGGGTCGGGTCCACTAAAAAAAATTTGATGAAAAATGATAGGTACCATGGTAATGAGGGAAAAGTGAGGAATCTAATGGGATATGTCCCAAATAAGAATGTCAACGGGACCACTATACTCATTTTTTTTTTTACTCATGTGGATTTATACTCCAATTTGAAGAATATTGTAGTGTCGAAATGCCCAAATTCTCAATAGGACAAAAGCAGTGTCGAAATGCCCAAATTATAAACAAGAGAAATCATGTATGTTCTCTTTCTGTGTTGTTTGAGTCTTAGGGGTTAAGGTTTTTTGCATGGTTTCTAAATACAAGGGTTTTCCTTGTACTATATCTCTCTAATATATGTTTGGGGTCAATTAGTAATACTCGAACCAATATCTCGAGGCACCAACTAAGGAGTGTAGACCGTACCCTTAGTTGTACTACCCGATTACCTAGGTACTAGAGAGTATCTTCTCAAGTGAGGTTCTTGGTGGCACTATAACAGTAAGGAAATTGATCAGTTTATCTCCAGAGGGCTTCAAGATATCTAGGTCGATCCTTATACAGACATTGTCTAATGCACTACCACTCGAAGGGAAAGCCTTATTATGGTTTTTTGTACAAAAATATACTTCCTGAATTTACATATCTTACATACAAAATGGACATCAATCATGATGGTATGGATCCCTTCACACAAAAAATTTGATATCCTTCTCAATCCATAGAATTAAAATTTGCATGTGTTGATCATCCTATAGTCCTATGCTTATAGCCAATTGTTCTTGTTGAATCTGGTTCAAATCAGTTGATGAGGTAAAGCTAGGTGGGAAAGGAGGCTGACTTGACATTATATCAGGGTTATAGATTGACCTAGTATGCTAGATCAACATGCCAGTCAGTAGAAAACAAACAAAATTTTCAAAGAACTATATTGATTTTTAGGTCATCTTCTTGCAAGCCATTTTGAAGGGCTAAACAACCTTTTTAGGAAATAAAAAACCACAAGAAAAGAGTGTACAAAGTATGCCAAGATAAAATTTATCTCTCCAACTTAAATGAAAGAGCTTGAAGAGAGTTTTCCAATGATCTAATATGTTCACAGAGGCACACAAGTAGTCTATGTAAATACCTTGATCCATAAATGACATCCATGGATCCATATTGGAAGTCTAGTTACCAAAAAGTGCACGATATGAGAGGGAATATTCCTGTAGCATTTAGTACTAAGAGAGGAAAATAACCAAAACTTTAGCAGGCTATAAATAGCATCCTAGACCCCAAATGAAGATGAAAATTGAAAACAATGTTCAAATGGGGTCATGAATAAACCTTGTTGAGATTATATCAAACTTCCAAAGGAGTAGGTGAAAAGATGCATGAAAATAGCTAAAAATTACACCTAATTGAAAAGTGTACAAAAGGAGTAAATGGGTAATGATCAAATTACTATAACTTTATTCCAGGACTTAGAATTGAGTAAGGAAGAAGTCAATGGAAAGGCATTGGATAGAAGAATCCATACATGCACAAAACATTGCAAATGGAGTAGGAAAATTCAGAAACAAACATAAATAATATTTATGGTGCATTTAAAGGGAAGAATGGTGCATAAGTTTATAGATTTGTTAAATTATCGTGGTCTGGAAAATCCTATTGTGTGTAACTTTTTCATAGTTAAGGGTACAAACATAAAATATAATAATAATTAGAGAGACTAGAGACATGGAAGATTCTTAAAGAACTTACAACCATGAATATTATGTCATGGGTTGTATGTTAGCATGGTTAATGCAAGGAAAAAATAAAATGGGCATGAAGAAGGCAAGGAGGAAAACATGCATTTGGTAGAGGCAATAAAGAGTCTATAAATATATGTTTTGAGATATAAGGCTAATAATGAGAAGCTTATGGAAAATCAAGAGAAACAAAATGGAATCAACATCAGGTTGTTGCAAAGCTTGGAAAGAATAGAGAAGAAAGTGGATAATGAGACAAAATCAAGTAAGTAAAAGAGTCATAGATCTCATGCAAAAATGGGTGAATATAGAATTGGTGGTAGAAAACATCATCACTCACCAAGAAAAGAAGTTAAAAGAGAATAAATTATTCCAATTTTATCTCCTATCAGAAAGCATAAGAGGAGTTTTGGAGTGTATAAGTTGCAAGGAGAATTCAAGAAGATAAAACCTCCTACCTTTGATGGTGAGCACAAAAAAGATGAGGATGCAAAGTCTTGGTTATTGGGCATGAGAAAGTATTTTAAATTTCATAATTGTTCCTCATAGACATAAGGAATAATTGAAATTTACCAACTAAAGGGAAAAACATCAATGTGGTGGGACCATCTAATGCAAGTGAAACACATTGATGAAAATAAGATTAATAGGAGGCAGCTCAAAATGTATTTTCAAAAGAAATACTTGTCCAGGCATTATTATGATAAGAATATGAAGGAGTTATTTGAACTTAAGCTTGGGAGCATGACCATGGATGAGTATGAGAGAAAATTCTTAGATTTATTGAGGTATGTTTACTTTATCAAGGATGAGTAGGTCAACATTCAAAAATTCTTAAGGGTACTACCTTCATTATTCAGTGATAAGATACAATATGATGATCCCAAGAAATTGGAGGAAGAAATAAGGATAGACAAATGCCTCAATGATCAACATAGATGGAGACAATATTTCCAAAAGGCATAGGAAGACAAGAAGAAATATAATATGGAGAAGAGGAAGAAACGTTACAATTCACCATTCTTCAAGAATAATTCTCAAGGGAAACCAACTCAAAATGAACATAGAATGACAGAAACATTGGGAAAAAGGCCAAGGAAATAGCCTATTAAATGTTGGGGTTGTGAGGTAGATCACATCTACATATATTTCTCTCATAGACGTGAAAGAGTGAAGACTATGAACAATGTACAATAGGAGGGAAATGCAGAGATGGATAAAATTACGAGTGCTATCATTTTCCACAAGGATGATGAATTTTCGAATTTTAATGTAACCAATTAACTTGAGGGTATAGGGAGCAAAGAATCTAGTTAGGGAATTAAGTGAAATCACCAGTTCAACTTTTGGTGGATTAGAGGGCATGGTCAGATCAGATGGCGGTGGTATCTCATCTACAGGTGAAACAAAAACCTATTCTTCAAAAACATCCTTAGTCATGGAAATAAAAATATTATTTTCCTTACACTTGTGCCCAACAAAAAATTTGTAATTACAATTATAACAAATACCCTTGAGTTTGCGTTCAACCATTTCGGCCCTAGTTAATTTTTGGATTTTGAGGGGAGTTGTAGGAGGGGAGAGATTGGTGGGATTATGGAGAGGACGAAAGTATGGGCTATGTATCTAGGATGAGACAATATGTTGTTCTTCCTTGGATGGATGAGTTTCTTCCAACCAAGTCTGGGGGCATGCCATGAGAACATAGGAACAAATTTCATCATTTAGGCCACTAATAAAGTATTCCATGAAGAAGGCATCTGAAATTCCCTCCATTATGAAATCCAAGTGATCAAATGTTGTGATAAAGTATTCCACTATCCTCGACTACTTAAAATTGGTCAAAAGGAATAAATGGTGGGTGTTAGAGTCAAAGTGGTCATAAATATTTGCAACAAACTATGTCCAAGAAACATACCCTTGGCGTGACTTTCTACACCATTTCCACCATTTACAATGTTCGAGATCCATATGTAGGATATCATAAGAAAATTTGGATAAATCATCAGTAATTCCATGCAAAGAGAAATAATGTTCCATATGAGTGACCCAACCTATGGGATCTGAGCCATAAAATTTGTTCACCTCAATTCTGGGAAGGCATAGGTATTGAGGAAGGTGGGTAGAATGAGGACCTTGGTAATGTGAAGAGTCATGGTCTTCCTGATAGGATGGTTTTTCAGAAGAGGAAGGGTTCAGGGAATGACCCATCAATTGGTCAAGTGTTTCTTTGATGTGGGAACATTGGTCTTGGAGGATTTGAAAATAAGAATTGAGCGTGCTAATGTTGGTACTAATATTCTTGATGTCATCATTGTTCTGTAGGTTGGAAAAAATCAATTCATTGATTTCCTCGACATAGGTGGTGTCCATTTGGATAGAGGTAAAAATGGTCAAGCAAATGGGATAGGGGGTGAATAAGGGGGTCGGGAAACGTGGTTGGGACTACTAAGAATAATGGTGATAGGTGATAGGTACCATAATGATCAAGGAAAAAATGGTGATCCAATGGGATAGGGGACAAATAATGGTGCCGAGAAAGGGGCTGGGTCCACTAAAAAAAAATGGATGAAAAATGATAGGTACCACGGTAATCAGGGCGAAGAAATGAATCTAATGGGATAGGTTCCAAATAAGAATGTTGTCAGGACCACTATAAGAAATATTTTTTTACTCATGTGGAGTTATACTCCAATTTGAATAATCAGAATGCCCAAATTCTCAATAAGAAAAAAGTAGTGTCGAAATGCCAAAATTATGAACTAGAGAAATCATGTATGTTCTCTTTCTGTGTTTTTTGAGTCCTAGGGGTTAGGGTTTTTTGCAGAGTTTCCAAATACAAGGGTTTTCCCTATGCTATAGATCTCTAATATATGTGTGGGGTTGAGCATTAATTCTCAAACCAATATCTTGGGGCACCAACTAAGGAGGTATTGAGCACTCAACACATCCTAAAAAGCCTATGTTGATTTTTCACTTTTTGGGTACCACTTAATCTTTGCACTATTTGAATTCGATTTTTCTTTGAGAAATGTTTTGTATTTTATTTTTCTCTTAAATCTCATTTATATATTCAGGTTTGTATAAATTTATGAAACCCCATGAATTAAAGAGGCTTAACAATTAAAAAATGAATCAACATCCAAAACACTTCACCCGATGTGCTCAAGATTCAACACCGGAAAGAATTAAGAGGTGAAAAGGAATCACTCAAAAAACCTCAGTTGTCGAGTGTTGATATTCACCGGTATCGGCAAAAGGAATTTTTGTTTCACAACAAAGTATCACATATAGACATCACTGATAGCCAATCCCCTTAGACATCGGTAAAAGGAGAAGGGAGTAAACGTTAAAGGAGAAAGAAACGATATCACTGGTAGCCGATACCCAACACACTTGTCGGATTCAGAGAAGGCTAAATCATGACGAACATTCTGACCGCGCTAAATATTTTTCCTTGACCACCGATTCCTGAAGCATTTCGACGTTAGGATTTTTTGGGGAAGCTAATCCGAAGAAAAAAATGCGATAGCTTTATCCTCGATCACTGAACCCCAATACCTTTTCAGCATTAGCGAGCCCAGGTTTATTTTAGAATACCCAATTTGAAGAAATTCCTGACTCCAACTAATACACACATATTAAGCTACTTGTCTTCAATGCCACATGCCTTTGCCTGAATGGAGAACCATATGGTCTAGTTTTACCCAAAGTCATTCTTGGACCCCTAAGTCCAACTCACACCTCCGAGATAGTTGTGCCACATCAACACCATATGATGAAATTGATTGACGTCGAAGGTTTTTCGCACAAGGATATCAACGAAAACATCCATAACACTTCATTGATCCCTGATCTGCCCACTAAGAAAGTGACACGATGGGACATTTTAGCGCTATATACGTTTATATTTAGAGAATTTAAGGGACTAAGTAATTCCAAATGTCGCATTAGTTTCTACTTCATGTGAAAATCAAAACAACCATTTGACATTACCGATAGACCACATCACCCTCCGTGCCTCCGCCGTCAACCCACAATGAATTCAAGTTGCAGAGATTTGACGGAAAATTTGTTTGAATTCCACTCATCACCCGAATTAAATGGTTGATATGACATGTAGGTTCTTCCGAGAATTAAATTCTCTTGTGTTGTTGTAAATGAAACTATTCTGTGCGAAAAGGAGTTTTAGAGCATCCGGAGAAGCAAAACGAGCAATTCAAAAGCTACAGAGATTCCATGAGTAACAAATAACCAGGTTTAGCAAGCTTTATAGGTATTTACCAGTCTATGGATTTTTCATGCTTACACTTCATATATATATTTTATCCAATGTTTCTCTGTACGCATTTCGTAAAATATTTATTTCAATTACAAGAACAATTCAGCCAAGGAATCTGACCATTAGGCGATCACTGAGGGCGTCGAAGTTGAAGGAGCCAGATATAGGTGAAGGTTCTTCTCTAGGGGCCACAAAACAACTAGAATTTTCTCAAAGGGTAGTACCAGTCATTAATACATATATAAAGAAGGTGTTCACTCAACCTCTTACATTTGGAGACACAAAGGAAAGCAGAGGGGCCAAGGCGGTACTACCACATTGGGGAGAACTCTTCAACAAGATCAACTGAGAAGAATTCCTGGAATATGTCCCTCACAGTGACCCAGATATGAGAAAGCTCGATGATGAATTTTTTCCAAATATTCGACGATCGTACCTACACATGGTAGCAAGTAAAACTCTGGTGTTCCCTTGCATAGAAATCCTGAAGTGGCTTGTTGAACACATGGCCACACAAAAATGTCTAATTAACGATGACAATAGAGGGTGTGTCAGAGTGTTCCTTTCGTTGGAGGTCCAAAAATATTACAAACTTTGATACCCCAAGGAGTGGCTGAATACATACTTCGTTGTGAAATTCTACGAGGGCCATGACACTAGTCAGTTGATGGCCACATGGTGGAGCGAAGATAAGAAGTATACCAACCGTAGCACTGACTGGTACCAGATGTCCAACTTTAGGGAACCGTACATATACCTTATGGCTCTAATCTGTCGATTGTATGGGGAAAAGGACTGCTCCAGATTTTCGAAGGCATGGATGCCTCTAGCTTACACAGTGGCCATTTTCGGGAGCAGTTGCAATAGGGGAGCCATCATTTCCAAATAGCTAAGCATCTGCATACAACAAGCTTAGATGCTAAAATAAGGAGAGACACTATCCTTCTGCATGGATTCATACTTATTGGATTTCATGTGTGCCATAAACATCTTTGTCATCATGAACTTGAGCTGGTACATCGCATAACTCCTAGTCCACGTATAATTCGTAATTTTATCAGAGAACAGGTACAAAAAATCCTACTCCCTCATATGCGATGAATTCATCACACACATTTATTTTATTCTTTTCAAGAAATAATTCCCCACACTATCGGCTGCGGCCAAAAAGATGATATCAAAGGTCGGCCACTGGTATCTGGACGAGAGTGATAGTTACATCAGGGTTTTGTGGGGCCAGTGGGGCACCTCATATTATGCTAGTGCATGTTCCTGATTGACTAGTAGTGGGATAGATATGCTACCAGACCATCCTGTAAGGCTACAACACCACCCTGAGCAAGGATTAAAAAATGGACATTTATACCCTATGGATTCCATGTAGGCTTCTACCTAGTGAAGGACACCACTCAAGCCAAGAAAGAGGGACTGAGCCAATTGGAGTTTAGATTCCAGAATGGTCGATTCTGCAAGCACGAACCTAACGATATGGTATCCTACTGGCCATACACCCATGACAAATTCAAGGATGAGGTATTCACAGAAAATTCCCAGGATAGGGACGAAATGGTAGAAAGGATGGTTGACCCCAAAATGACCAGGTTCAAATCCATAATCCTCGATGAATAAGAGATGATCCTATAAAAATCATCTCAAGGGGCCCTTAGGGCCCAAGAAGAAATGATAGTGACCGAAGCAGCAAAAGCCCCCTTGGTAGCCTCGATGCAATATATAGGTTTCCATATGACTCAGGGCACACGGGAGAGGGGCTTCCTCATGTCAGAATAGGAGCAATGAGTAATTGATCAGCTGCAAGATGAACTAAACCTCTCACGAGCGAGAGGATCCCCTGTCAATAACCCATACAGAATCAAGGTGGGCCCAAGCAGCCCTGAATTCATAGACATTGATGAAATTACCCGGTTATATTACCTTGAATTTACAATGCCACCAGCCTGATCATCGACAGGTGTTTTGACTCATCCAAAGATAGTTGGAATATCAGGTACAACAAGTGCACAAAACCCCCTAACCGAATTGATAAAAATCTATGACGATGATGAAATCCTAGAGGTATCCCTTGTGACCCATGTACATATCGAAGAGCAAAAGGAGCCAGAGAAGACATCTTCCTCAGTTCCTGATGCTAAAATTGAAGGGCTTCCATAAAACTAACAAGAGGTCGAGAGTGTCTTAGATACTGATCTGCCCAATGCACCAGAGATCCAAGCGGATAGTCCAAAGGATGAGTCAGATTCGAGTGAGAAAAAGGAAGAAGCTCCACATTAGGAAATTGACATCGCAACTGTTATCACTGAAATTTCGTCCGCACATGGTTACAAGAACTCAGCATCGTCAAACAGTAATGAAGCCATTAATGTCCCTGAATTAATATCACAGCATTCAAAAAAGGTAAAAAACTATAGAAAGTAGTGAAAAATTGAAGAGCGCTTTACAGAAGTTGGGCGCGCGTGCACATGCGCGGAATAGGAATGTAGAAAGCATGCATACGCGCACGATGCGTGCCTGTTAGCGCAAAAAGCCGCACCCTGCTAAACGATGCATTTATGAATATGGTCGGCCTCCCAACCACTTATGGTTCAGCTCCCAAGCTGATTTGACCTCCAAATCTGGGCTGGTCAAAGACCTAATAATGCCCTAAATGGCCTCTTTTCACACTACAAAGAAGTTACACAAAAGCCCAAAGCAATGCTATAAAAATCCATGAATGCACCTCATTTTCTCAAGGAATTCTAAGTAATGTTATGCTGCCTATATTGTTTTAAGGACTCCATCCTTGACAAGAGCACATTGGCATTATTACATTGGGCAATCCATCTCACCATTGAGTGGATTTACAAAGAGTTCTTTCATCACCATTTTCATTTTCTTTGTTTGTAAGAAGAGCTACTAGTGAGGGTCCAAGAGCCTTCCCTTGGAGGAAGAAGGGACTCATAGTCCCCTTTCTTCTTGGTGCTTTGTTTTCATCAATAGATCAAGCCTCAAACATTGGTGACATGGGTCTTTTTTTTCTTGTTATCTCTATGTCCCTATGCTTATGATTTTAGTTTTTATTAGTTTAATTCTTAATTATAGTTTTGTTTCTCTTTCTCTAACTCGTTCCTCTACAGTTGTCCTGCTCAGCAGACCCAACTGAGCTTGCAAGCACCTCTTATTTGCTCACCAAGGTGACGAAAGAGGGGCAACAGATTGGCGACTCCACTGGGGAAAGGCATCAATTTCCTACCTCATTTGGGTTTATTTTTCTCTTCTTTTAGTTTGCTTAACTTGCAAGTGCACCAACCGGCCTAAGATGACCTGCTAACCATCCAATTCAAGGGAGAATTGAGAGAAATCCATCCAGATTTTTCTTTCTCGACCGCTTGTCACCAGTGCACGGGTATTCGACCCCACAACCGTGCATCGTGTGCACATGCGCTTAAGTGACAGCCTTTCTCTTCGCGCATGTTCTTAAGTCACAGCCTTTCTCTGCGCGCATGCGCTTTCTGACTCATGTCTGTTCGCGCGCCTGCGCTTTATGCGCCTCTGTCTTCACTAGGGGCCGTTCATTTGAGCAAAATTTCACATTGTAAGTTGTTGGGATGTGGGGAAGGCCATTTGATTTCTTAAAAATGATGTTAAGCATGTTTTAAAGCAGCACCACACTTAGTCCCCTCATCATATAAAGGGGTTAGTCAAACACACATAGGCACTTAGGAGGATAAAATCAATTTCCCTTCTTTGCTTTTTTCCACATGGATGGCTTGTTGTGACTTATAATATAAGGTGGAAATCATTTTTAATCAGATTTAACTCACATTGGGACTAGAAGTTGAGTTACAATCGCTTAGTATGCTCTTCTCTCGCACCTTCAAGCGATCTTGAGAATCAGAAAAAGAGTGCGAAACAATTTCACCTCCCTTAACAAAGTTTAAAACCTTTAGGAGAGGACAACGACCCTTCTTGGGACCCCTCTTAGTTTTCTTTTTCAAACACATCTTAATATTGTAACGGGCCCATACATGCCCACATGCTACAAAGATATGATAGTGTTTGAATTTTTTCTTTCTTAGATCAAAACACTAGGGAAGTTTAAAGGTTTGTAGCGGGCCCATACATGCCCACATGTTCAATCTAGGATAGTTTCAAGTTTTTCTTAGATTACATCACCATAGGTAGTTAAAAGGATAGTAACGGACCCACATGTCCACATGCTATCTTCCTAGGGATTTTGAATTATGCAAGGTTGTACCAAAGGCACTTAGTTAATTATATAATCAAACTCTTTTAAGGACTAAGCGAAGTCCACATGCAGCAAGGTGATATCTAATTCACTAAAAGTTGGCACACTTTCACTCACACACAAAAGTCACTTATCACTCACATAGCTTCTTCTCGAAACGTGGAGGTCAAAGTAAGTTTCCTCCAAAGGGATTCTGAAAATACCCCATCTTTTCTTGACGAGACTATCCACTCCCATTTTTAATCAACGAGGTTGGTTTGCATCCCCAACCTCCCAAAAACTACATCTAAAAACTTTCTAAAAACTCACTAAGTTTTCCTCCAGAGGAGGTGCCAAAAGAATTTTTTTAGTCTAGGTAGGATTTCGGGGATAGGCATCCAAATAACTCCCCATTATCTGGTTCTCACATTGTCAAAACATAGAGGTTGTCAAATAGGGAATTGAAAAATCCTCCAAGTCAAGTGTTCCAATCACCATAAGGCAGGGAGATACCCGTGAAGGGTTGAAGCCTGAGGTCTGTTTGTTCTATGCATCCCCCCTTGAGGCACCCACCTCTTGGACGGGATCCAGCCTGTGACCCATTTCTTAGGCCGAAAATCTAAATGTCGCTCTTTGAATGAGGTACCTAGTGACCAACTTTAGGACATCTACCTAGGTGGAAATTGTGGGCTGCAATTGCACCTTGATTGGATTTTGTGTGGCTATTGGGAAATATCTCCATCTCTTTCGGGATATGCCCCCTTTACCCCTCATTATAACCAATTATTTCATCCTTCACTAGTTTCTCTTTCGGTGACTTCAGACCCCACTGTTGAGTATTATTGGAAGGTCCAGTGCTATTTGAGAGTAAGGACGTTACGTCTTCTAGGACACAAGCATTTTCTTTCTTGTGATTCCCCCACGTGGACAAACCCCACTTACCCACATATATGCTTCTTTATCATTTTATGTATGATACACATCTGATTACAATGTGATTTGGATATATATATTGTGTCAACATTCAATGCAAAGGCTCTTGTTTCTATATTATTCTCACCTCTTTTTGCACACATTCACACAGTTAGTATGACATCATAGGGGAACCACAGAACCCCTGTCATTCATGACGCTTGCTCAATATCCCTCCTATATTAGGGGGATTATTTGGTCGTGCCCGCTCATCGACACCTCCTTCACACACTCCTGTAAGTGCTACTATCTTAGGATCAGCTTTGCTTGGTTCTACATTACTTGGGTCTACTTCCCAAGGTCATCCGTTCACTCGCTCTCCTTTACACGGAAGCAAGGGAACCACTTCCTCTCAAGGAGGGAGCACCAACCCGCCTAGCCCCCATCAAGGGTCAGGCTGACAACACACTATGGTTGGAGATAATCCTCCCCCCCACTACAGATGCCATATTTGGCCTCTCTCAACATACTGGATCTCACCAAACTCACCAATGATCCTATATTGCATGACCCCACATGGCCTGCAATGCCAACAAAACTCCCTTCAGACATACCAAAGTTTGAAGGAAAGGCAGGCGATGACCCTGCCAACCATGTCATGACCTTTCACCCATGGTGCTCCTCCAACAGCATTATGGATGATTCCATCAGACTGCGATTATTTCAACGCACACTCACCGGCCCATTGGCCAAATGGTATGTCGAAGAAAAATCAGGGTCCCACACGACCTTTGAGTCATTGGCCAAATCATTCTTGACCTTCTTCCAATTACCCATCTTCCATGACAATGGTCTAGAACTACTGTCTAACTTCAAACAAACCTCAGCCACACACATCGTTGACCATATTCACGATTGGCGTAGGCGACGTAGTTTGTGTAAAGCAGAAACCACCAAGCAACAATGTCTCGACTGGTTTCTTAGATCACTTGTCTCTCTCCTTGGAAAGGACGTAGCTTCCATGTTCCCTCAATCCAAAGAAGAAGCCATCAGTAAGGCCCAACAGTATGACCTCATTTATGCACAGTCAGGGTACTTATACATGGTACTTCCTGATCTTCCAAAACCTGTGCCATTTGGCCAAGACAAACCGGGGATGTCTCACTCAGAAGATGGACTAATAGGTGCCACCACACACCATGGCCCACAACCCCAACCACCACCGATGTATGGAACACCTCAATACCCGTTGGCATATGGGGGCACTCCTTATTACCCCCCACCCCCTTATCAACAACCATACCCTGTTGCTATACCTCCACCCATCAGTGGACCACCACCGGCACCTCCCATACATCCACCTATTCCCACAAACAGTGGTACTCCCTCAACATCATCTTATAGTACTAGTGAAAGCACTATGCCTTCCTATGTAACTTATGGATCAGTACCACCAAAAAATCCATACTTCCCATTTCCTGGTCCTCCACAACCCATGGCTCCCCCACATCCACATGAGGGGGTAAATTTTGTTCAACCTTCTGCTGCTCAACAATACCAAAGTTTTGAACAGTTGAATACAGCCAACCCAACTCATCCATTGAACAATGCCAAGAAGAAAGGACGGAACAAGAATAACAACAACCCAGGTCAAGGCAGGAATCAACCCCCACAACACCAACCACCTGGGGGCAACCAGAACCAAGGGAACCAAAACCCCCAAGGGGGCAATAATAACAAACGCCAAGGGTGACATAATGTTAAAACCATATTCCCTTGTGCCCTTTGTGGTGAGTTCGGTCATTACACTCACCATTGCCCCCAGATCATTGATTTCAAATGGCTGAAAGACTCTGGTAGTCTTCCCCATTCTTATGCACAACCTGCCCCCCAACAAGCACCACAACAATACGTGCAACAACCCCCTCCCGCCGTGCTGCAAAATCCTATTCCACATCAAGGTGTGATAAACACCCAACATGACACACAACATCCCCCACCTCAAGTGGGACAATAACACAACCCCAACAATCCAGCAGAGCGTACAATTCTCCTCACCAGTGAGGAAGAAATCCTTCTGCAAACCCATAATCGTCAGTCTCATACCCCCACTGAGTCTATTCCCATCTCTCCAGAGACAAACCCTACACCGAAGGGACCCCCATTGGTGATCCCTCGTCCTTCCACCAAACCAACACTACGCATCCCTCGCATCCCCTTGCACATGAATGTCCACAACCCACAGGCTAGGGCAGCTCATAACTATAGCTTGGTAGATGACTTAGCACAATCCTCGGCTGCCATGTCAGTTTTGGAAGTCCTCCAGACTTGTCCTACGTAGCGGAAATCACTACTTTCCTCCTTGGGGGTAGTCGACCCTGCAAATACTCGACTCAACACCTTTGATTTTGACAGTGGAGAACCTCATCTTCCCGCCTTGATCGCTTTTCAAATACCAGTAAAAATACGGAACATCACAGTTCATCGGTGTATCATCGTTGAAGGTGCATCTACATGCATCATGTCCAAAACCGTATGGCAGAAACTGGGTTCCCTGGAACTCATACCCTCTGCCATCACATTGCGAGCTTATGACAGACGACCATCCTCTCCTGAAGGGCTCTTCCAAAATTTCCCCGTTGAACTCGGGGGCAAGACTATTCTCATTGATATCAAAGTTATCAATGCCCCGCTCGATTATAATATCCTGTTCGGTTGTAGCTACATGTACGCTATGAAGGTAGTGGCATATTCTATCTTTCGGACAATGATGTTCCCCCACAATGGGAAGATCGTGACCATCGACCAAGTCTCACATTATGAGCCTAACCCATCTGCCAACCTCGATAACATTCTTCCTCTCATCCACACCAACCAAGACGCATACCCACTCATTGAGATGGGTCCTAGGATTTTCAAAGATCCATCCTTGTTAGGGATGTACAATGGATCACCACCACTCCTTCATCCTACTAATCAGCTATGTGTCGTATCATCTAACGAGGATGGTCTTCCTCCCCAGGAGGCTTCAGTCATTCCTGACGTCCCAATAGTCGCAGAACCACTCCCACTAGAGCCTCCCACACACTCGTCGACCCCAACAGTCCACGAATCCACATCCCCTCAAGAGCATAGTCCCATTTGGGAAATAGTCCCCCAACCCCTCACCCAAATTCCCTTCCTTTACCATCCACCAGGTATCGAAGCTTTTCAGGTAGCCGTAATGCTCACACTACCGAATATGGTGTTAGCAATCCTAGTTTTGTATTTACACCCACCAGAGATGGTCCCTCAACCATCCCTTCCCCCATAGGAAGGACTTCCCATGACGATTCCCGTCCTTACCCCCACCACCCCCCCACTCACTAACCTCCCGGCTACATCTGGGGGTAGGATAAAGAAGAAAGAGCCCACTACTCCACTTCCTCCACACATCCCACCACCTTGCGCACTATGTGAGAAAGAGGGCCACCAAACCAACAATTATCCATCACTACCTGAATTACGAAATTTGATCCCCCTTAATCAAACTCCCATAACACCCGCCACTACTGCTATTCCCACCACTACCATCCACCCTTACAGTAGTAAAGGGTTGAGGACCAAATATGCTTGTGCTATATGTTCAGAGTATGGCCATTACACCCATCATTGCCCAGCACTGCAACGTTTTCGGCAGACATTAGCGGCTGTATGCCAGAACTTCCAGAACAACCCACGCCCTTCTACGTCCTCTTCCACAAATATCACTGACATTTTCTATGTCACCACTTTCGTCAATGAACGTATGAGATTACCTTGCTCTCTCTGCGATTCATTAGCTCATTTTACATACCAATGTCCTATGATCCTTGAATACAGGCAACATCAATTGGCCCTGCTTCATCGACCCGCAGAGGTAATAATTGACATTACCTCGTCACTGGAGGATCTTCATGTCATTTCTCCTGAGCCCAAGGCACTCCCAACACCTCCATGGTTCTTAGATGACGTCTCTGAGGATTTACCCTGCAACCCCTCCAATTATCCTACTCATTCCCCTATGGACACTCTCCACCCAACCACCACGGGTACCCCTCAGTACTTCAATATATGGTTTATGTCAAGTGAACCCTCCCCATATCCTAGCATAGTTCCCCCTACTTCTTCATCAGGGGGAAACCACACTGTCACCGAGATCACTCCTCATGACCCCTTGTATTCCCGGCATTTCCAATGCGACGAGGAAATAATCGAAGAGCTAAACCACCCAGACTCTCCCTGGGATGTGCTACATCACCGCGCACTCTTCTCTCCACAGGAAGCCCCCATGCCTCCTAACGCCATTTACATAATCGAAACCAAAGAGTTTATCCCATCCGGGCCTATCGATTGGTTCAACAATCCCATTCCTACCCCTGATGTGTTTGAAGAAGGCAACATGGCCAACATTTCCACCACCATCAAAATTGACATTTCCATTACAAATGGCATTGTCGAAGAAATCATCATTGGAGCTGCTTGCGCTCCTCAGGAAATTGATGCATATAAAGCCCTCTTCCAGGAATATAGGGATATTTTTTCCTTGTCATACACAGAAACGCTTGGCCTCGATCCCTCCATTGTCAAACATCGCATCGACACTTGTCCTGACATCACTCCAGTTCGCCAAAAAAAGCGACCACTACACCCATCCAAAGCCGCAGCTATCAAAGCTGAAATTGACAAATTACGCACGGTCGGTTTTATTTACCCCATCACTTACACGTCATGGGTTTCCAACCATGTACCTGTCGACAAAAAACAAGGCACTATCCACGTTTGCACAGAATTTCGCGATCTCAATAACGCATGTCCAAAAGACAACTTTCCAACACCTTTCATCGATCAGATTATCGACGATTGCACCGGCCATGAGGCTCTCTCCTTTATGGACGGATTCTCTGGCTATAACCAAATCCAAATCCACCCAGCTAATCAGTATAAAACTGCATTCACTACCCCATGGGATACCTTTGCATATCGTGTCATGCCTTTCGGCTTAAAAAATGCTGGCGCAACTTTCAAGCGGGCGATGACATACATCTTCCACGATCTGGCTAAAATCATCCTCTCCTACTTGGACGACCTCACAGCTCTATCCAAGAAACGCACCCATCATCTCGATGATTTACGAATCATCTTTCAACGGTGTCGTCAGTACAACATCCGCTTGAATCCTCTCAAGTGTGTGTTCTGTGTCACCGCCAGGCGCCTCCTCGATTTTATTGTTTCCCAAAGTGGTATTACCGTGGACCCCCTCAAAGTCCAAGCTATCACCGAAATTCCACCTCCCCGAAATTTATGACAACTTCAGAGTCTTCAGGGAAAAGCTAACTTTCTTAGACGCTTTGTCCCAGATTACGCCATACGTGCACATGGATTCCTTCGCTTACTACATCACGACATCCCATTTCACTGGGACGACCACGCCCAACAGTCATTTGACGATCTTAAAGAAACTCTTTCAAATTCCACTTTAATTAGTGCACCTGACTATAATCGCGACTACATCCTCTACATATCAGCATTAGCTGTATCAGTAGCTGGCGTCCTCGTCCAGCTCGGAGATGACAATCGGGAACACGTCATTTATTATGTTAGTAAGAACCTCTCAGGACCACCCTTGAAGTATAAATACAAAGAGAAACTTGTTTTGCAGTTGTCCTAACAGTCCATAAACTGCACCATTACATTCTACTTCGCACCACAAAGGTCGTCACGGATTCCAACCCTATGCAGTACTTGCTCAGCAGTCGGCAATTTAATGACAAATTCCCTCGATGGATCGTTATCCTTCAGGAGTACGACCTCAAGTTCTCAACACCTAAGAGTAAGAAGGCCCTCGTTCTCGCCAAACTTGTCACGACCCTCCCCTCTGACACCCCCAGTGCCCCTGTCAATACCGACTTTCCCGAAAAACATATCTTTTACATTACTTCAGATGATCCTTAGTATGGAAACCTTCTCTTCTACCTCCAAACTCAAAAGTTTGGTAACCACCTTTCACGAGATGATCATCGACGTATTCACCATCAAGCTCCCCGCTACCTTCTCATCGAAGACATCCTCTATCGGCGAGGCGTCGACACCATTCTTTGTCGATGCCTGAATATTGATGAGGCCAACAAAGTCTTAAACGACTGCCACAATGGCGCATGTGGGGGCCATCTTTCGGGTATATCCACTACTCAAAATATTATCCGAGATGATTACTTTTGGCCTACCTTGTTTGACGATTGCATTCATGCCGTGAAACGATGTGAGCAATGTCAGCTCTACGCCAACAAAGCCCGAGCCCCCCCCCGCTCTTCTTCACCCTGTCATTACTACCGGCCCTTTTTGTAAATGGGGCATCGACTTTATGACTTGTAATACCCCCTCCAACAATGGCCACAAATACATCATGGTTGCCATTTATTACTTCACCAAATGGGCCAAAGCTATGCCCACTTTCAACAACACCGCTGACACTGTAGTGCGTTTTTTCTTTAACCACATCATATCCCGCTTTGGAGTACCCCTCCAACTCATTTCTTACCATGGGAAACACTTCGAGAATGAGATCTTCGTCGAACTCTCATCTCGGTAAGGCTTCTCTCATGAGTTTGCCTCACCATATTACCCTCATTCAAATGGACAGGTTGAGGCAGTTAACAAAGTCCTCAAGACCATGTTACAACGCACAGTTAATAAACATAAAACCAATTGGCATCATATGTTATTTTCTGGGCTATGGGATTATCGAACGGCTGTGAAAACCGCTACCGGTTTCACACCATTCCATTTAGTCCATGGGGTCGAGGAAACTCTTCCCATCGAGTGCGAAATACCCACCTTATGCACCGCAATTGAGCTATTACCTGACACTGCTCCAATGGAGCAGCGCTTGCTGAGCTTGGAGTCTCTGTATGAAGATCGTCGATCTTCCTTATAGAACAACGAGGTAGCTAAAAAACAATCCAAGGCTACCTTTGATCGCCATGTCAACCTTCGGTCATTCCGCAAAGGTGACCTCATCCTGGCTTATGATATCGCTCATAATACCTTTGGCCACGAAAAATTTGAATCACTTTGGCATGGCCCTTACATTATCCAACATTACCTTACCAAAGGCACATACATCTTGGCCTCCCCTGAAGGCCTCTCTCTCAAGGAACCCATCAATGGGTTGTATCTCAAGAAATTTTATGCTTAAAAGTAGTCATTCTACTTTAGGTTATTTCTTTTTCTAGCGTTTTTAATCTTTTTTCTCATCCCCTCTCGTCTAAACTATCCTTTGTGCTATTGATAGATGCTTCCTCCACCAGCCTACCACATTGGTTACGCCGACGGTGCCAGCCGTTGGACACAAAATATCGCTTCGGTCGCTTGGGCTCTCTACACCCCCTCAAATGAAATGCTCCATTCAAGCGGCATATGTTTGGAGTCAGCAACCAACAACCAAGCCGAATACACCACTGTCATTGGCCTTCTAGCCGACGCCCAACATCATTATATTCATCACCTTAGCATCTTTCTTGACTCTCAACTAGTCATTCTCCAGCTCAACAATGTGTACCGCATCCGTGATCCTTGTCTCTTTCACAAATACCTACAGGTTAGGATTTTATCTCGACATTTTGATTCCATTACATTTACACATATTCCATGACAATTGAATCAAATAACAGATCACATAGCTAACATGGTGTTAGATTGGCATATATCACATCAAGCTACACATACATAACCATATCACAAAAACCTGTCACAGCATATATATAGAATGGATGTACTCAACAAAAACATCAGAAAACAACATGTAGACAACATCAAGATCTCAAATATGTATACTCATGTATATATAAAGGCCCATCAAGCCATCCAAATGTTTACATAACAAAAATACATGTATCCACAGGCCAATGCAGCACCTCGGTACAAAAATGGGCTCACCAGACTATATACAACAAAAATATATACATCATGCACCACTCATGGTGCCTCTATTGCCCCACCACCTGCTCCTCCCTCAGGCGGTGGCGGCCAACCAACACCTGCCCCAGGCGGTGGTAGTCCACCCACGGGACCCTCCTGCCCCGGCGGCAGGCATCCACTCGTCATAGCAGCAAGCACTACTGCTCGTCACACTATGGCCCACCATGGTGGCAGTACCCCCACACACTGCTCCAGGAAACCCTCATCCTGGATGCGCGTCCACATGCCCTCAGGTACATCCCGTAAAACCGTCTCTAGCCGACGGCGTATATCATCAAAATCTACTTCAGCCGCCGTCGGAGGAGCCTGTGATGGCCCCGCACCAGGGTCATCGAACCAGCGCCTCCTAGTTGCCCGCTCTGGCTCAACTGGTCACCCCGCAGCATCCTCCCACTAACGTCTCTCTCCATGTGGTAGTCTCTCCAGATTTCGATGAGCCGGCGCTCTCCGCATCTCCACCTCGCGCCCGCGAGGTGCCACATCTACACATACAAAAAACCAATAGATAGTATCAGCATCTATATCATATACATATGGACTGCTATNTACTAAACATACCTCGATGGTCAAACACCTCCCCTGGAGGTAGCACCATGTCTGGGTCACCCTGGAAGTCCACCTCAGCATAGGGGTACTGAAGTATCACCTGCGGCATCTATCACCATACCTGTGTCGCCTCTGTCGAAAATAAGTGGCCACCTTCTCCACCACCATGATGAAGCAAAACTGTAGACCACCACCTTAATCGCAGCTCTCACACCCCCGACATCTCCAGAAGAATCCTCGGGCGCAACATTGGCACCCTCTCTAAAAAACCAGGCCACTAGGATGGACCTGAAACCAAACTCCCCGACATCAGTAGACCGACAATGGTCCAAATGGACCACCATCCTAGCATGTAGCGTCAGCCCCCAAGTGAAATGCTCATCGGCCAACACTCTCTCCAGCACTAGAAGCTGGCCACCACTAATCCGCTAGGTCGCCAGTGACCCGTATACTCATGCTATCATCGTTTCTATACAACGATGCGCTAGGGAATCTATTGCCGAAATTCTCACCACCGTCCCGGACATAAATTGCTGACCTGAACAATATCTCCGACCAACATCAGTGAGCAAAGTAGTCCTAGGAAACACCGGCTCCACCAGAAGGGGCGTTCCCTGAAAGGGGAGCCCAGTCAAGAAATATATATCCTCCACCGTAGTGAAGGGAATCTACTCTCCTCGTACGAGGAAGTAGTACAGCTCCGGACTCCACGTCTGGATCAGGAAATGTAATAAATACTCCTGTGCCCATATCAACGGGTACTCAAAGAACTTTAGCAACCCATAGGTTGCCAAATTTGCATGCACTCCGGGCCCCTCAATGGCCACGACGTCTCGCAACTGGGCCCAGTCTTACTCTCGCCACCGCACTGGCATCGTCACCACCATCCACCTGTAGACAACACAGAGCCCTATGTCAGCTCATACAACCATCAATAGTATCAAAAAGACTCATTTTTTACACTTCAACCTTGCCTCCTAGGCGCGGTTGTTGTTACCCACAGGTGCGCACACATGCGCGCCTGTTCATTACACAGGCGTGCATCAGTGCACACATGTTCATTACATAGGTGTGCATCAGTGCGCACCTATTTACTTCACAGGCGTGCCCCTACGCGTTCATGTTCACCATATAGACGTGCACAAGTGCGCGCCTTTCAAACCCACAGCCGCGCATGGGTGCGCGCCTGTTCAACTCACAGGCGCGCCCTTCGGGTGCGCCTTAAATTCCCTCTATCGCACCCCCATGCGCGTGTATTCGTTGTACAGTCACACACGTATGCGCGCCTATCACCAGATCGCCCATGCATGTGGGACCCATACCCCCTAAATACCTCTGTATGGCCCTCCGTACAGCCCCTGCGCAAAAATTGAAAACCTATTTCTATGCAGGATGATCAGACCACTAACCTGACACTCGCAGATCCTTAATCAGCTGCCTCGTCCTCCCCGAATCTCCCAATCTCCTCTGAAAACTGCTCGTCCAGACACTATTGTAGCAGGTACAAATGAGGTGGAAATGTGGGCCCTATAGCTATATATAGGCCTTTTGCCAAACTTCCACTCACCATTCTGGGAGCTCACAGTGTCCGTTTTTCAATCCATCTTCAGCCATGGGATCAACATCCCGTCACCTACATCACAGCAGTGCCTGGGTCTCTTTTCATCCTGAGCCCCCGGGACGCCCTTTTTTTCATCCCATGGTCAGGTACGCATGCGCATAGTCACACTTGTCAAATACATGCTCATATCTTTGATTCTCTTCAGATATTGTTCACTTTGGGTATTTGGTTTTCATGTGTGCAGGTATTTGATCATCATCCATCGACACAACCCCTTCAGGTATATACTCAGCACTGGCATGTAGTCTTTCCCGCTATATCACATTTACATTTCCAGTCACACCCTTTGATATTGGCCTCTAGGATCCCCATTCCCGGCTCTGCAGTACCCACGCCTCCATTTGCATCTTCGGTACTGTTACCCGGTAGCATTCTTACCCACATGAGTTGTCTCATTCATAGCACCTTTTGCCACTTTTTGACACTCATGCTGTTTTCATTAACCTTTAGGAATGGGAGTCCCGATAGTCTTTCATCATGTCGTGAATCAGCCACATACTCCTTCTCCTCATTTTTCTAGCTTTCCCACATGGACTCCCAGATTATCTCTTTACAGTTCTATTTTTTTTACCTGCACCTCTGCAGTATCATGAACCCTCCATTTCATCCACAATCATTTTGCCCATCTGCGAACCTACCTTCATTTCACCTACCTCATATGGAAACTCACCACTGGGGCCCCCACCCTTCATCGGTCTTCCAAGCACATTATGCACTACGTGGGCCACCCATATCACACTGGGGCACCCGTTTCTGTATTTGTACATTTCTCCCCAAATTATTCGTTATTTATTGTACAAATGCCTTTATTTCCAGTCATTACATTCTCTTTTTGTCGTCACCTTTGGCAACTTGCTTCCTTCCTTTTGGCCACATGCAACCCATGTCACCCTCGGTTCAAGCATTACTTATCATCTACCATTGTCGGCATCGTCCATATCTTCAGAGAACCCCACACGTCACTTACCTCTACCCTCTGAATTTGTTCACCTTGTCCCGCCTCTAGCACAACTTATCACCAGTCTTGTCGTCCCCCTGACACTCGACCTCGTTACACAGTTGCGACCACTTTTTATCTCATACATCCTCCAACCAAGGGAAATCTTGAGTCTTCCCACTTCTTGACTTCGTCCATGTACCTCTGCCACTTCCTCACCTCCGTAGATTTCACGAAGCCCTTTGCTTCTGGGAGTCGTGTCCCCTTTTGTCGACATCAACACCATTTTCTGGAAGGGCGGCAGTATCTTGATTCCCATTCTCCACTCAATGAGAGATCTCGGATGGCACAGGGTGAAACACCATTGCTCCCTGCTGTCGTTTACCCCCGTAACATTCGACGCCAAAACTTTCTCATGTTACGGTGGATCTTACTTTGCGACTATTGCAGTTAGTTCTTTTATTCGTCGAAGACCTCTGAACTTGGCAAGGCTATCAATGCCCACATCATTGTTGTTTCTTCTTACCATGATCAATGCCTACTATTCAGAGCATGTTCATTTGCAAAATTGTCTTCTGCCTCTATCACGACCTCCCCCGAGGGCGCTGCAGTTGTCTACACCAACACTTCAGTCATCTTTTTTCCAGACTTACATGACACGAGCATGGGGCATGCCCTCCTTGTTTGTACACAGTTTTCTATTTTATTCACCTCATGGAATATCGGGTCCTACCAGTTCCTCTTTTCTCCAACGGATCACTCTGAATGATCCCACTATTTCTTTATCTTACAACAACATTCCCAATAGAAGAAACATTGATGGATTTTGGCTATACGTATGCTCCTAACCTCATCCATCAGGGGGCATCTGTTATCACTGAAATTTCATCCGCACATGGTTACAAGAACTCAGCATTGTCAAATACTAATGAAGCCATTCATGGCTCTGAATTAATATCATAGCATTCAAAAAAGGTCAAAAACTATACAAAGTAGTGAAAAATTGAAGAGCCCTTTACAGAAGTTGGCGCGTGTGCATGTGCGCGGAACAAGAACGTAGAAAGCGCGCATACGCGCATGATGCGCGCCTGTTAGCGCAAAAATCCGCGCACTTGCTATACGACGCATTTAAGAATATGGTCGGCCTCCCAACCACTTATGGTTCATCTCCCAAGCTGATTTGGCCTCCAAATCTGGGCTGGATCTGAATGGTGGGCTGGTCAAAGACTTAATAATGCCCTAAATGGCCTCTTTTCACACTACAAAGCAGTTACACAAAAGCCCAAAGCAATGCTATAAAAAGCCATGAATGCACCTCATTTTCTCAAGGAATTCTCAGTAATGTTATGTTGCCTATATTGTTTTAAGGACTCCATCCTTGACAAGAGCACATTGGCATCATTACATTGGGCAATCCATCTCACCATTGAGTGGATTTGCAAAGAGTCCTTTCATCACCATTTTCATTTTATTTGTTTGTAAGAAGAGCTACTAGTGAGGGTCCAAGAGCCTTCCCTTGGAGGAAGAAGGGAATCATAGTCCCCTTTCTTCTTGGTGCTTTGTTTTCATCAATAGATCAAGCCTCAAACATTAGTGACATGGGTCTTTTTGTTCTTGTTATCTCTATGTCCCTATGCTTATGATTTTAGTTTTTATTAGTTTAATTCTTAATTACAGTTTTGTTTTTCTTTCTCTAACTCTTTCCTCTACAGCTGTCTTGCTCAGCAGACCCAACTGAGCTTGCAATCACCTCTTATTTTCTCACCAAGGTGACAAAAGAGGCGAAACAGCAATGGCCGAGGATCAAGTAAGTATCGATCCTACCCCCGATACCTCAATTTAAATCAATACTAAACTTCTTGATGAGAAATAGACAAAAGTTGTGCCTTCAGAACATAGGAAGGAAGTTCAAGAACCTGATCTTGAACAAGTATATACCATCGGGACTCTGGGGTATACGCTCACTTGGGGAGATCAACAAATCCCTGAACCCATGGATGAAGTAGCCGACATACATTCCATATCTTATGACTAGAAAAGGAATGATATCATCCAGAGAACCACAAAGAAGAGGAGGATCACTTTAGATCGCTCCATCCTCATCACTACAGAGGAAAATATGATCAACACAGAGCATGATAAGACATCCAAACTTATCAACGCAGGGATGGAAATCATAGATGCCACCCTGGACAAATATAGAAGATATGAAGAGAAGGTCATTGTTTCCCTAAAGGAATTGAAACATTTGTGCCACTTGGTGAAATACTATTAGGACACCACAAAGGCCGCAGTGTTCCTAAGGAGAAAATTCCAAGAGGCCTACAACAAATTTACAGATGAGCGAAACCTATTCACTGCAAGGATAGTTGAGCTTTAGGGAGACACTGTCATGGCATTTGCGATGTGAAAATATATGGAGAGGTGGTACGAGAAAGAAAAAAAATATGTAGAGAGGGTAGACTATATCAGTGCAGTCCAACAGAGCCAAGATACAGAAGAGCATGGCATTCGGGTGTTAAAAGAGAGAAACCTTGATCGCATAAATAAATTGACCGAGTATTGGGAAGAATGGCTCAGGAACCTCATCGGGAAATCCAAGAAAAATGGGCCAAGTGCGAGAAAATATAGATCAAGATCAACTAGGTAATGAAATACATCGGCCTCCCCAAGTTTGGTACACCCAATGAATTTTTAGACTTGCGCGACATAGTTTAGATTCACACCGAAAAAAACTCATCCTGGGTCAGGGAAATAATAAAGGTAACAGATATGGTGCAAGTTCATGTGTGATAGTTCATGGAGCACTCGATGAAACCACGGGTTATGTTGCAGCAGTTGAGTGCCACAATAGCCAAGTATCAGGCACATGCAGTAGAGATAAGAGAGATTCACTCAGCCCCAATGGAACAACATAGATTCTCGTATGCAAACACATGCGAGGATATATTCATCAAGTGGTCGGAGTACGAGAAGATTCGCCCACTTAAGTGATATACTGAGATGACTCTTAGAAAAAATGATAGAAGAGAACGCCATGTGGCCAGTTTGGTTTCACTTTTTTTTCACTTTAATAGTTATTTTTAGTTATTTTTATGTTATAAATAAGAGCATCGACCAATTAGCTAGAGGTCGATGGTTTCTACAAGACCCTCATTTTTGGTTTTGTTGAGAATTATTTCGGAGTTGCCTTTAATTGAGAAGTCCTTTTGGGACCAGAGACAAGTTTCTGGTTTTTCATCAAATGCGTGTATGATTGGATGTGGAGAAGAATTATTTCTTATTTTGTCTCATGAATGGATGTTATAATGAGTAAGAGCTACTAAATATATTGATAAGTTATCTGATGCAATGTTTTACGATTATTTTCTTTATTGATGAAGATAAATCATTGTGTTATTATGTGATTGATGATTAGAGTTGAGTGAAATATTTTACTTGCCATCATTTATCGCATTTATGTTTTCTTCTGATAAATTGTATCTCAGTTCAGTAATTGGAATACCCACACGGTTAATGTATTAGTACTAGGCCTGTGGTAGACAATCATTGTCTGCATGCTAGAGTGAAAGGGTTATCCCAAGCTCAACCTCTTCTCCATTAGTTAAGTTTGTTCCCATATGTCACTTAGTTTTTTTACATCAACTTTATCTTATATCAGTCAAACCTAAAAGAAAATACAAAAAGAGAACGTTTGAACCGAAGGAGGAAATCTTCACAAGAAAACGTAAATCCCATCGATTATTTTGGCCAAATCGCAAGATTTGGAGAACCATTCCACTATTAAATGTTGCAGACTCTAATTGGACCTCGGTTACAGGTTTCGTTCCTACTGTTGAGTTAAAGGGATTTAGGACCACTCAAGGGAATTGGCGCTAGAAGGAGGGTCTGAAGAATGAATGGATGACACTATTTTCTACAAAATAAATCGTGCATTCTGTAGATTCAAAATATCCCATCTGCATGGCTAGTCATTCCAAAGACATCCCACACACACTGAGTACTCCATAAATGAGTAACTCACCCCAACTTTAGGAACAACATTTGTTCCCTGATATACCTTATGATCTTCCTCACAAGGAACTAAATCAATTCAGAAGGATCACAATAGCATACACCTGATAGATTGTTGTACTTCCCTTATCCCCATTACTTCCTTGAAGAAAACAAGTAAGTAGACCAGTGGTCGATACCCCCGACCAATTTTTTGTGAACATAGTAAAAGACTTGATAAATTTGTCTCTCATCGAAAACAAACATCCTCTTAATCTAATCCCTGAAACACCAACTGACAACTTCTCTGAGCCCAATGAGGTTTAAGAAGAAGAAGGGTTTAACTCAGGATTTGAATACATGGAAGATAACCATGACCATGATGAAAAAAGGGGAAACCCACCTTAGAATAATCAACCTTGGTTGGACAGATATGATTTGGCCATCCCTGGATGGGTACATAACTGTCCTCGACACCCAGAGAAGTTACTTTCTAAAGTTGACCCTGAAACCTCAGGATTGCCTAAGGACCATATCAAGAAATTTATACTAGCTATCAGAATTATGAATATCCAACATGAAGATGTAGTTTTCAATCTTTTCCCCTACAATTTCTAGAATTCAACTTCCATGTGGTATTTTAACCTACCTGTAGGGTCCATAACTAGTTGGATGAAGTTTCAAAAGGATTTTCTAGACAAATTTGCACAAAAAAATACTACATGTGATTTGATGGATGAGTTGTTCACCACCATCCATGAGTTCGAAGGAAAGGGTTAAAGATTTCAATCAAATATTTACCACCATATTAAATAAATTCCAACCCAAAGCTAAACCTACTCAGGAGTTGCAAATCGAAGTATATGTTAATGATCTCCCAACTTCTATTTCCATGTTTTTGAAGAGGGATGCCATGAAAAATCTAGTTGAGAATTTTGAAGAAGACAAAACAATAGAGTTCCAGATGAAAGGATGAAAACAAGGCCAGGTCTCTCTAGTTAAGAAATAATTTCAACCTCCTCCCAAGAGAGGACTCTTGTTGACTAGACCCCCAGGGAAAAAAACAGAACAAGCTCCTGAAAAGGGAAGTGGGGACATAGAGGACCTACAATGCATGGTCAAAAAGTTTTCAAACGAAATCATAGACATGAATATAAGTGCAGGGGAGGGAAACCAAGGGAAAAGGCCCTATAAACCCTTTTTCAAAAGGAATCCACCATTCAAAGAAATTGAACCTCCCCCAGCCAACTTAAACATCAATTTGGGAAATGTAGCATCAGACTGTTTTTGTAATTTTCATCAAGAGAATCAATCTGAAAGAGACAACCCTCAGTGGCTGCATGCCATGAATTTTATGGCCAACCAGTTTCTAGAAGAGGTCTCCCTAACTGAACAATCAAGTGGCTTGACTATGAATATTGTTGACCAGGAAGAAGTTGCTCCACCAGAAGAAACAACCATGTTGATATGGGACCTCGATCTACCAATTCCTTCCACTGACTTATTTGAGGTTCAGGAACCACCCGCGGAAGTCTTGGTTGTGAAAACAGGAAGTAGGGGTCAACCTGTCTCAAACAACCTTTCTACGACCCCAAATTCGGGAGGAAAACAATCTCTCTATCATTAGAATTCACCTTTTTCTCCCTGAAGAAAACCTATAAACATCCATACATGAGAATCACCCAAGCTATATTACAACATAGTAGAATATTTGAAGAATTTAAAGGCAAACATATCAGTCTTGGAAATATGTAGAATCCCTCAACAAAAATACTCTTTGCTACAGGCATTGAAATCAATATAAAATCCTACAACAAGAACTAACCAAGGAAGAAATATAACTCCCATGGATCTAGGGAATAAACCGACTGTGAAGTATGCTCTGAATATAAGAAGGGAAAACATTTTGTACCACCGTTCCTTTTAACATTTGAAGTATTCAAAAAAAAACTCCATAACTGTTTGGTCGATTCATGCACATCTTCTAATGTTATGCCACTGTCTATTTTCAAACAATTAAACACATCCCCTCTTAAAAGTGACAAACATGTGATACAACTAGACAGAACCCAGGTGAAGGTCATGGGAGAACTCAAATATGTAATGATTAGAATATCGACGCATCCTAAATTTGTGCAAGTGATTGACATCATTGTAGTATATATCTCAGAGTCTTATGGATTATTATTAAGCTGAGATTGGTATCAGAAGTTAAATAGATACTTTAGTACAGACTGAACTCACCTTTGGCTACCATTAAAGGGGCACACAAACATGATCAAGATCGATAGGGAAAGATATCTTAAACATATTGTCATCGACTTAGAAACCCTAAATGAACCCTCATCAACATATTTCCCTATGCTTGGAAATTATTCCTGTGATTTTGACTTTGGGAATTTCTCCCCCCTCCCACCTGATGTCCCTCTTACACAAAACTCCAAAATTATTTTTCGAGAGGAATTGTCGATGACAAAGGAAGAAACCCTCTTCTACCAAGAACCTATGTTAGAAATCATAGAACAGACAATAGGAAAAGAGGAATGTTACAGGAAAGAGGAAGCTGATAGATTTTTCCCGTAGGTTTGGACCTTATACTTTGATGGCTCTAAATCGCAAGAAGGGTCTGGGGCAAGGTGCATTCTCATTAACCCGAAAGGTAAATGACCTTTCCTGTCCTGCAGACTAGAGCTCGAATGCATAAAACAACACCTCCTAGTATGAAGCTCTAGTACAAGGGATAAATAAAGCCATAGACTTAAACGTCAAAGAATTGAAGGTTTTCGAGGATTCTAAAATCATCGTTAGACAAGTAAAGAATACTATACATTGCAATTCTCCACACCTAAATAATTACCAATAGGAAGTGCATAGGCTAATAGATCATTTTGAAGCTTTCAACATTACAATGATTCCCAAAGAAAAGAATATTCTTGTTGATTCCCTTGCCACCGCGGCTTCAAGGCTATCACCTCTATAAGATTATGAAGCCTCATGTTTTACTACGGAATTTCTCTACAAACCATCGATGCCCAACAATATTTCTAATTGGAAGGTCTTTGAAGGAGATGAACATATCATAAATGTTTTGACTAACCAAGATAATTTCAAATGTTTGGCTATTGATGATGAAGTATTCCAGGAACAATCAATGGAAATCGACCATCATACAGATTAACTGACTGACAAATCGAAGTCTCACATGATACTGAAGGGGATATCTAATTTAATAAACCTTTTTTACCTAAAGAAAAGATTTAATGGGTCAAAAAATGTGAAGATCGGTATTTCCTATCCCATGCACGAAACTATAAATCTCGGAACCCTGGAAAAACAAAAACATAAACCTTAGCAAGACAATATGTAAAGAGGAAAAGAATCCCTATCTCAAACTTTTCAAACAATATCAAAATGTCTTTGCGTGGTCCTACCGTGATATGAAAACCTTTGATACCCATATCATTCAACACACTATCCCTTTAAAGCCTGAAGTAAAACCCTTCCAATAGAAGCTCTGGAAGTACCACACAACCCTGAAGCCTCTCATGTGTCAGGATTTAAAGAAACTATTAGATGCCAAAATTATCTTTCAGTTTAGACACTCTGCATGGGTAGCAAATTTAGTTCCTATAAGGAAAATTTCTAGGGAGATCGGCCTATGCGTAGATTTTAGAAATCTCAACAGAGCTTCAGAAAAAGACAACTACCTAGTCCCACCAATGGAGAAACTCTTGCAGTCTGTGTCTGGCTCTGAAATTTTCTCCCTGTTGGACAATTTCTCAGGTTACAACCAGGCTCTAGTTTTAGAAGAAGACTTCTTGAAAACTACCTTTTAAACCAAGTGGAGAACCTTCTCTTACAAACACATGCCTTTTGGGTTAATCAATGTGGGTGAGACCTTCCAGAGGGCCATGGATGTAACATTTCGGGGACTAATCAACAAGTGTGTAGTAGTCTACTTGGATGACATGATTATGTATTCAAAGAACATAGAAGATCACATCCAACATTTAACCCATATTTTCGAAAGGTGTAGGAAATACGACATATCCTTAAACCCTAAGAAAACTATTTTTGGTGTCGAGGAAGGGAAGTTGTTAGGCCACATTATATCTCAAGAAGGAATTCGCATACCCATAAAGGACCAAGGCTATAGCTAAGCTTCCATTGCCTCACAACAAAAAGTCTATGCAACCGTTCTTTGGAAAAATCAATTTTGTGAGAAAATTCACCCCCGATTTCGTGAAAACTATCAAACCCTTACAAAAAATGATTCGTAAAGACGCTAAATTTAAGTGGGATGATGAACAAAATAAGGCATTAAACAATATTAAGACTGCAATATCTAAATCCCTAGTGTTGCGAAGCCCCGATTTCAACAAAGATTTCTTCCTCTATACTTTCTCTTCAGACCAATTGTTAGTTGTAGTATTGAATCAGAAGGATAATGATAACACCGAGGATCCAATATCATTCATGAGAAATAATATCCAAGGTGTCGAACTAAATTATCCTACTGTAGACAAGCAATCTTATGCATTTTGCAAAGAAGTAAAACATTTCAGATCTTACATTTCCAAGAACCATACCAAGTCATCGTGCCTCACCCTATAGTTCGATCCCTGTTTACTCAATAAGAGATGGGGGAAAGAGGAGGAAAATGGATGGCAGTAGTCCAAGAATTTGATCTAGATATAAAACCCGCTAAACTAGTTAAAGGAAAAGGGTTCTGAAAACTGGCAGTCAAAGCTCAGGACCAAGTAAATGAAGACCCTGGGTGGGAGAATGAAATGGAATTATGGTGTGGTGAAGATTCATACATTTCCCCAGGGAAAGAGTCTTGTTATGAGAAATTGGCTTATCTCTTGTACCATGGGACTTTCCCAAAAAACCTAAACCCTAGGGAAAGGAGAGCCCTTAGATTAAAATTTGCACAATATCGCCTCATAAATTCAATGCTCTTCCGTCTTAATTATGACGGAGTACTTTTAATATGTCTCGAACGTGAAGATGTAGAAAAGTTTCTAAAGGAGCTCCATGATATCCCTATAGGTGGACATTTTGTAGGAAAAACCATTGCTCACAAAATACTGAGAGCTGGCTATTATTGGCCTACTCTTTTCAAGGATTCTCGCACATACTCTAGTAATTGTAAGACGTGTCAAATAAGCGCGGGGAGGGAAAAGAGAGAAGTTGTCCCACTTCAAATGGTGGTCATTTCCAACCCTTTCAAGAAATGGGGGTTAGATATCATAGGAGAGATAACACCAAATTCCTCAAAACAAGATAGGTATATATTAACCGCCATAGATTATTTCAAGAAATGGGTAGAGGCCATCCCTTTGACTCATGTAAATGAAAACGTGGTGATCCAATTCATAGAACAACAACTGATCACTAGGTTTTGTGTACCTTCTATCCTAGTTCTTGATAATGAAACTTACTTGTCTTCCACCTTATTAACAGATTTTTCCCTAGTCAAAGGAATCATAATTAGATACTCTGCAAATTATTACCCACAAGGAAACGGAGTGGCAGAATCAACTAATAAAAACCTACTGAGAATATTAAAGAAAACATTTGCAAACAACCAAAGGAATTGGCATAATTCACTTCCTAATGATTTATGTCTGATAGAGTCACACCTAAGGAAGCTATAGTGAATTCCCCATACTTTTTGGTATACTGACATGAATCCATTCTCCCAAATGTGCTTTATCTTCCATCTCTTCAACTTGCTCGGGATTCAAGGGGACAACCTTCACTAGTCATGCAACAAAGAATTGACACCCTGCTCATGCTAGAAGAAGAAAGGGAGAAAGATAAATCAAATTTCATAGCCCACCAGTAGATAGTTAAAAGGTGTTTTGATAAGCATAAAGCTAAAGAGAAGAATTTTGAAGTAGGAGACTTAGTCCTAAAGTGGGATAGAGAAAATGAGCCTAAAGGAAAACATCCTAAGTTTTAGAATCTATGGCTTGGACCTTTCCAGGTGGCTGAGAAGATTGGGCTAGGAACATATCGACTATATAGTATGAGGGGGGAACCTAGCACCCTCCCAGTGAATCGACAAGCCCTAAAAAAATATTTTCATTAAGAAAAAAGAAGAAGTCATTTTCTGTCTTTATTTGAGATGCGTTGATTTATCTTTTGAATTTATACATTTTTTGTTTTATCTTTTGCGATTGTGCTTCTGAGATTTTGAAAGATTGTGTTTAGAAATACAATGGTTGACCTCAAATCATGTGACATAGAAAACTTTTTTCCTAACTCGTCGCTCATATACAAACACAATAAATGTTGAGGAACCTACGGTTGTTTCAAGAGATTCTTTATCTAGCCTGCGTAGATGAACAACTTTGGAGAAATGCGGAAGTGTTTTATTAGTGGTTTGGTAAAAACTTAAGGGAAAGACAGTAATCTGGAAAGGACTACATGCACCTCAGAGACAGAGCTATTAAGACCTTAACCATCTCTTTTTTTCAAATAACAAACGTCCTCCTCTCCCACTCGCTCAGGGCATTTGCCGAAATAAAAGTCAACTATATCAAATGAGTGCACAGTAGGAGAGGGTATGCAGATATCTCCTCTGATGCTATGGATGATCACTAGCATCGAAGCAAGTTCTGTGACGTTGGGGTGATTCTGCTAGGGCTATGGATGCTCACTGGTAGCAGAACAACACCGTAGTAAATGAATAAGGGTAAATAAAAGGCCTAGTGCTAGTGAATGATTTACTATACTCTTTTCAAAAGGGGACATGAGTCAATGTTACAAAAAAAGGAGGAATAAAGGTTAAAAAACCCCACATGCAGGCCCAGATGCATCAACCAGGGAAATTCAAAATGCAAGGGTAAAATAGGCTTTGATGAAAACCAGTTAAGTTACTAATCAACTTTTTCATCAGCCGAGCCCGAGGAAGGAACAAAGTTTCTTATTTCTCCTATTAAAATGATATTTGTTGAGCACTCAACACACCCTAAAAAGCCTATGTCAATTTTTCACTTTTTGGGTACCACTTAATCTTTGCACTGTCTGAATTTGATTTTTCTTTGAGAAATGTTTTATCTTTTATTATTCTCTTAACTCTCATTAAGATATTCAGGTTTGTATAAATTTATGAAAACCCATGAATTAAAGAGGATTAACACTTAAATAAGGAATCAACAACTAAAACACTTCACCCGACGTGCTCAAGATTCAACATCAGAAGGAATTAAGAGGTGAAAAGGAATCACTCGGAAAACCTCAGTTGTCGAGCATTGATCTTCACTGGTATCGACAAAAGGAAGTTTTATTTCACAACAAATTATCCTATACGAACATTGTCGATAGTCGATCCCCTTCGACATCAGTAAAAGGAGAAGGGAGTAAATGTTAACAAAGAAAGAAACGATATCGTCGATAGTCGATACCTGATGCGCTTGTCAGAATCAGAGAAGGATGAATTGCAATGAACATTCTAACCGTGCTAAAGTGTTTTCCCCAACCACTGATTCCTGAATTATTTTGGCATCGGGAGTTTTCGGGGAAGCTAATCCAAAGAAAAACACGTGATAGGTTTATCCTCGATCGTCGACCCCCGATACCTTTTCGGCATTGGAGAGCTTAGTTTTATTTTAGAACGCCCAAGTTGAAGAAAGTCTTGACTCTGACTAATACACATGGATTAAGCCACCTGTCTTCAACACCACATGTCTTTGTTTGAGTGGAGAATAGTAAAATCTAGTTTTACCCAGAGTCATTCTTGGCCCCATAATTCCAAGTCACACCTCTGATTTAGTTGTTCCACGTCAACATCGTACAATGAAATCGATCGGAATCAGAGGTTTTTCGAACAAGGATATCAACGAAAACATTCATAGCACTTTGCCAATCCCCGATCAGCCCACTAAGAAAGAGACACTATGGGACGTTTTAGCACTAGATACATTTAGATTCAGAGAATTTAAGGGAGTAATTAATTCCAAATATCGCATTAGTCGAATAAAAACGACCATTTGAAATTACCGATAGACCACATCACCCTCCGTGCCTCCTTCCTCAACCCATGATGAATTCAAGTTGCAGATATTCGGCGACAGATTTGTTTGAATTGCACTCATCAACCAAATTAAATGGTTGATAAGACATGGTAGGTTCTTCCCAGGTTTAAATTATCTTGTGTCATTGTAAATGAAACCATTCTAGGTGAAAAGGAGCTTCAGAGAATCTAGAGAAGAAAAGCAAGCAATTCAAAATATGCAGAGATTATGTGAGTATCAAATAACTAGGTTTATCAAGCTTTACAGGTATGTACCAGTCTGTGGATTTTTCATGCTTACACTTCATATATATATTTTATCCAGTGTTTCTTTGTATGCAGTATCTAAAATATTTATTTCAATTACAGGAACAATGTCGCCAAGGAATCCAACCACTAGGTGATCATCGAGGGCGTTGAAGATGAAGGAGCCAAAGATATGTGAAGGTTCTTCTCCAGGGGCCACAAAACAATTCAAATTTTCTCCAAGGCCAGCACCAGTCATTAAGACATCTAAAAATAAGGTGTTCACTCAACCTATTACTTTTGGAGACACAGAGGAAAGCATAGGGGCTAAGGTGGTACTCCCATGTTGGGGATAACTCTTCAAGAAGATCAACTGGGAAGAATTATTGTAATATATCCGTCACAGTGACCCAGATATGAGAAAGCTCGACGACAAAGTTTTTTTGAATATCTGACGATCGTACCTGCACATGGTAGAAAGAATAACTTCGATGTTCCCCTGCATAGAACTCCTTAAGTGGATCATTGAACACACATACACACAAAAATGTCTGATTAACGACGACAATGGCGGGTGTGTCAGAGTGTTCCTTTTCGTGGAGGTCCAGAAATATTAAAAACTTTGAGACCCCAAGGAGCGGCTGAATACAGACTTCATGATGAAATTATACGAGCCCCATGACACCAGCCATTTGATGGCCTCATGGTGGAGAGAATATAAGAAGTATACCAATTGGAGCACCAGCTGGTACCAGACGACCAACTTTAGGGAGCCATACATCTACCTTATGGCTCTAATCTGTCGATTGTGTGGGGAAAAGGACTGCTCCAAATTTTCGGAGGCATGGATGCCTCTAGCTTACACAGTGTCCATTTCCAAGAGTGGTTTCAACTGGGGAGCCATCATTTTTAAATAGTTGAGCATATGCATACAATAAGCTTAGAAGCCAAAAGAAGGAGAGACACCAACCTTCTACATGGATTCATACTTACTGGATGTCATGTGTTCCAGAAACATCTTTTTCGGCATGAACTTGAGTTGGAACGTCGCAGAACTCCCCATACACATATATTTTAACATTTTATGGGAGAATAGGTAGAAAAAATCCTACTCCCTCATCTTCAATGAATTCATCGCATGCATTTATTTTATTCTTTTCAAGAAAGAATGCTCGATACTATCGGTTGTGACCAAAAATATGATATCAAAGGTCATCCACTGGTATCTGGATGAGTTCGATACTTACATCAAGGTTTTAGGGGCCACCAGAGCACCTCATCTCCTGCCAGCGCATGTTCCTGGATGGATAGTAGTGGGAGAGATATGCTACTAGACAATCCTGGAAGGCTACAACACCACCCTGATCGAGGATAAAAAGAAGGCATTTATACCCTATGGATTCTATGTAGGCTTATACCTAGTGAAGGACACCATTAAAGCCAAGCAAGAGGGGATGAGCCAATTGAATTTTAGATTCCATGTTGGTCGATTCCACAAGCATGACCCCAAGGGTCTGGTATTGAAACATGCCTCGCAAGTGTCATCCTGTTGGCCATACACCCATGACAAATTCAAGGATGAGGTATTCACAGAAAATGCCCAGGATTGGGACGAAGTGGTGGCAAGGATGGCCGACCCCAAAATGACTAGGTTCAAAGCCATGATACTACATGAATAGGTGATGATCCTAGAAACATTGGCTCAAGGGGCCCTCAGGGACAAAGACGAAATGATAGTGTTCGAAGAAGTAGAAGCACTCCTGGTAGCCCCCACGCAAGATAGAGGTTTACCCATGACTCAGGGCATGTGGGAGAGGGGTTTTCTCATGTTAGAATAGGCACAATGAGCAATTGATCAACTACAATATGACCCAGACCTCTCAGGAATGACATGATCCCCTGCCGATAACCTAGACAAAATCTAGGTAGGCCCAAGTGGCCCTGAATTCATATACATTGATGGAATTACTGGGTTAGATGACCTTGAATTCACAATGACACCAGCCAGATCGCCGACAAGTGTTTCAAATCAGCCAGAGACAGTCAAAACATTAGGGAGATAAATTACGCCAAACCCCCTAAGAGAATTGATAAAAATATATGACAATGATGAAATCCTGAAGGTATCCCTTGTGACCCTTGTACATATCGAAGATGAAAAGGAGCCAGAGAATACATCTTCCCTAGTTCCCGACACTCAAATTCAAGGGATTCCATAGGATGAACAAGAGGTTGAGAGTGTCTTAGACACTGAGCTACCCAATTTACCAGAGATCCAAGAGGACAGTCTAAAGGACAAGTCAAATTCGAGCGAGCAAAAGGAAGAAGCTCCACAACAGGAAATAATCATCGCAATGACTGAGGAGCAATTAAGTACCAATGCTACCCTCGATGCCTCAATTTCAGTTGGTACTAAACTCCCCAATGAGAAACAGACAGAATTTGGGCCTTCAAAACATAGCGAGGAAGTTCAAGAACCCAATCTTGAACAAGTATATACCATCGAGAGTCTGGGGAATACACTCACTTGGGGATGTCAACAAATCCCTGAACCCGTGGACGAACTAGTCGACATACATGCCATCTATTATGACTGGAAAAGGAAAGCTATCATCCAGAGAACCACCAATAATAGGAGGATCACTTTAGATCGCTCCATCCTCATCAATGCAGAGGAAAATACGATCAACATAGAGCATGCTAAGATGCCCGAACTGATTGACGTAGAGATGCCAATCACAGATGCCACCCTAGATAGAGATGGAATATATGAAGAGGAGTTGGCCAGTGCCCTGAAGGAATTATAACATTTGCGCCACTTGGATAAATACTATTAGGACAACACATAGGTTGCGGTGTTCCTAAGGAGTGAATTCTAGGAGGCCTACAAAAAATTTATAAATGAGCGACATTTATTCGCTGCAAGAATAGTTGAGCTCCAGGAATACACTCTCATGTCACCTGCGACATGAAAATATATGGAGAGGTGGTACGAGAAATAACAACAATATGTAGAGAGGGTCAACTATATAAGTGTGGTCCAATAGGGCCAAGATATAGAAGAGCATGACATGCAGGTGTTAAAAGAGAGAAACCTTGATCGCATAAATAAGTCAGTCGAGTATTGGACAAAAACGACTCGAGAACCTCATTAATAAATACAAGCAAAATGGGCCAAGTACAAGAAAATATGGATCAAGTTCATCTAGGTAATGAAAGACATCAACTTCCTCAAGTTCGGTACACCCGACGACTTTGTTGACTTGCGTGACATAGTTTAGATTCACACCGAACAAGACTCATCCTGAGATGGGGAAATATCAAAGGTAACAGATATGGAATGAAGTTAGGTGTGATAGTTCACGGAGAAACCGATCAAAGTGCAGGCTATGTTGCAACATTTGAGTGCCAGAATAGTCAAGTATTGGGAACATCCATTTGTTATCGGGTTAATTGTTAAATGCAGACACAAATCAATCCCCCTAGATTCACTACAAAACTAGAACAAAACAAGACAATACACTACTCTTTTCTTAGATTTCAATTATCAAATGAGAAATGGATCTAGAACATACCTTTTAAATATCGAATATCCGACTTCTCCAATTCAATCCAAGCTCTATCATGAGGCTTATGGATAAATATCTGCAAATAAACACAAGCCAACGAAGACAATAATAACAGAGTCTATTTGATATGAAACTATGTACGTGATCAAGGAATCATACAATATGAACAAATGACATTCATATATGAAATAAACGTATATCTATATTAACGAATGTGGAAGAAATATACAACCAGATGCCTTGATGTTGTGAGGTTCCTTCCAACAATTCCATGCTTCCCACACACTGATTGATCCAATGGATTATGAGACTGTGTATCTGATACCTACTCAAAATATATCTTGACAAAGAAAAGATCAATGTCATTGTAACCAAGATAACAATATCAAGCCAAAACAACTAACTTTCTCCATGTGAGTTCCTCTCCTTTTATAAGTTGAAGAGGACAAGATGAGGAGGTTAGGATGATCCCACAAAATCATGAAAGCGAGTAAGATCCAAACCATTCAGAGGCCACCTCACCATAGAATCTTCTCCTTCTAGAATCATCGAGAAGATGCCCATTCTTCCCCATGTACGAAGGCCACCACACCCTAACTATAGTGTAGCCTGCGAAAACTCTACAGTCTAGATATGGTGCAACCTACAGAAATCAGGCATTTCCACACCCTATGTATATAGAAGCCTACGAAAGTCATCTTTAATAGGGTTTCTACAAAATAAAATACAACTTCTTCTCTGAGGAAAAATTCTTCTCCCTTATTTCTTCAGGAATTCAAGCCATTGACCCCTCTGAAGACAACATATAGGTTTACATCATTAAGGGTCACAAAGGTGATGAAAATAATGTGTAACAGAGAGCCCTCCAAAGTATGAAGTTAGAACAGATTGATAGCTGAAATACTTTGTTGAATGTGTGTAGGTAACAAGGAAAACATCATTTGGAAACTTGCCAACAAACAAGGAAATATAGTACAATAATATATCATCACTGAGGTAGGCATTCCCATACTCATAATAGAAATGAGTCAAAGAATAAATGCCGACATGAAAAGGTCCATGTCAAGTAATATAGATCATGGCCACCAAACATATGTTGTGGATCCATGCCATTATGACTCAAATCTGAACATAGACACCAAAAATACATTGTGGATCTATGTGTTAAAGACTCAAATTTTAACATATCCATGAGACATACAATGTGGATCTATGCAACAATACACTGGATATACTCCAACACAACCTAGATCTGACATAAATGATCCAGGGTCTTCATCTCCATCACTTTATAGTATGAATCTAACCATGCGAATACATGTGTTGAAGTCGAACATAGTAGAAACCACTTGATTATAGGTCGTTAGTGTATATCGTTAACAAGTGTGAGGGAAATCACCATTAATGTCAATGACTCCTAAGGTACTCTAGTACAATCCAACTGGTGTGAATTAATGAGCTGAAGTCGAACACTCAGCTAAATCTCCCAATCAAGGGCCAATAATGGAAATCCACTGTCGAAACCAAGGAAACCTACCATTGAGGCATGCAAGTTCCAAGGTACCAAATAGTTTCTAATTCTAATTCCTGGATAATGAGTTGAAGCTGATAGTAAAATACTCGTCACATGAGGGCCTTAATGTATCCCCCATCAATGACATGAAACATGTAATAAGATTTGAAGTAGATCAGAGTAACCAGTGATTCAGGAGTGACTTAGGGATGGCAGACACAATAGAAGGATTAAAACCTGCAAAAATGGATGACACAATATAAGGATTTCCAGGTTGAACTTCTCTTTGAACATATTTATGAGACAACAAATGTCTCGAAAAAATCTGAGTCAACAACAGGGATCACAGACCGATGTGTAATCTTATAAAGGAGTATGATTAAGAGACAAGTGGGTTTTGCAACGTAGGCACAAAGCGAGTGAAAGGGTGTCATGTTTAAAAGTGACTCTTCCATAGAATACAAGTTTAGATACATTTCTTTCCCAATTTCCCCCCACCATTTCTAGCGAGTACCTCTTAATTTTTACACAAGATTGAGGAGGATAACATATTCTTGTAATGTAAGCTCACCCTTCAGACAAGTCCCTCGGAGTATTTTTAACAAACCCTAGAAAGGAGTGGTTCGGTCCCATATGGGCCTTTCGATGTTTGTTTTACGAGTCCAAAGAAAGAAAACTCAAGGTATTTTCACATTTAGAGAGTCTGAAAAACACTTAAAGAGAACTCTCTCAATTCCTTTTTTGTAAGTTAGTCTGAAGAGAACGAAAAATAGATAAACTATCGCTCAATAGACGTGCTTTCTAATACTTTAACGAGTGTGAAAAGAACAAGATCACTCAACAATATTTTCATGTTTAGAGAGTCTGAAAAGAGATTAAAGGGAACTCCAGGGGGTTCCTTTTTCATATAACCTTTACGAGTCCAAAAAAGTGATAAAAGTATACTCAGTTACATTCTCACGTATTTACGAGCACGAGAAAGAACAAAGGCTAAGCTCGGTAACTTATTATCATGTATTTACGATCATGAGAAAGAACAAAGACTAAGATCGGGATTGTTTTCATTTTTAAGCAAGCTTTAAAACAAAACAAAACTATGCTTGGGATAGATTTTATTTTTACACAAGCTTAAAAACTAAAAACAAACTATGCTTGGGATAGATTTCATTTTTACACAAGATTAAAAACTAAACTAAACTATGCTTGGACCTAGTTTCACTTTTACACAAGCGTGAACCAGAGGAAACTATGCTTGGAACTCCCAACGCATAACATAGGGTTGGTTGGTACTTATCCCCCAGCTTAAGAAACTAGTGGCTTACCTTCAGCATGAAGACCAGAGGTTGAAAGCATTGCCCCCCAAGATTTAGTTTGTCCAACAAGATAGGTGGATGAAATGAATCTTCAAATACTATACGTAAAAAAGTACTTGACTCAAACAGAGGGGGGGAAAAAATCTATTTCATTTTTTAATGAGCTTGAAATAGAAACATGAACTATGCTTGTAACCTCTATTTCATTTTTTAACGAGGTTTCCATAGAGAGACAAAAACTATCCTCACAATTGGTTTCATTTTTTAACAAACTTGAAATCAGAAAATAATTCTCAAAGATGGTTTCATTTTTTAATGAGATTGAAATCAGAAAAGCATGCTCAAAGATGGTTTCATTTTTTAATGAGCTTGAAATCAGAAAACCATGCTCAAAGATGGTTTCATTTTTTAATGAGCTTGAAATAAAAAAACCATGCTAAACAAATCTCTTCCTAATCACGTCTTCCAAGAGGACAGTGCTCTCGAAGGTACCATGTCAAGGGACAAAACTCGGTCATGGATTCCAAGAGATCTTCACTCAACAGAAGAAACACACTACGGGAGGAACACATGTTGGGGGATGCAATAGGGGTAAGGAGATCAGGCTCCAATAGGCCTACTGAAGAGATCACCATGTCAACTACTAGATCCAAGTCATAAGCGAGTGATCTTACAGTGAGAGGCTCATATGCATCGACAACTGAAGGCATATGAGCCTTCAGTTGGGAGACAATGCCACATAATTGACCTGTGGCAGGGGTGAAACCGTCTGCATAAAAGAACCATTTAGGGAGGTCATTGGGTTGACGATCAAGTCATGACCAACAAACAAAAGTTGATCAATAGTCACCACTCTTCCATTGTCTGGGAAAGATATCACAAGAAAAATATTGGACACAATAGTTTTCATGGCATATACACAATATCGCCCAAGGAGTAAATTGAAATCCAAGGGGTTTTGGATTTGGACTACCATAACATCAATAAAGATAGTTTTCCCTCTAAAAGTTATGGGAAACTGAGGAAGAATTCCTAAAGGGTGTATGGTTCTTCTGTTAAAATAAAAGAGAGTCTAGGTAATCGACACAAGCTGAGGATAACCCAAAGATTTCCAAGGAAGAGAGGAAAAAATACTAATGGACGAACCTTTTTCTATCAGTGTCTGAGGAAAGTCTCAACCACAAACTTGTACTATAATATTGAAAGGAATCTGAGAGGGAAGACGAGGTCCAGTTAGCACACCCTAATTGAAAAGGATGGTCTCATTACTAGGAGGGTTTTCTACAGGAGAAGGAGGAAATCCACTTAGCACGGTAGATTCTGTATCAACGAGAAAAATGTGGGCAGCATCGATTTTACTTTCTATCGAGAGAGTAGGATCGACTGATAATGACATCAAATCGACCACTTGGGTTTCATTCTCCAAGGGGAGAATGGGTTCGACGGGTGGAAACAAATCAACCACTTGGGTTGCACTCTCTGGCAGGAGAGTGGGATTGACCAAGGATGGGATCAGATCAACCACATTGTCAACTGGTTCAGCTAAGGATGTGACCAGATTGACTACATGATCAACCAGACTCACCAATGAAGGGGGAAGATCTATCATTCCATAAACTACAGGTGGGTCAAGAGTAAGCTTATGATAAGTAGGTGGAAGTTGGGGTTGTGAAATAGTCATGTCTTCCAGTAATTTTGAGGCTTCATCCGTATGAGGGAAAAGGTGAGTTAGATGACTCCCTTTGCATAACATACACAGGAACTTCACTCTAATTTTATTCTTACCAAAAATATCTTGACTAGTTGATGGGAGCTCATCAACATGTTGTTCAGAGGATGACGACATGGGTTTACAAGGCTATGTAGATCATGCTTCTATAACCTAGGATAGATCAAGGCAATCCTTAAGAATATGGATACCCTTACAAAGCCTGTAAGGGTACTTAGGCTTATGGGTTGTTTGGATGATCTTGGCATCATCAACACGCCCAGTACAATTATCAGTAACTAGTAATTTTCCAACTTGTTTGGCAGTGGTTCGAATTTTGGATCCTTGCTTATATTTCTTATTCTCATTCTTCCTTTTCTTCTTCTTCTTATCTACTGGGTTACTAGCCGTAGAGATTTCACTCGGTGAAGAAGATGAAATGGAAGAAGACCTTGCAAGTGAACAATGTGAAGAAGATCTTACTGGTGAAGAAGGAGAAGGATCAACATGAGGTTGATGTTCTTGGGGGGAAGTGATTACAACTGAAGCATGAATTGCATTTGGGATTACGTGAGTGGAAAAAAACCATATCGTTAATCCAATTGTGAGACCTGGAAGGCTCAAAGTAGCGATGTGAGGAGGACCAATGTTTCCATAAGAAGGAAAAACAAAAGGTTCCCCTGGAAAAGGGGTTCCCTCATTGGTCATTCCAGGAAATGATGCCATTAAATAAAAATCCAACCTAGAGTCATGTTGACAGGAGAAATTGACCAACCATCAACTTGGAAGAACAGATCCGGTCTTGGGATATCCAAGTAACCCAAGTTGTTTGGTGTAACCTATTCTGACGGGTTTAATGACACCGTTAGACAATCTAAGATCCTACTCTAAAGAAAATGAATAACTAACTACTGTTAAATAATAATATATACATAAACTCTAATATAATTATATGTATAAATGTATTTGAGCAGAAGAGGAAAACAATAAAAATATTGCTTATGAACAGAATTTGAAAGTTGCAAGTTTTACTGGAAACTTACGAAATCAATGTAAAAATAATTGTTTTATCGAAGCAGATAAAGAAATCACATATGAATATTTTTTGTTTTCTAATTATAAATTTAACAAAAATTGAATTAACTAAGTTATGAAACATAGTTGTACAGAGAGTCAAAGCTAATCTAAACTGTCTGGTTTAATCAATACGTAAAATGACAGAAATTAGAAACAAAGTATCTAACCTGATGTTAGTTCGTTAAATGTGTTTGTGCCTCTGTATTGAATCAAAAGAATCCATCTCCCACACCTATGAGATAAATCTGCAATAGACTTATACTAAACTTTTCTGAATAAATTCAAAGAATGTATTGGAAGCCAAGATTTAGAAACAGAATAGGGAACACATTGATTCCGTGATATTATGATCACAAATGATTATAGTTAGAGAAATCTATGTGTAAAACATTCATTTCATTGTTCAACCAAACATCAAATAAAAATCTTGATATTCGAATTGAAAAGATGATCACAGTCTCAATATCTGGAACAACAAATCATGAACGATATTTATAACATGAATATCCTAAAACATAACATATCAATGAGTATAAAGATACATGACATATTAATATATCAAGATTAAATAAAACAAAACATTAATGAAACACCATTCACAAAGGACTAAAGACAAAATGTTGTACGATGTTCCATTAAGTCTTAAAAGTCATTCGTCCATCTTTGGTTCCAGGCCAAGATGCCTCTCATTTACAAAATACAAAGTATTTAAAGAGTCTTTTTGAAATCTCAGCTTCCTATGTTTTAGAATAGGATCAGATCCTATGAGATCAAAATATTACAAATATGGAGGACCTACAACCACTCATGATCAAATTGTATCTTCAAAAATTAATAAAAGTTATTTTTTATTTACAAAATAAACAAAAAAGAGATACTAATCATCTAAATGGAAGATGTTCCACCTCATAAAGTCAACATCAAGATATACCATGTCCTGAAAAATGAAATAGGAACAAGTTAGATAATTTATTAACAACTAATTACTAAATTTCATATAAAAATGACTTGGCTACAAAATCGAGAGATTCTATAGCGAGTCTTGTATTGGTAAAATAAATATAAGTTTAAACTATTTGATTCAAAAATTAACATGACTGTAATAAGGGGGAAGAACCGTTTTACCATTTAAACCAGTGACTAAACATGGATCAAGATAGCTTAGAATTGATTATGGCATTCACATTGTTTGCATTCTTTATCACAATGTTTCATGTCTTCTTAAGACGTTTAGTTTGTCTCTGTTCATTTGTTTTGATGTCACGATTTTCCTTTATGAGTAATTCATTGTGATTTGTGAGCGTTTTAATTTGATCTTGGAGAACAGGAATATCAATATAGTATCGTTCAATACAATGCAAGTAGACTTCACAATGTGCATGAGAGACGATTTGTTGATGGAGAGTACAGTCAAGACTAGCTGCATCAATACTACCTGTTATGTTCCCTGGACCAATCCTAATACGAGTGAACTCACCTTCATCCTTCAGACACGGTGGAAGATTATTAAAAAAGTTGTATGGATGATTAGGATTCGATTTATGACAATCACTATCTTCTTTTGCAAGGAAATTTTCAATTTCGGGATCTGAGACCTCATTGACCTCAATCAGGTCGATCGACCTCAAATGAGGCTTAGATCGATTCCTTAAAATTCTCGAAATGAGCCGACCAAATCTCTTATTTCGGAACCCTAATGCTGGGTGCTTCTATTTTGACTGCTTGTGAAACTTGTCGACATAGGGTTTCATATTGGCATTATGGCCATTATCCAAATTATGCACATGAGGCTAACTCCACTCACACTCTACAACCTATAGCTCATGTGGGAATTAACTAGGCATTACTTCGTTTAGGGGTTTTGTGGCTAGCTTATTATTTTTATTTTCAAAGTGTTGTTTTACCAACAATTGATCCAAATTACGGCCAATGGTAGAAACAAAACCATTTCTCACTAAACATCCATCCCAATAGTCGCCTATGGTTTTCAAATGGTGTGTTACCAGAATATTTATTAATCCTTGGTGAAACAAACTAGAGTCGAGGATCTATTTTTTATACCTCTTATCCATCTTGTATAGGCTTCTGAGAAAATAGAAAGGCACATTCAAATCAAAACCTATGAAGTGCATAAGAAACCATAGATGATAGAGAAAAACTAGACCATAATGGCCCTCATAGGTCACAAACTGTTTAAGGACTGACAAGAGACCATGCCATCTAACCTTAAGCAAAGAAACATGACTACCGTTTTCACAACAATCAATCTTTCTGGAGGTCACGAAGAGGCTCCAAGTCACTTCTTCGATTTTTTAGTTCTTGAACCACTTCTGACTGGTGGATGGAAGCCCTGTGGATTTTCTCATGAAGTCCTTGTTAGACAACTGAGAGGGGGGTTTAATCAGTTGTTACTGTTCTTAAACAATTATGGTTCTTTAAAACTCTTTGTAGAGACACTGAATGATGATCACAATAATGCAGGGAAATAAACAATGGCACTTTCAGCATCATTCACATATATGAGAAACACAGAGACAGATATTTCTCGAGGAAACCCATGCAAGGTAAAAACCTCTTTTTCTTTATATGATAAGTAATGGTTACATTCTTTACAGTGTCATACATATGAGCACCAACTCATAATGAGGCTACAACCTCAGTTTTGCAAGCTACAACTTGCTGAGAGCACCAACTCTCTGTTTTCTCTAGCACCCACTAGAGGGAAGCACCAACTCCCTGGTTTCTCTAGCATCGACTAGAAGGAAGCATCAACTCCCTCGTTTATCTAGCACAAACTAGAAGGAAGCACCAACTCCCTATGTTCAAGCACCCACTTGAACCTTTGAGGACACAAGTCCTCCTTAGCTCCTCCCAACCACCATGAAATATAAATATTTGCTACTGAAACTTATTACAATGATATGATGTTCAACAATGGCTTACCAGACTCATCACTGTTCTGCTGCATTTTGTTGCTCTGTCTACCTCATTGCCTTTCTGCACACATCACTTGCGTTGTCTATTCTTCCACTTTTTATGCTCTATGCACCATGTCCATTCACTGCACAACTCCTCTTTTGTGCTATTCAGCTGCTGCACTCTCCTCCTTCTTCACACATGAATCACCTTCACCAACAAAAACCACACCAAACTCTTATAGCAACAACAACCCCATCTCTTCTCTGTACCTTGTATTTATAGCTTCTGCGCACCTTGTGTATGCAATGTTCGCAATGCCTCTACATGCTAACTCGGTGTCGTTATCCTCCACCTCTCGAGTGCTCTGTCTGATCATCATTGTGATTCTTCAGCTTCTCTGGTGGTTTGCCCCGCGTGTCCAGCATCACTGTATGTTATACTGAGATTCCTTAGCCTCTCTGGCAGTTTGAGAATCTTCGTCTTCTCTATGACAGTCGAACTCACCTTCTCTTTTTCAGTTACAGGCCTCAATGCTCATCAGCTATCAATCACCTCCATAAACATCTTTGTTCCTCTCAAAGACTCTTCACCTCCTCTGTCAGTCATCCCGAAGTGTCTTTACATCCTTTGGTAGAAACCATCAATGGTTTCTAGCAGTTTCATTGTGTCGTGCAACAGTAGCCCTCACATCTCCTTCAGGTTAATATACGCCGTTGGATGAGCTTTATTAATCTTTCCTTTAAATCTGGTTTCGGCATTTCGGCATTCATGTTGCATTGTGTTTTTTCCTCTCCAAGTTACGATCCCCGAAAATCTGATATGGAGTTACATCAATGGTCCATATCCAAGCTTGATTTAACAGCTGTGATTGAATCGCCATATCGCATATCGCGATTTCAACATTCTTGTTGCCTTGTTTTCTATTCCTCTTGATGTCGCGATCCATGAAACTCCGATATGGAGTTATGTCAACGGTCCAGATCTGATCTCTATTCAATGGCTACAATTAAATCCTGAATTTGCATATCGCTAAATCGAGGTTCTTGATGTCAATAATCTTTGTCATGTCCAACTCTCAATCCCCGATGCCTCTCCATTGACTGGAATCAACGGTCCAGATCAAAGCTTGATCTGACGGTTCAGATTACATCGTGATTTTTCATATCGAGAAATTGGGATTTCTGTTGCATTGTTTCTTTGACATTTCTAATACGCGATCCTCGAAACTCCGATGTGGTGTCGATATGTTGATGTCACACGTGGATTGACACGTGTTGAATATTGCCATGTGTCACTCTGATTCGTGACTTACATGTGCCTGAAATGTTGAATCAGTCTGACACTTGTCATTACTTGATTGTGCCATGTGTCCCTAGCTGACGTGGTCTGCTGATGTGAGTTGGGTCGATGGTCTAGATCACATCTTGATCTGACGGTTCAGGTTCAGTCGGGATTTCACACATCACGATTTCGGGATTCTTGATGTCAATATTCTTTGACATCTCCAACTCTCGATCCTTGAAATTTTGACGGGGAGTCGGATCAACGATCCACATAATACCCTGATATGGATGGTCCTCCTATTTCTGGGATTTTTGAGCCCTCCGACGGAGCTCGTGGTCCACTTGACCTCCCCCTATATGTCCACAGCCAAACCTCCTCATCAGGGTTTCAGACTTTCCAATGTCGAAACATGTATGTCTTCAGGATTCGCGATCCCTCGAATCCCGACGTGCTATTTATGCACTAGCTCTCTTGGCTAGGCTCCTGGCCCATATGATCATTATCCCCATGACCGCAGTCTTACCACTCGTCGGGGTTTCAATATTTTCAATGCTGCAATGCATTGGCTCACAGAATTCCCGATATGTGAAACCCAGATGAGTCAACCCTCCTTTTGGGATTTTACCTTGGATTTTCCCTATGGTAAACCTCATGCTTCTCCTATCCGATATGATGGCTGACGGGATTTCTGAATGAGATCCAATGGCTCTCTATCTTTGTCTTCCATCTCCTCTGTGAACTCCTGTATCTTGAGCTTTCTTGCGCGCGTTCTCCTCGATGTTGTTCCTCCTGAGCTTTCACTTTCAAATCCCCAAGGGATTTTATCCTTCTTATCCTGCCATCTTCACTGTTGTACTTTCCATCAATGACAAGCATACGCTACTTGTTAAACATTTGCCAATAATCTCCCCCTTTGGCATTGATGGCAACTAAGGCACCCGGATTCTTTTCTCCCCCTTTGGCATCAATGTCAAAGAAGATACATGCTCCCCCTGAGCTATTGCAGTAAATTTAGGAGGCATTAGATAATCAAACAATACAAATCTCCCCCTAATAAGATGGACTCTTTTAGGTGTGAAACGAAATGACACCTAGCTTATGTCTGAGATATTCAAACGGTGTCTTGGCTAGGGGCTTAGTAAATATGTCTGTAATTTGTTCTGTAGTGGGAATATAATGGACCTGAACAATCTGATTGGTGACCTGCTCTCTCAGAAAATGATATTTTATGGGAATATGTTTTGTCTTGGAGTGGAGGACAGGATTTTTAGACACACTGATGGCACTTGTGTTATCACAATGAATTGGGATCGGTGCAATATATTTTACCTCTAAGTCTGCAAGTGTCTGAATCATCCATAATACCTGTGTGCAACAGGTAGTAGCAGCAATGTACTCTGCCTCTGTGGTTGATAAAGAAATGGAACCTTGCTTTTTACTGAGCCAGGATACTAAGGAGTTACCCAAGAAGAATGCTCCTCCACTGGTGATTTTTCTCTCATCAACACAATTTGCCCAATCTGCATCTAAATAAGCAGTCAACTGAAGACTTTGATTTCTGGGATACCACAGACCATAAGTCATTGTTTCTTTTAAGTACCTGAATATCCTTTTGACAGCTTGAAAATGACTATGTTTAGGTGTAGCTTGATATATTCCTACCATTCCTAAAGCATGCATTATGTCTGGGCGATATGCCGTGATGTACAATAGGCTTCCTATCATTGATCGATATGAGCTTTGATCAACATCAGGTGAATCATCATCCTTGCTTAATTTACATTCAGTTACCATAGGTGTACCCATAGGTTTAGAATATTCCATTTGAAACCTTTTCATCATTTCTCTTAAATATTTTCCTTGAGAAATGAAGATCCCATCGGGCCTCTGAGTAATTTGCAGACCAAGAAAAAATGGCATTTCTCCTATCATAGACATTTCAAATTCAGACTCCATGGCAGAAGCAAACCATTGTACTAGTGAATCCTTGTTACATACAAAGATGATGTCATCTACATAGACCAGTACGATGAGAAAATAATTATCCTCTGTCTTAATATACAGAGTGTTGTCAGATGCTCCTCTCTTGAACCCTTTGTCTTTGAGATACGTATCCAGTATGTGATACCAGGCTCGAGGGGCTTGTTTTAAACCATATAAAGATTTCTTAAACTTGCATACTAAGTCATGGTTATCAGACAAGTTGAAACCCTCTGGTTGTTCCATATAGACTTCTTCACTTAAATCTCCATTGAGAAAGGCTGACTTGACATCCATTTGGTAGACTTTAAACCTTTTATGACAAGCATAGGCAAGAAACATTCTGATAGCTTCTAATCTTGCTACAGGTGCAAATGTTTCATAAAAATCCAGTCCTTCTATCTGAGCATAGCCTTTATAGACTAACCTTGCTTTGTTCTTGATGACTTGTCCTTGCTCATTCAACTTATTCTTAAAGATCCATTTGGAGCCAATGACGTTTTTACCTTCAGGTCTTTGAACCATCTCCCATGTATTGTTTTTCTCAATCTGATCAAGTTCTTCATTCATTGCTTTAACCCAGTGATC